>JAHRHZ010000223.1:9178283-9280398 GCA_024137785.1 Ginglymostoma cirratum | reverse complement strand
GCTGGAAAAGCTCAGCAGGTCTGGCAGCATCTGTGAAGGAAAAAACAAAGTTAACGTTTCGGGTCTGGTGACCCTTCCTCAGGACTTGTGATGTTGCAGAGGAGGAAGGGTCACCGGACTTGAAACATTCACTCTGTTTTTTCCTTCACAGCTGCTGCCAGACCTGCTGAGCTTTTCCAGCAACTTTGTTTTTGTTCCTGATTTACAGCATCCGCGGTTCTTTTCGTTTTTATTCAGAAAATGTAACTCAGCAAAGTATACTTCCACTAACTTCAGCAACAAGCCAGCTCCCTCTATCAGGAGAATTAGTAATGGCAGGAAACAGGAACAAGGAAAGAGCAAATGGAACATGATTGACAGAAAAGCACTTTTACTGTTATTACTCAAGCACTATTGATTCCACTGTGCACAACCAACATTTCAGAAAAGTTTTTTAAAAAGCATCTTTTTAGTGCTTATTGAGCAAATGTACAGTGCATCGTTACACGTAGAATATCATTGTACAGAACAACTTGACTCCTTTTGAAAGAATTGTTAATCCAAAATGCTGCCACTTGAAAAAAACAGCCTGAAACTAGAACGATGGGTGTATGCTAACTGTGTCCAGGCTGATCTGCAGCTATTTTATTACCTTCTTTTCCAGGGAACATACCCAATATAGCAATAAGGGGTTGATGGAAGATCTTTCAATCTCACCAGACTCACTTAGCCTTTCTTTCCACTAATCAACATGAAAAATTGAATTGGCAAAGAGCATTAGTACTTAGAATTGAGTTTGGGTTGTGTCAATTTAGTGCTTCTCAACGTGGCTTTAAAACACTGCTTAATAGGAGAAGAGAGACAGACCTATTTAATAAGGTTTTTATCTTTTAAAATGATTCATTCTCAGATGTCAGTGTCACTGGCAAGTTGAGAACTGGTGGCTAGCATTTACTCATACAGTCCTAGTAATTCAGAGCAAGGGCAGCGAAGTGAGGCTAGCTACCTTGGCTTTCAAAAAACCAGCGTAGGATTGGTAAATAAGCATTCTCTGACTCTGTCGCTCTACGATTGCCTGAAGACAAATCTAAAAACAAAAAGTGTCATCCAAACTGAAGCCTGGGAACTCATTGCTAGTGACAAGAGAAGGGATTCACTGTAGCACAACACAACTTGAGGTAGAATATATCCAAATCACCGAAGAAAAGTAAATCAAGGAACGGTCAGACCTTGGGTCAATCTGACATTTGATCTCCTGTCTAGGCCATGTAAGGCCAGGGTGGGGAGGTTGGGATTGGGGGTGTGCAGGCGAGGGAGGGGTGGTGGTTGAATGTGATGCAGTGTGAAAGTCAAACATCATCAACAATAAACAGACCATCATTGATAAATGCCACTTTGATTGATACATCATCATAAAATCCCTGCCGTGTGGAAACAGGCCTTTCGGCCCATCAAAAGTGTCAATATTTGGTACTAATAATGAGATAGCGTTTGCTATTACGATGACACAGACAAAGATGTAACTTGGATATCAGTAGTCACATACAGTTCAGACTATGAGAACAGAGAATTGAATAACCTGTACTCCAGAGTTGCATTATAGGGGTCAGTTTTATATGTATTAGTATGTAAATAAAAGAGATTATTAGACACAGCAGTGATGCAGAATGCTGAGGATCGGGACAGTTTAGGCTGTGAGTGCAGCCTCTGCAGTGCAGAACATGAAGATGAAGCAACTGATAGTTTCAACCATGTAGGTCAATCAACCCATAGTTTCAGTTTAGACTAATAGAAATTAATAGTTGTTGAGCATATGTCATTTCCATACTTATATTCACATGGTGTATGATTGTGTAGGTGGAAGCTAAGTCAATGTGCACTGCTCCAACAAAGAATATCAGGAAAGTTGGCCATTGAGCTGGGAGGTGAAGTTGAAGAAGAGAAGAAATTTGGTGCAATGGACAATTTTGACAATGTGTTTTCTCAGTGGGGCTGGGGATAGATAACGATGTTAAGACAGGTAGGCAACAACAACTGAAATGAGCAAGAAATTTCCAATGCCAGGTAGTGGGGCAACTTATTGGAAGTTGGGGTGACAGCAGCTTGTTATGAATAGCATCGAGGCAGCAGACATTAAGGATTTTAATATTACTGACAAGTGAGATGTATTGGAATGAAGGTGTTGGATTGGGAATTAATTGAAAGAGTTTCAGACAGTAGAGGGAGCTCAATAGATTTTTTTTCGATTTGGTGGTGATAGAAGCCACAAATTCTTTACACTTGTAATAATGGAGAGTAGAAGAGAGGTCAGAATCTAACTAGTTGGCTAAACAATTCAACAACAGAAGAACATCAAGCTACTTCCAAACTGATGTAAAAAGTAGATACAGGAGTTGACTACTCTGCCTCTCAAACCTATTCTGCTGTTCAATAAGATAATTGGCAAGTTATCAAGACAGCTCTCACTCCGTGATCCGACTTCTCCAGTATTACTATCATCTGGAACCATAACACATTAAAAACACTAAAACTGTACACTATCCATAACCAGGTTCAGAGATGAAGGAAGGAGCTATGAAAAGCAATGTTCAAAAGGAAAATCCAGGCCAGTTTAAATAACTAGAAAGTCAAGTCCTCTGTGTTATTTCACATTGCATTGTTTGAAGTGTCGGGACATTGTAGCCACTAAATTAAAGCTACAAGGGATCAGCTAAAAGGCAGGACCTCCAACTCTGGAGTCTTCACATTTATGAGCTTGTTGTCCCAAGGAAATCTCACCCACAAAGCACATTAAGAAATGTTTATGCCTCAGTGATTTGGCACCCATTTTAGACATCGACCTGTGATACTTAACGTACATGTCAGTAAAGGCTGAGTAGAAAGAAGAGTTTTTGTAAGACTTGCATGATATTTGATGTCCCTCAGGTAGTTCAAGAAATGGATTACAATTAATATTGTCAGTTATACTCAATCCTCTGCACATTGTGTATCTAACACCTTTCTTTGGATATTTTAGCAATTTTATTGCCAGAGTTTATTTACCTGTACTCCCACTCTCCATCTCTCTGGCTTTTCTCCATTGTTATCAGCATCTTAAAATAGAATTTATGTCTTTAAATGTGTATCTTATTGTTTTACATAATCAAAATTGATTTTTTTTTCCAGTGCAAGGGGACCACAGGTTTAGTGACTCCATGCCAACGCTGGGTCACGAAGGGCTATGATCAAAAGTAATCCCTAATAATGCAAAGGGGTTAGCCAAAGCCCTGCAATGGGATTAGATATTTCACATCCTGCTTCACACAAGGGGTGAAGATGTTGAATCACAGAATCTCTGCACTGTGGAAGCAGCCCATTGCATCCACACCATCCCTTGGAAAAGCATCCCATCCACCCCCAATCCCTGTTTCCCATGGCTAATCCACCTAACCTGCACACTATTGGCAATTTAGCATGGCTAATCCACCTTAACTGTGCACCTTCAGACTGTGGGAGGAAACCCACACAGATACGGGGAGAACATGCAAACTCCATGCAGTCACCCCAGGTTGGAATCCAACCCAGATCCCTGGTGCTGTGAGGTAGCAGTGCTAACCACTATGCCACCCTGGAGTTTGCTGTTAATGGCACAGCAAAGTGTTTCTTGCTGACCTCATAGTGATCCCATTGTCTGATCTGTTTGGTGACAGCTACCCTTCTTCCGCTGCTTAGTTTAAATTTATTATAGCCTTATGATTGCCAATCCTCAGAACCAAGTGATCAACTCCTCATTTGTTGAGTTGAAGGTGATTAGTCTGTTGAAGGAGCACTTTACAAGGCTTGGTCTGTAGAGACGACACACCTCAGGAAGAGAAGGCATCATTATTTGTCTCTCCCAAAGTGCTAATGGGGTTTATACTGAGAACCCAGCAGGGGAGTTTGGTTATGCACCACTCTCACCGCGGTAGCTCAAAACCTGCCAGTCGACCCATGGAGCTTAACACAAGGAACTTGTTAGTGACGTCTCATGATTCCTATTTCTTGATTCAATGGACATCTGTGGGTTGTTCTCTATGGGGCATTCACATGGAAGGCAGGCAGTAGGTGGATGAATAGATGATCAGAGTGTGGTTAAGTGAGGGGTAGCACAGATGGTTTCAACCAGCTGGTGGGTTTTCATTAGTTGGTGGATGCATGTGTGTGAGTGAATTTTGTCAGGACAGGAATATGGGAGGGATGTAGAATGGAGAGATCCAAGTATGATGTATACTATTGCATTCAATCGATTATCAATAACATGATTGAATAATGGAATAGACTCAATAGTCCGAGAGGCCTAATTCTGCTCTTATGGTCTTTATCTTCGGATGTGTGACGGTATTTAGCAGATAGTTATCCACTAATCTGCTGTGGCATATGGTGGGCCAAGTGAGGGACAGTGTTGCACAGCCTCAAGCAGATTCAGCAAGTCTGTTTTGCTGTGTAAAGACCATTAAGTTTCTGCATTTTTGATTGCAGACTGAAATAGAGAAAGGACTGTTTTGAAATCGACGACCATGGGAGAAACTGCTGCTACCTTTGGTTATCTCATTTGGGCTGGGTGGCTGGCTTGCAGTGCAGGATATGCTAACAACACAGGTTCAATTCCCATGTTGATTGATGTTACTATGGATTTACGATGATGCTATGGCTTTAAGAGGTGTATTTTGTCACTTTTTTTTAGTGAAGAAGGATTGAGACAGTGGTATGAGCAGTCTATTCAAAACCAATAGAGTAAGCAGCTTGTGAGGTCTTTTTTTAAAAGTTGGACCAATAGAAGCAGCCTGAGTGGGTGGGGTCAAGCTCCCACAGAGCCAGGATTTTTAGTTTTAGTTTTCTGCAGCTGCTGGGGTCTTGAAGCTGGATGTGGAAGCTCTGACACTCCTCTCTCTGTTACAGCTAAAAGCTGGGATTCACTTCCTGCTGCTAGAGTTGCTTTTAAGGCAACCTGCTTTATTGAATTTGCCTTTGTCAAGGGAATGTTTATGGGATATTACTATATTGGAACAGTTAATTAGTAGTATTTAATGTACATATTATTTTGTTCAGAATTGTGATAGAGTTATAGGTAAACCGATTCTTTTCTTTTTATTTTGTCTGTATTTCAACTGTACTGTAAAACTGAAGCAACCTTTGCTCAAAGTTGAATTGTTTGACCAATTGAATTCCATCTGGAATGTAATGCCTTACATTTAACTTTACGACAAGAAAAAGTTAGGGTCTCAGCTATATTCTTAATATATATTTTGAGTTGGTCTGGCCTTCTCAGCACCAGGGACCCGGGTTCGATTCCACCCTCGGGTGACTGTCTGTGTGGAGTTTGCACATTCTCCCCGTGTCTGCGTGGGTTTCCTCTGGGTGCTCCGGTTTCCTCCCACATTGCAAAGATGTGCAGGCTAGGCGGACTGGCCATGCTAAATTGTCCGTAGTGTTGAGGGGTGCATAGATTAGGTGGTGGATGGATCTGGGTGGGATGCTCTGAGGGTCAGTGTGGACATGTTGGGCCGAAGGTCCTGTTTCCAAACTGTAGGGATTCTATGATTCTATGATAACAAATTAGAAGCTCTTGTCAGCATCATAATCTCCAATTCCAGGTTGGATTTAGAATTATTGGACTCGTAAGTGTTGGTGTTTTTTATTTCGAGGTGTTTAATTTGCTTGGTTTAAACAAGGTGTGCCTTGTGTAATAAGGGCTCTCTCAGTTGCTAAGAGTTTCCTGGGTGCGGAAGAAGTCACTTCAGACCTTTTACAGAAAGTGAGCAAGGCAAAGCATTTGAAATTGACAAACAAATTGATGTTGGAGTTGCCTGTGTCTGTGAGGAAAGGGGAACAAATTGCAGCAATAGCTTTACATTTACAATTGTCAGGAATGCAATCAGAATAATTGGAAATGGTTAAAATTCAATTGCAAATGAAGCATCTTGAAATAGAGACAATTGTAAGGGCAAAAGAAAAATAAAGAATAGCCCTGGCAAAACAAAACAAAAAAGATAGGGAAATGAAACGGTTTGAATTACGGTGAGAAGCAGAGGAAAAAGAAAAGGAAGGAAAAGCCCTAGCAGAAGAAAAGAAGAAAGAGAGAGTTTTTGAATTTCAGAGGTTGGAGATGAAAACTTAAAGTTGACTTAAAATGGCGAAAGTAGAGGTGAAAGTTAGGAGTAATGATGAGTAGTGATGGAAAGCAATCCCATTGTAGCCAAATGTCTGGTGGGGATCTGTTTAAATACATCCAAGCATTGTCTATGTTTTACATGAAGAATGTAGGAGCTTTTTTCATTTCATTTGAGAAAATGGCGAAACAAATTAAATGTCCAGTGACCATGTTGATCCAAACAAATTTGGTAGGTCAATCTAGTGAGGTATTTGCATCTCTATCAGAGGAGATATCTGGAGAGTATAATGAGGTGAAAAATGCCATCACGAGTGCACATGAACTAATAACAGAAGCCTACAGACAATGTTTTGGGAATCCAAAATTGGAACCTGGTCAAACGGACATAGAGTAGAAAGGGATCAAAGAATGCAATTATGATAGGTGGACAAGAGCATTGAAAATAGGTCAAACATTTGATGCCGTAAGAGAAACAATTATATTGGAGGAGTTCAACAATTCACTTCCAGAAGTATTAAGAAGTCATGTGGAGGAGCAGAGGGTTAAAACTGCAAGATTAGCAATGGAAATGGCAGATGATTATGAGTTGGTTCGTACATCAAAGTTTGGCTTCCAAAATCAATTTCAGTCAGTGAGGGATAGAGATTGGGAAGAAGAGACATCCTCAGGTAGTAAAGGAAAAGGAGATCTCATTGAAAATAGTAAAGATAGTTTACTACAAAGCAAAAAGGAAACCCATAAGGGGGAAAAGGAAGTAAAATTGCTCAGGTGTTTTCACTGCAATAGAGTGGGCTGCATGAAGTCACAGTGTTGGTGGTTTAGAAAAAGTAGTGGGAAGATGGATATGGGAAAACACAGCTAGCACAATAAATTTTGTTGAAGTGTTAAAAAAAGGCACAGTGGGAGGTAAAAAGCTGCGACAGAATGTATAACCTGGTCAGAGGTCTGTTTAAGGAATTTACTTGTGTAGGTATGGTTTACTCCTGTGTGCCAACAGGAGTTGGTAAAGAAGGTAAAGAAGAGATGAGGGGGCAGGTAAATCTTCGATGGTCAGAGATGAGGAGGTATGTAATTCAAATGGAGTATTGCCAGAAAAGATGGTAATATATGGAATTTCTGGTCAGAAGACCAATGTTCCATTATATGAAGTGAGGTTGGAGAGTCCTGTGAAAAGTGATGAAGTGCTGGTGGTAGTAATAGAGAAATTCTCGGTCCCCTAATGAATCGACTAGATTCAGTCTATTTGAATTAGTTTTGTATATGAGGTGAGAGGAACACTGGAAGTAATCAAGGAGAAATTAGTGAGTCAGAGTTCAGAGACCACAAACTTGGACTTCGTCAGATGTTAGCGAAACATCAAATATAGTGGCTGGGTTGGCCCGACAGCATTTAGAAGTAGCATAGCACGTGAGGAAACAGGAAGCAGAGAAGAAATCAAAAATTCACAATTTTGCTAGTGGAGATAAAGTGTTAGTGTTACTCCCATTTTTAGCCACTCATGGAAGGAACATTTGTAGAATCTATTGGAATTGTTTAATCAACTTCGAAAAGTAGGCTTGATGAAAAACCTGCCTAAGATAGAGTTTGCAAAAGCCCAAGTCATGTTCCTGAGCTGTGTCATTGGACGTGGCCTCATGGATGTGAAATCAAAAGTTGCTGGGAAGTTTCCTTTACCATTGACAAACAGGGAAATACTCCGATTCCTGGGTTTCAGTAGTTTTTATCAGACATTTGTACCACATTTTAGCAGCGTGGGTGTTGCTCCACTGACTCACTTGTTGAAGAAACACAGAAAGTTTCAGTGGATGGAGGAATGTCAGAAGATATTTGACAGCCTGAAAGCTGTGTTAACCACTGCCCCCATGTTAGCTGGACCTAATTACACAAAGCCATTGAAAGTGGCTATCAATGTGAGTGAAGTGTGTTGATGCTGTTCTCTTGCAAGAAGATGGTGAGAAGCTAGGAAGACCTATTGGGTATTTTTCCAGAAAATTGAATAATCATCAAGAGAAAGTCTCCACTATTGGGAAGGACACCATAAGCTTGGTGTTGACATTGTAAATTTCAATATTTATATTTTCAGTAACGTGTCTGAGACAATTGTATATACTGATCATAACGCTTTAAATGTCTTGGTAAAATTTAAGAATAAAAGTTCCAGACTTTTTAGATGAAGCTTATTATTGCTGTCTTTCAATCTGAAAATTATACATGTGGCAGGATGAGAGAATATAATTGCTGACATGTTGTCATGACTTCGATGAAAGAAAACAGAGGTGTTTGGTGGCAGAGAAAGATGGGCTGAAATGGACTGTAGTAATGAATGTTTGCATGCTTAGTTTCAATGTTTCTCTTTGCACTCTGCGCGGCCCCTTCATGATTTTGAACACACAGAAACTAAGATCAGGACTAAGCTATTCAGCCCTTTGGCCTTGGTTTTCCATTCAATAGAATCATGGCTAATCCTCCGTCTTCCTTGAATATACTCGGTGACTCGGCTTCCACAGCCTTCTGGCCTGAGAATTTCACATGGTGACCATCTGCTGAATGAAGGAATATTTCCTCATCTCAGTCTGAATGGCTGACCTCACTTCTGTCACCTCTCCTCTGGAGACTTCTTCTCTTCAAAGAGAATAGTTCCAATTTCTCGAATCCAACCTCATGGCTGAAGTTTCTTATCTCCAGAACATTCCTCACAAATAGTGAGTGAACAGGTGACATTGAGCTTTGCCTCTGTTTGATACAAAGTGCAGCCTTGAGAGGCTTGTTGGGGTAGTTTGTTGCGTTGGAGTTCGTAGATAATTCATTTTCTTTTCAGGGAGACGTAGTGCCTTCAACAAGCCATGGGATTGTTGTCTGTGCTTTGGACACTAGCCAGTTTATGTTTTAAAAAGACATCACCACAGAACATCTGTTGGTGAGGTGGACAAAGGGACACAGAATTCGGTTTGTGGTTCAACTCAATTTTATTTACAAAATACTCCTCATTAAAAACACCATGTGAGCATTTCCCAATTTCCCACAATATTTAATCTCTATCTAGCTCAATTCATTTGATAAAGGGTATTACCTGCAACAATCCACATGTTTGAGTTGGACTATTCTAATCTCCTTTCTTCCTGACTTATGTCTCGTAGGGGTCAGGGTGGATCTTCTCCTGGGTCTTTTTGAGTTTCTACACCATCTTCTGTCACGAGTTTTGCTGACAGTCTTCCTTGCAGGTCTTCACTGCATTTTCAACAAGTTTTCACAGAGTGGGTGGTATCCAGACGTCTGCGTATTTATTCTTCCCTCACACTGAATCTTTCAGAATATTCTGTGGCCTTTGGCCAATGGGGCCACGAGCGGGGTTCGAGTCATCCAAAGGGGTGGTGCCAATACCCTTCACTCTTACCATGCTGGGAAGGGTTAAGTGCACATCCTTGGGCTGTCAAGATGCCAGAATGTCTGATCGACACTCTTCCAAAACTTTGGTCTGATTGTAACTGTTCTCCTTCAACCTTGTAACCTCGATTCATTTCCACTGTTCTCTGTACCCAATAGCTGCTGGCTGCTGATCAATTTCATTTGGCCAATTTTCAGTCAGGCTTGATTTCCTGGCAGTGGGTCAATTTAGAAAGTCAAAGTTTGTCGCTTGACCATAGGAGGTCATTGGGTCAAAAGCTACAGGGGGTGGCTGTGCAAGCAGCTTAGTGAAAGACAGCACACACTGCTGATATAATTCTACCACAGGTATGTTATGAATAGGTTTAGTTACAATAATTCCGCCCAAGGTCTGTGTTACTGATTACAATGTTCTTTGCTGGGGATTCCCAGCACGGAACCACAGTCATGTCTTCAGGCTGTAATCATCCAGTCACATTGAAGAATCTTCTCAGAGCCTTACAGGATACAAAAGCACCATAATAAAACTATTTTTAACATTTTACATGCTCTCAAGATTGGGACAGACACATTGGGTGAAGGTTGAAATTGATGTATTCAGAAAAGGTTTATTTCAAAAATGAAAGTAGTTAAAAAAAATCAATCAGCAAGCATTTAAATATAGGGCAAGTTTTGTTACACATTAAATTTTACGAATCACATACTGCATTTAAAATCTCAGTTTTACATGACTGTACATGATGCAAGTTTTTAAGGGATCTCACAGAATACAGAGATGGGAAAGTTGAAGTTCCAACTGATTTCAATGATTTCTGACTTGGCATTGGATTGAAGAGAAAAACATGAAGCCATTGTCGTCAGACTGAGTGCAGACCACAACCTCAGGATTTCTGTGCTAATCTCCTCATGCCTGACAGTTGTAAGCTGTGGTCAGTTTCAGAGGGTGCATTTTTGGTGAACGCTGACAGTTTGCCATCAATACTAGTCATCCCTTACCCCTGCAAAATATGCACCACATAGTCAATAAATTTGTTAACACAGCTGAAGGCATATATTAGACACAAAGAGCCCCAGTATGGGCATAACTGAAATGTAATCCAATGTAGCCTAGCTCTATTGAATTCATTGAGGGATGTCAGATATGATTGCTCCAGTCAGGTGTACCGAGCCACAGCATGACGAATCAAGAATGTTCTGAATTGATTTTGTTTGTAAAGTGAATCAGGAGTATTTGTAGACATTATAATTTATTCATTTGATGGAAATGCAATCTTGCATTGCTTCTTACCTGATGTTATTCTGGTATGCTGTGCATGTTTAACATTGGCAAAGCTTCAGAGTTTTACTGACATTGATAGTTCATTCAAAAGTTCAGTAAGAGGCTCAGATGGTAAAGGACGTGGAAAGGTGACAAAGTAGAGGTGAGGATGGGTGACTGAGCAATTGGTGGTTTGTAAGCACGAGATGTGCATCATATGGGGAGATTGGTGGCACTATAGTAATTCCACCGGACTCACAATCCAGAGGTCCAGGCAAATACTCAGGAGACACAGATTTAAATTCATGGCAGCCAATTAAATCTGAAATTGGGGGGCCCTCTAATGGCATGGTGGTAGTGTCCCTACCCCTAGACTGGAAGGCCCAGGTTCAAGTTCAACCTGCTCCAGGAGAATTTCTTTTTATTCATTCATGGGATGTGGGTGTCGTTGACTGGACCAGCATTCACTATCCATCCTTAATTACCCAGAAGGCAGTTAAGTGTCAACCACATTATTGTAATTGAGTAATAACATCTCTGTGCAGATTGATTAAAAATATCTAAAATCCAGAATTGAAAGCTAGTGTTAGTGATGTTAACCACGTGAACTCATCAATAGCTTTAATAACCCAATTCATTCACCGATGCCATTTAGCCAAAGAGACCTGCCTTCCTTGACTGGTATGGCTTACATGTGACTCCAGAACCATAGAAATGAGGTTTAATCTTAGATGCCCTTTGCCAAGCAAATCACTCAGCTCAAAAGACAATTAGACAACAACTCTATGCCTTGTTAGCGATGCCCACATCATACAAAAAATATGGTGGATGATATGATGCTGGATGGCTAAGGAAATGGGGAAAAAAATGAAAATGATTGCATTGGTGTTTGTGGGAATTTATTGAATGCCAGTTATTTACCATGCGGTATTGCATTTCATTGGTTGACAAAGTCAGAAGTCACAGGATACCAGGTTATTGTCCAGCCGGTTTATATGAAATAACAAGCTTTCATCACTTCACCTGACAAAGGAGTAGCGCTTCAAAAGCTTATGATTTCAGATAAACCTGTTGGTCTCTAACCTGGTGTCGTTTGACTTCTGACTTTGTCAATCCCAGTACAACACCAGCAACCTCCACATCATTTCATTGGTTGCAAAGTGGTCATGGAAATCACAATTTGAAGTTAGTTTTTCTCCCTTCCTCTTCCTTGGCACTCTCATTGTGATATATGTTGGTGATAATGTCATTATGCCATTGGACTAGCCTTTTCTCTCCTTTCTAACAATCTGTGATCGCTAGCCTTTCCTGGCTGTGTTTTATCCTGTGTCTGGAGCCAGTAAGAACAACATTGCCACAAGCAGCAGCTGAAATGGAGAAAATTATGCTGATTTCATTGTCTCTTTCAATTCCACTGATTAAATTTCTGTTCGCTGTTGGTCTGTTAGTGCAAGTTCCATCAGTGAAATTGAAGGGGACAGCAGAAGTTAGCAATTGCAGTCACAGTTAGATGACTGCAACAAAGTCTTTTATGAAATAAAAAAAATTTATTAACTTTAGAGGACTTAGACATCCAAACACATAGTGTATAAAATACAGCAAGGCTCCAATGTACATAAGAGTTTGCCTGCTATTTATGCTTAGAGAAATTGGATTTTATTATGCACAAATTACTTTTCCTGTCTATCAAAAGTGACTAAAATTGGAAAGTACTTTATTGGCTTTCACTTTGAGACAAACTGTGGCAATGAATTGCACAATAAAAATGTACGTAAAAACTGAAAGGACTGCAGATGCTGTAAATCAGAAACAAAAATGCAAATTTCTGGAAAAGCTCAGCGGGTCTGGCAGCATCTGTAGAGAGAAAGGGTCCAGCCTTTCCAGCAATTTTTGTTTTTGTTTGTGAACAAAAATGTAAGTCTTTCTTTCTGTTTAAACCGAACCAATCAGCTGATTATTTTATTGGCTGATGTGATCTTATCGTCATTGGCAAGTCAAGCATTTATTATTCATCCCTAACTGCAGTTGAGAGGGGAGGACTATCTATTGCACATTAACAGTGTTTAATTGTAGGCAGGTAATGGCCAGTAACTGAGGATTTACTCATGCCCTGTAAATAGACATTGGCTTGGACTTTGACCATTGTGTTCAGAGTTACTTGCCTGTTTTCGGTAATCATGCAAATGAATGCTTATAAAATGTGAAAGCAATGACTCCAGTCGTACCCTACACCAACTGGCTTTCTGAAGTATGAGTGGTGAGCTTGCTTCTCGAAAAGTTGCAATCCATGGAATATGGATGTTTTGGGGGCATTTGGGATTTTGACTCAGTGACAGTGAAGGAATGGTGATATATTTCAAAGTCAGAATGGGGTGTAACTTGAAGGATGAGTTACAGTTGCCACTGCTATCATTTATTATTCAAGGTGTTCGAGGTTTTGGGATTTGAATGTGCTGTCAAAGCAGGCGTTGTGAGTTTGTGCATTGCATCTTGAAGGTGTGCAATGCTGTCACGGTGGTGTGCTGTGAGCTAGTGATTGATGAAGTGCATTTTTAAGACGGCGGATTGGGTGTCAATTACCATGATATTATTTCCCCTTTAATGCCAGTGCTGTGTTACAGGAGCACTCAGATTGTTCCATTAGTGGGACACTCTATTCGTGCACCAATGGTTTCCTGGCTGCTACCCCATAGGCCAACCCCTTTCTGGGATCCGACTGAACTTAATGGGCCTCAATCCAGGAAAACATAGTGGGATATATATGGAGAGGATGCATGTCCAGAATGTTGGACGCTTGTTCCCAAATAGGGCACTTCCCTGCCATCCTCACCTGTCTGTCCAACAACCCTCTTGGTAGGGTTAGCAGGCAATCAAACCATGTCTCTTTGACAGCAAAGTAAGTCACTCACCCCATCCTGTCTGTGCTGGCTCACGAAACAATCTGAGCCTCTAAGGCTTCTTAATAGAAACTCAAAAGATTTTTTTCTTTAGAAAGCAGGTCTGCAGTGATTGTGACAAGGTCAGCGAGGTGGACATCATAGAGTATGAGTTCCCTGATTGATGCTGTTAACCTGGTCCAAATCAGGGAGCCCTGGCTCACAGATATAAACAGGAGTGTCAGAGGTTCTGTTCACTCTGAGAGCTGGCTCTGAGGGATCTGGATCAGTGTCAAAGACTTCACGTGTGTGAATAAAGGGTGACTTGGTGGTGCTGTTATTTCACAGGTCAGCATGGCACGTTTTGTTTCTCTGGTTTTGTTATGCATGTAAAATGTTTGGTCCCTAATGATCTCAGTAACGCTTGAATCCATTTGGCACATACCGTTAGTTACTGGGTGAAGACTCTCAGTAACTGCAAATCACTGAATATTTTTCAGCTCAAGAGAATTTAGTACTGATTGATGGCAGGTCACTTGGAATTGGTTGGCAGATTTTCCAATTTTCCCGGGGAAATTGCTCATTTTTGTAAGTCTGTTCTTATTTTCTTTTCAAACTGAACAGAACTCTGGCTTTATAAGTTATATGCAGCTGAACAGCGAATTTTGATGGCTATTACCACGTATCTGATCAAGATTAAAAATCCCCTTGGCATTTTTTTTGGTCTCGGATTATAAAATTGTTCTGCTTGAGACCGTCTGTCTGTCGATCTGTCTGTCTGTTTGTCTGTCTGTCTCTCTCTCTGTCTCTCATGCTCTTCTACACTCCACCCCCACCCAATCCCTTACCATCACCTCCAACCCCACCGCTGCCCACAAACATGCACATATCAAATATTGCAATATTATGTTGTGATGCGCCCATCTGTACGAACTGTCAGATTAAATTGGAATATTCTATTTTGATTTTGATCTAGTCCTTTTTCTCTATTTATTGGCTATTGTAGTCTGGTATTAATATGGATACAGCTATATCTGCTATCTGAAGCATTAACCCCAGATTTTCTAATCCATTTGATCGGACAATGTCCAATATTGAGCACATGTTTCTCATTTCAGCATGAAATTGACCTGTTAACCTCGCTCTACTGTGTACATCGTTATTTTCTGATAATGTGGCTCATTCCTGTTTTCTGTTTGCCCCCCTCTCCTTTGCCCCAACTCCCCCACTGTTGGGGCTGGGTGGAAAGCAGAGACGGTAATGGTATGTGGTTCTGAGTTCCAAAGGTATCACTCTTGTGTTTTTCCATCAGCAAAATTGGGCAATCATTTCGATGTGAGTCTTCAGCCATTCAGTGTGATTGAACTGCTTGACTACATTGGGCTTCACTGCTGAGCTCAATCTTGCCCTCACCCACAATTTTCAATATGCAAATTGACTGCCATCCTTCCAACATTGTCTCGGTGACTACGCTTCAGAAATATTTCATTCACGTGTTTTAGGATACATGGAGGTGATAAAAGAAATTATAATAATTGTTATTTCTTCCTTTCTTCTAATGCTGATTGGATTAGGAGAGGGTAAGCATTGCAATTTGTACTTGCGAAGCGTCAAAACTAAAATGATCATGAGCAGCTTTTCTTTTCCTGAAGAAAGGAATATCGATTAATTTTTTAAAGGGATGGCTTGCTGCATGGTACACATGATCGAACAGTGTCTGGTTTCAAATTCAAACTTTTGCATTCTGTAACTTATTTTAGATCCTTGCAACATTTCTTTTATGTTGATAACTTTATTTTTGATAACTAAAAACAGTAACTGTACAAATAAAAAGGCACCAACTTTCAGAAGAATTGCACCATAAGTCAAGTTCGGAAGAGATTGAAATAAAACTCTGGAATTTAAAATCTTTTATTGCAGTTATTGTTTCCATATGCTAAAGTAATGTTATCAAGATATCTGGTAACATTGATAAGAAAATCCTAAGCTAAGGTGTTAAATGTTTGTTAGCCTTTGCTGTAAAATGTCACATCCTGAGTAAGTGCCCATATAGTAAAAGAGCTGGTCTCCCACACAGTGCACTCAGAGAGCTTTCTATTTACCTCATATCCTTTTGTAAAAGCACAGTTTCTAAGATGAAAATTTTAGCCCAGATATAGCAAGGTGATAGGGGTAGGGTCAAATTTTACATGGGTAATATTTTTGGGGGTTAAAATTCACCCTTCTCCCATCAACTAGCTGTTGCAGAGTTATCAGGTCAGAGGCTGTTTCTACATAACTTGACCCGAATGTGGTGTAAAAGGAATCTAGAAGCAATTTTATAATTGATATTTAACTTATTAGCAAATTATAATCTCCATGGATACAGACATTAATTTGTGCATATGTAGTTCAACGTAACTAACTTCGATGATAGCATAAGTTAGGGTGGAGGTGAGAAAGACCTTAGGTTTAGGTAAAAGTTTGGCACAACTTCGTAGGCCGACAGGCCTGTACTGTGCTGTACAGTTCTATGTTCTATGTTCTAACAGCCATGTATACACTATGATGTAGGGTGTGTAATTTATATTAATTTTTAATTCCATTTATTTTAAGTTTTGAGTTTTGAATGTTGAATTTGTGACATATGAATTTTGTGTTGAATGATTGACTGTAACCAAAGTGATTTCTTTCAAAACAATTTAGAGAAGTAGAACAAATTTTTCGAACAAATGTGTTTTTGTGTACATTAGGAGAGTTTATGACTGAGCAAAGGAAACGATTGTGCATCAAGGTTTCTGTTAGAAACTTCCAAACGTTCTTTTAAGTTTGGCTGAAATGCCCTAGCTTGTTTTGATTTCAGTTTGGGGCAGTTCCACATAAGCCCTTGAATAAATGTGGATAAATAAAGCAGATCTCCTGAGAAAGGGTAAAGATGGTAAAAGGACATTTTAGTGGAGCGAGGAGTTTAGTAATGGTCTCAGACTGGAGTATTTGAATAAAACCCTGAAGAGATTATTTGAACTTGTGCACATTTAAACTTTGGCAGAAAAGGCTATCAGATTTTCCCAACTATAAGTCGTAGTTAACGTAAACCTATTAAATAGTAGTGAAAGAGATATTTTCCTCTGTGAGTACTGCAAAAGGGATGCTTTTGAGTACTGCACGGAGGTGTTCTTTTGGATCTGTGAAGAAGTGTTTTGGGATTAATAGGATCATTTGCTACTTTTATGTTACCATGTGTTTCAAAATTGTTTTTATATATGGATAATTTGCGTTGATTCAATTTTATCTTCATTCCATATGTGAAATAACTTCTGTTTCATTATTAAAAAGAAATCTGCAACATTGTGTGCTTATGTGCAATGATAGACCACCTCTTCAAAACAAAACGAAAAAAAGATATGACCTAACAAGCCAGATTCTAGTCTGCAATCTGACTTGTTCAGTAGTAACATCAACTGGATTTATAACCATGCATTTACACAATTTTATCCAGTTTTTCTCACTGTACTAAAAGTAAGACTACTTAGCAGCAGAGCATGCATTGAACCCGTATTAAAGTCCATATAAATATCCTCAGCCTCATCCTCAGAACCGAGTAATTCACCCCAATCTGCTTCTTGAATGCCATCGTCATATGGATCATCCATATTACCTTTATCATCAGCTGTACTATCATAGGCCATATCTTCTATACCAAGTGCATTGGATTTGTCACATTTCTTGAGTTACCTGATGAAAATATCCATTTTAATTTCATCTCAGGTCAACAGCAGCTCACTCACAAAAGGTTGATAATGTCACAGCCCATGTGCTGCCTTGCTTCACTCCTCTGAGCATTTCATTGCTTTTCTCCTGCTATCGCAGAATTCCTACAGTGTGGTAACAGGCCATTGGATCCCACAAGTCCAAACCAAACCTCCAAAAAGCATCCCACTCAGCCCCATCTCTCTACCCTTTCCCTGTAACCCTGTGTTTCCCATGGCTAACACACCTAACTTATACATCCCTGAACACTATGGGCATTTTAGCACAGCCAACTCACCTAATCTGCACATCTCTGGACCTTGGGACGAAACCGGACCACATGGCAGAAACCCACGCAGACATGGGAAGAACAATTAAATTTCACTTAGATAGTTGTCTGAAGGTGGAATTGAACCCAGGTCCTTGGCATTGTGAGGGAGCACTGCAAACCATTGAGGCACAATGCCGCCCGTTGAAGGATTTGTTTGGAGAGACATAGATGGTTTAAAAAGGTTGGTTAGACCATGAGGCATCATTGCAATTTCACTGCTTGGTGATCTAATCACAGCAATAACATTGTTGGCAAGTTATGTTCTGAACGTGTCCTGGATAAGAAAACATTTGTCTTCACTTAGTTTTCTGAGTTGGAAACTTCAGGCATATTTTCAAGCCACCTTTAACTTGTCAGTCCTTTACTAAGAACTTGGTTGATAGCTGTTCTTGAATATTGTTGTCTTGAGACGGTTCTTATCTTGAATCTTTGATCTTATCACCAGTGGCTTAAGCTTTATGCCAGTAGCACAACTGTGAACCTACTCTTTTTCAGCCAGTTGTCTTCATTAACACTGTATTTTTCTTCAACCTTTTGCACTATTTGACTTCCTGACGGGTTAAAATGCATGGCATCCTGATCCCACTTTACAGCACAGGCCAATCTATATCCATTCTTTTGTTGAGATGTGACTATAACCTAGTGAAACGCAACAGGCCTAGCTTAAAGTTCCACTAGAAGATATGGTGGTGGTGGTACTTTCGTCTCTACCAGTCGATAGAAAAACAAACATGTTCCCGCAAGTGTCACAGTTACATGCCCAGTGCTGATCTTCGGTCACAGGACTGTTCTTTTCATCACACTGTCCAGGGCTGGCTTTCATACCTGCAAGGTATGATCCTGATTTCAGGTTGAAGATTTGGGTAAATCCATGAGAAATTGAGTGTCGACACTAGTGATTTTCGTTTTGCAACATCTTTTGAAAATGTGTCACTTGTTCAGCTTTCCTCTGTTACTGCATTTATTATTAGGCATCTGCCTAAGCTATAGAGTAAAGTTAACTCCAATCCTCCATGCTGTTCTCTGGTATCTTGAGCTGCCTAGTCGCTGCACAATTTTCTGTCGACTTTGCAACCTCAATTAAATTAAGTTTGAACTTGGCTGTGTAGCTAAGAAACTCCATCCCCTGTTAACACTCGCCTTGACCTCCTCTACCTCTCTTTTCTCCTTTATTTCACTCCTTACCAACCTTTTTTAACTAAGCTTTTGATCAGCTGTCTTAACATTTCCTTTTTGGCTTCATGTCATTTCATTTCGATAAATGTCCTGTCTTGTTTTTGGAATAATTGCTCTGTAATGGTGCCACATAAACATCAGTTATCATTTCCTGCATTGATGGGGTGAAAACTTATGGAAAGCGTCAACTTTGCAATTCATTTGATAATGTGGATAAAGGTTTAAACTTTTTTTTCACAAAGCATTAGTTTTCAATGTATGACATACAAAGGAGAAGTTAAGTGTTATGATATGGAAATGTTACAATTTTAGAAGTAATGGGGCTATTGAGGCAAAACTTATTAATATGTGCTTTCATTAAAGGTGGCCCCAGTAGAACTTCCAAAAAAGTTCTAAATCCTTCAAGTAGAACCAGGAAATGGATTACCTATTGCACTGAGGTCCAATTGCCTTATTGAAGTGGAAGTATTCAAAGGGTTTAATGAAAGAACCTAGATAAGGGGGAAAGTTCCACAGTCTGTAGCATTAACACAGGGAAAAGTGCATGGAGATATTCCAATGTCACCATATATCAGGATTAATGTTAGAGAGGACCAAATTGCTATCCCTCTTCAATTAAAAAGTAGATCAGCAAGCAGAGAGCAGCCTGAATAAGGTAAGAGTGAGAATTCTGCTCCCCAGGAACAGGAAGACCTGCCTCAAGAACTGCCTCCTGTCGTGATGGAATAAGGTCAGCCATGTGGATCTAATAGAATATGAATTCCCTGATTGGGGCTGTCAACCTGGCCCAAACAGGGAGCCCCGGCTGACAGACATAAACAGAGGTGTCAGGGGTTCTGCCCACTGTAGGAGTCAGCTCTGTGCTAGCTGGGTCAATGTCATGTGTTGTGCATGTGTAAATAAAGGGTGACTTGGTGATGGATACTGGCCTTCAAGGAGTTATTTTACCTCTTATTTGGTCGGGTGAGAACTCTCGTGTCCCAGCAATACCAGTAGCAAGTATCTCCATTGCAGGGAGTACATGGAGTCCCCAGAAAGGAAGAAATACAAGAAAGTTGACTTTTTGGGTCAGGACCCTTTCTGTAGAAGGGTTCTGACCCAAACCATCAATTTTCCTGCTCCTCTGATGCCGTCTGGACCTGCTGCATTCCTCCAGCTCCACACTGTGTTTTCTCTGATTCCAGCATCGGCACTTCTTACTATCACTGGATGTACTGAAGTTCCATTTGAAGTATACAAGAAGGGTTCGACCAATCTGTATCATTTGTACATTTTGTTGGCAGCTCCTTCTGGAGACTTTAATATAAGCCTAGGCATTTATGTAAGGGGTGATTGGAGGTCCTGGTGAGCTGGGAGAAGGGAATAGACCTGCAGGAGGGTATTGGAGGCTGACAGATAACATATTTGGAAGGCAAGGGACCCTGATGTGCACAGGTACCTCCCAAAAGAGGCACACCCTTGTTTCTTCCCACCTTTACCCAAAATCCCTTTCCTTCCACCTTCTCCTTGAGGAGTGTAGTAAGGTAGCGGAGGAAGAATGAGGTCCAAAAGTGGACATGAATCTACTCTTAGGTGGCTCAATGGGCCTGTGGGAAAACTGTCTGACATAAAATTTCTTTGGAAGATAGGGTTAAGGAAACTTCCAAGGCATTTTATAAGTATAGCAAAAGCATGAAGATTACGAGAGAAAGAGTGGGGCCTGGTAGAGATCAAACGGGCAATCTGTGAATGGAACCAGAGGACGTGGTTTAGGTCAAAATATAATATTTCTCATTTGTATTTACAAAGGAGAGACACATTGAAAGATTTCATTTGGAATTGTGAGGTTCCAGAGCACATTAAAATTAATAAAGAGGAGGTGTTAAATGTTCGAACAGCGATAAAGATGCATAAATCCCCAGGCCCGGATAAGATGTATCCCAGGCTGCTATGGGAGGCAAGGAACACTGGGACCCGAGTATTTCATATTTCACTGGCCACAGGTGAAGTGGCAAATGATTGAAGGTTAACCAATGTAGTTCCTTTCTTCAAGAAGGCAACAGGGAAAGGTCAGATAATTACAGACAAGTTAGTTTGATGTCAGTGGCAGGGAAATTGTTGGAAAACTTTCTGAAGGACAGGATCAATCAATACTTGGAAAGGCAGGTATTGATCAGGGATGGATTTAGAACATAGAACATAGAACAAAGAACAGTACAGGCCCTTCGGCCCACAATGTTGTGCCGAACTTTTACCCGAATCCTAAGGTCTATCTAACCTTCACCTCTACCTTGTACTATCATCCATACGCCTATCTAATAGCATCTTAAATGCCCCTAATGAGGCCGACTCCACTACCCTCTCCGGCAATGCATTCCACGTCCCTACCGCTCTCTGAGTAAAGAACCTACCTCTGAGGTCTCCCCTCTATCTACCTCCACTCACTTTAAAACTATGCCCCCTCGTAATAGTTACCTCCACCCTAGGAAAAAGTCTCTGGCTGTCCATTCTATCTATACCTCTGATCATTTTGTACACCTCCATCAAGTCACCTCTCATCCTTCGTCATTCTAAAGAGAAAAACCCTAGCTCTCTCAACCTTTCATCGTAAGACCTTCCCTTCATTCCAGGCAACATCCTAGTAAATGTCCTCTGCACCTTTTCCAACACTTCCACATCTTTCCTGTAATGAGACGACCAGAACTGGACACAATACTCCAGATGCGGCCGAACCAGGCTTTTGTATAGCTGGAGCATAACTTCACAGCTTTTGAACTAATTCCCTCTATTAATGGGAGCTAACACACCATACGCCTTCTTAACAACTCTATCCACCTGGGTGGCAGCTTTCAGGGAAGTGTGGACATGAACCCCAAGATCCCTCTGCTCCTCCACACTGCCAAGAATCTTTCCGTTAAGCCTGTATTCTGCTTTCAAGTTTGTCCTTCCAAAATGAATCACTTCACACTTTTCAGGGTTAAACCCCATCTGCCACTTCTCAGCCCAGCTCTGCATTCTATCAATGTCCCTTTGTAACCTAGAACAGCCCTCCACACTGTCCAGAACACGACCCACCTTCGTATAGTCCGCGAACTTACTAATTCATCCTTCCACTCCTTTATCCAAATCATTTACAAAAATCACAAATTGAAGAGGACGCAGAACAAAACCTTGTGGTACACCACACGTAACTGAGCACCATGTTGAATATTTTCCGTCCACTACCACCATTTGTCTTCTCAGGGTCAGCCAATTCTGAATTCAATCTGCCACATTTCCCCCTATCCCATGCCTCCTTACCTTCTGCATGAGCCTACCATGGGGAACCTTATCAAACGCCTTACTTAAATCCATGTATACCACATCCACTGCTCTACCTTCATCCATGTGTTTGGTCACCTCTTCAAAGAATTCAGTAAGGTTTGTGAGGTTTGATCTACCCCTCACAAATCCATGCTGACTATGACGAATCAAACTGTGTCTTTCTAAGTGATCATAAATCCTACCTCTCAGAGCCCTTTCCAATAATTTGCCCACCACTGACGTAAGACTAACTGGCCTTCAATTTCCAGGGCTAGCCTTATTCCCTTTTTTGAATAAGGGAATGATGTTTGCCTCTCTCCAATCTTCTGGCACGATAGTGACAGTGTAGTGTAGTGGACAGTGAGGATGAAAAGATCATCACCAAAGGCCCTGTGATCTCTTCCCTCGCTTCCCATAGAATCCTTGGATAAATCCCATCAGGGCCCGGGTCTTATCTATCTTCAACTTCCTCAAAATTCCTAGCACATCTTCCTTGCTAACAGCAACCTCCTCTAGCCTACCAGCCTGTTTCACACTGTCCTCCTCTACAACTAGGTCCCTCTCAGTTGTGAATGCCAAAGAAAAGTATTCATTAAGGACCTCTCCTATCTTTTTAGTCTCCATGCACAAATTCCCTTTACAATCCTTGATCAGCCCTACACTTTCTGTGGTCATTCCCTTACTCCTCACGTACATATAAAAAGCCTTGGAGTTTTCCTTGATCCTATCTGCCAAGGTTTTCTCATGCCCGCTTATAGGTCTCCTCAGCCCTTTCTTTAGCTCCTTCCTGGATAACTTGTATCCCTCTAGATCCTTTTCCATTCCTTGTTTCCTCAACCTTACATAAGCATCCTTCTTCCTCTTAACCAGTTATTCGATGAGAACCAAGGGTCCCTTACTCGACCGCATCTTCCCTGCCTGCTAGGGACAAACATATCGAGCGCACGCAGTATGCATTTCTTAAAAAATCTCCACATTTCAATCGTGCTCTTCCCTGACAGCATCTGTTCCCATTTTATGTTACGCAGTTCTTGCCTAACAGAATTGTAATCACCCTTCCCCCAATTATAAACCTTACCCTGCTATATGTACCTATCCTTTTCCATGACTATTGTAAAAGTAACAGAGTTATGATCACTACCACCAAAATGGTCTCCTACCAATGGGCCTAACACTTGGCCTGGTTCATTGAAAAGCACCAAATCCAAAGTGGCCTCTGCTCGTGTTGGTCTATCTACATTCTGTGTCAGGAATCCTTCCTGAACGCAATGGACAAAATCCTCTCCGTCTAAACTATTACAACTAAAATGTTTCCAATCAATATTTGGAAAGTTGAAGTCACCCATGACTACAACCCTGTGACTTCCGCACCTTTCCAGTATCTGCCTCCCAATCCGCTCCTGCACTTCTCTGCAACTATTAGGGGGTCTGTAAAATAACCCCCAACAAATTGACTGCTCTTCTCTTGTTCCTTACCTCAACCCAAACTGACTCTGTAGACATATCATTCTCGATCTGCCTTTCAGTTGCAGCTATACTAGCCCTGACTAGCAATGCCACTCCCCTGCCCCTTTTTCACCCTCCTTATTTCTTTTAAAGCATCTAAATCCTGGGACTTCCAACAACCACTCCTGTCCCTGAGTTACCCAAGTTTCTGTAATGGCCACAACATCGTATTTCCAATTACTAACCCATGCTCCAAGTTCATGTCTTATTTCCGATACTTCTAACATTGAAGTATACACACCTCAAACCATCTATGTGTCCACAATTACGCTCCATTGATCACATTTCTTTGTTCACAACCTCACTCCCTGTTGTGTCTGTTGGAAGGCTCCACCCCCTGCCAATCTAGTTTAAACTATCCGGTATAGCTCAAGCAAACCTCCCTCCCAGGATATTTTTGCCCTTCCGGTTCAGGTACAACCTGTCCCTACTGTACAGGTCCCACCTTCCCCAGAATGTGCTCCAATTATCCACATAATGGAAGCCCTCCCTCCTACACCAGCCCTGTAGCCACGTGTTTAGCGGCACTCTGTCCCTATTTCTTACACCGTTATCATGTGGCACTGGTAGTAATCCAGAGATAACTACCCTGCTTGTCCTGGACTTCAACTTCCAACCTAACTCCCTGTACTCATTCACATTCTCAGTCCTTTTTCGACCTATATCATTGGTACCGATGTGCACCATAACTGCTGATTGCTCACCCTCCCCCTTAAGGATCTTGAAGGCACGATCCGAGACTTCACAGACCCTGACACCTGGGAGGCAACATACCATCTTTTCACCTCGTTTGCGTCCACAGAACCGCCTGTCTGTGCCTCTTACTATTGAATCCCCCACTACAGTTGCTCTCCTATTCTCCTCCTTCCCCTCTGTGCCAGAGGGCCAGGCTCAGTGCCAGAGACCTGTCTGCTACTTTCTTCCCCTGGTAGGTCATCCCCTCAACAGTATCCAAAACGGAATACTTATTATTGAGGGGAACAGCTACAGGGTATCCCTGCACTGTCTGCCTATTCCCTTTCCCCTTCCTGACAGTCACCCAGCTACATTTTTCCTGTACTTTGGGTGTGACTACCTCCCTATAACTCCTCTCTTTCACCCCCTCAGCCTCCTGATTGATCCGGAGTTCATCCTGCTCCAGCACCAGTTCCCTAACACGGTTTCTGAGGAGCTGGAGTTGGGTGCACTTCTCGCAGGTGAAGTCAGAGGGGACACCAGCAATGACCCTTATCTCCCACATCCTGAAGGAGGAGCTTGCAACTGCCCTAGCTTCCATTCCCTCTACTCTAGATTTCCAGAAGAATAAAAACAGAACTTACCTTATCAACCCTCCACACAGTCTTTTGTTTTTGGTTGAGGAGGCGGATGGACGGGAGACACTACACATGTAGTGTTCCGGGTTTGCCAATGCCAGAATATATCAGTTCCGTACTGGCTCGCATTGTCTCCACACACCCGCCACTGAAAACAAGAGGGCCGCTGCTGCACGGGGTAAGTTTTTATACAGGGAGAAAAAACCAACCTTGCCTTCCCGTCGGCACCCTGGCTCGCACTGCTGCCATTGAAAACAAGAAGGCCTGCTGCACGAGATAAGTACTTATTGGAGGGAGATCCTGTCTGACGAATTCAATTTAATTTTTTGAAAAGGTGACTAAATATATCGATGAATGTATTGCAACTGTTGTGGTTGACATGGACTTCAGTGAGGCTTTCTCATGGTCTCACATGGAAAGCTGGCCCAAAAGGTAAGAGCTAAGGAAAGTTGACTGGATCCAAAATTGGCTTGCAAATAACAGGCAAGGGATGATGATGGTGAGTTGTCTTTGTGACTGGAAATCTGTGACCAATGCTGTGGCACAGGATTGGTCTGGGATCCTTGCTGTTTGTTATGTACACTAACAACTTGGATGTGAATGTGGGCGGTATAATTAGTACCTTTACGGATGACACGAACATTGATTATAACTGAAAGAACTGCAGATGCTGTAAATCAGGAACAAAAACAGAAGTTGCTGGGAAAGCTCAGCCGGTCTGGCAGCACCTGTGAAGAAAAAAGTCAGAGTTAACGTTACGGGCCTGGTGACCCTTCCTCAGAACTGGTGATCTTGCAGATGACATGAAAATCTATTGTTGACAGTGAAGGGGATAATCTCGGGCTACAGTCTGATATCGATCGGCTGTTAAATTGGGCCAAGCAATAGCAGATAAAATTTAATCCTGACTAATGCGAGATTATACATTTTGGGAGGCCTGAGAAAGGAAGCATTAAAGCAATAAATGGTAGGCCCCTAAGGAGTACAGACAAACAAAGAGACCTTGGTGTACAAGTCAGTAGATTACTGAAAGGTGTCAGCATGGGTAGACAGGATAGTGAAGAAGGCATATGGGATGTTTGCCTTCATTAGCCAGGGCATAGAATATAGGAGCAAGAAAGTCTTGTTGCAACTTTATGAAATATTAGTTAAGCCACAGATGGAATGCTGTGTACAGTTCTGGTCACCACACTATCAGAAGGATGTGATTGCACTGGAGAAGGTGCAGAGGAGATTCCCCAGAATTTTGTCTGGGATGGAACATCTCAGGTACAAGGAGAGAATGAATAGGCTGTGTTTGTTTTCCTTGGAGCAAAGGAGACTGAGGGGGGTTTCTGATCGAGATATACATAATTCTGAGAAGCATAGACAGGGTAGATCTTGAGAATCTCTTTCCCCATGGCAAATGTGTCTAAGACCAACGGGCACAAGTTTAACGTGAGGAATAAATGGTTTAGAGGGCATCTGAGGATTTTTTTTCTCCCAGAGTGTGGTCGAAGTATAGAACATTCTGCCTGAGAGGGTGGCGGGGTCAGGTACTGTTGCAACATTTGGGAAGCATCTGGATGAGTACTTAAAATGCCAGGGCATAATAGGCCAAGGGGTTAGCGCCTGTAAATGGGATTCGTGTAGTTTGATGTTTGTTGGTCAGTACAGAGCCTGTTTCTATGCTGAATGACTCGACGAATCAATGATTTCACTTGCATTCCCTGCAAAATGCAAGACTGGGATTGGGCAGGAATGAGTTGGGCTGACCACCTGATTGATTTTTCCTGCCCTCCACACCCTCACATACACAAGTGGTGAAGGGAGTGGTGTCTGTAAATGTCACCCCACTATTTTTTTCAAGGACTGTTGGGGTGAGTGGAAAATCGAGGAAGGATAGAATTATTGCCTGAAAGAATCAGTGTAGAAAATGATGTTCCTTCTGCGATCGGTGGGTACCAGAGGGGCTGAAGTGCACTGTCACACTTCAAATTGATTTTTTAAAACTTAAAATTGATACGTTTCATTTGCTGTTTTGTATTTTATTGCAGTGCCCCTTAGGGGCTATCTATGGAAATGTTGTTTCATTTAATCATTTTAAAATTGTAGAAAATGACATTGTTCTATACATAATAAGGAAGAAATATACAAAGGGTGTCCACTTACTGAACAAAATTATACAAAAACAGGTCTTTTTAATAATAGTGTCAATATTGCATTTAACATAATCTTGTTTCTTATCACAAACAAAAGACAGGAAACTGATGACACAGAGATAATCCATGAAACACAAAGTGTCAATTCTATTGCTTATACTCCACACAGCCTCATTTCACCCATCGTTGGTAACCAATATACGTTTGAGGGGATCTATATAACTATACGAGGGATAAAGGAAAAGAAAGTTCTTATCTATCAGAGTACCTCAATCACTCCATGTGGCAACGAGTTTCATATTGTCATCATTCTCTCAGTAAGGAACTTTTCTGCAAATTCCTTGTTTAGTTAGTTAATGACTATATTCTTTTGAGGTTGTAGACTTGCTCGCTGAGCCGGTGTGTTAGATTGCAGATGTTTCGTACCCTGCTGGGTAACATCGTCAGTGCACTTCCGGTGAAGCATCGGTGTTCTGTCTTGCTTGTCATTTATATACCTCAGTTTGCTGGGGTGGTTGGCATCTCTTCCGGATCTGTTTTTCAGTGGTTTGCATATCGGGTCAAATTCAATGTGTTTGTTAATGGAGTTCTGGTTGGAATCCCAGACCTCCAGGAATTTCCTGGCATGTCTCTGTTTGGCTTGTCTTATTATGGATGTGTTGTCCCATTCAAATTTGTGTCTTCTTTGTCTGTGTGTATTGGCTTGATGGAGCCTTCCTTAATGGAGCTTCATTTATGGGTGTTGGGGTGGTTGCTGGTGTAATTAAGTATCTGGTCCGTACGGGTGGTCCTTCTATATACACTAGTCTGGATTTCCCCTTTGTTCTTACATTCCACCTTTATGTCTGGGAAGGGTAGTCGATTATTGTTCTCTTCTGTTGTGAATTTTATTCCAACGATGACGTTGTTTATGTGTCGGTGGGTTTCTTCTAGTTTTGTGCATTTGATAATCACGAAGATGTCAACTGCATAGCGGAACCAGAGTTAGTTAAAAGTGTTTGTAGATGGGTCCACTGATGGGACCAGATAGTTAATTACACCAACAACCAACCTAACACCCATAAACAGAACTGCATCAGGACATTATTCAAACGAGTCGCAACACATTACAGCAACCTGGAATTGCGCAGAGCAGAACAGGAGCACTTATACGGGATTTTTAAAAGCACAATACACCATTATCTCTGCAATAAACAACAAGAAGACAAAACACGGCCAGACACACTAGTCACCCTGCTGTACAGCAGAGACCTATCAGAGGTGACCACTGGACTACTCAGACCCCTACGTATCAGGGTAGCCCACAAACCAATAACCACCGTGTGACAGCTACTGATGAACGTAAAGGACCCCATACCCACAACCAATAAAACTCATGTAAAATATGGAATACCATGCAAGGATGGTGAGAAACATTGCATAGGCCAAACTGGAAGAAAACTGACAATAAGGATGCACCAACGCCAATCAGCCACCAAGAGACATGACCAGTTCTCACTGTGTTCAATACACACTGACAACAAAGAACACAAATTCAACTGGGACAACACATCCATAATAGCACAAGCCAAAAGAGACATGCCAGGGAATTCCTGGAGGCCTGGCATTCCAACCAGATCTTCATCAACAAACACATTGAACTGGACCCAATATACAAACCACTGAAAAACTGAACCAGAAGTGATGCCAACCACCCCAGCAAACGGAGGCACATAAATAACAAGTGGGACAGAACATCGATACTTCATCAGAGATGCACTGACCATGTTACCGAGCGGCGTGACGAAAAGTCTGCAACCAAACACACTGGCTCAGCGAGCAAGTCTAGAACCTCATCCACTACCTGAGCTACAGATCTTCTCAAAAACTTTGAACTATATTGTTTTGTTGGTCCCTAGTTTTGCCACCTCACCCTTCGTAAATGGGAAAGTTTAATTAACTTTACATTTCACTATCTGTCTTGGTAAGACTTGAGCCTATGACTCCAAGAGCTTGGGTTTAGTAAACTGGTGTCATTACCACTATGCCACCAACTCCCCCTTACTTGAGGTACTGGTCATGTCCCTGCTGTGGGCTCAAACACCCAGGATCAATTCCCATCAACTCCAGACCGATGTCGCAACATGTCTGAATGGGTTGGTTAAAAATTATAAAGCATTTCTTCCTAATTCTCGTGGTGTAGTGTCCCTGCCACAGGGTCAGAAAGTCAAGGTTCAAGTCTTACCTGGCAAAGAGATGTGTCATAATATTTCCTGACAACATTATAATAAATTTTGTTTTAAATAAGGGAGAAATGGCTCGGACTGGGAAAGCGTTGTGAAACTGTGGTGGAGTCAATCAGCTCCCGTCCAGGAAAATCTCTCTGTCCCTGTTTTCAATTTCAACTACAAGCTCGGATCCAGCAAAAAATGAGAACTTTAAAATTCAGATGTAGCTTGGGGCCTGTGAAGCTCAGCAAGGATAAGGGTAATGAGTGAGCAGGGCCTGGCATTGCTAGGCTATGGATTGCTGAGATTTGGAATGGCTCCAGTTTACATAAGAGCACCGGATGGGAGATTGAGCATCTCGATTTAGCGTGGAGTGACACTTTTGGAGGAGAATGTGATATTACTGGGACTGGAAGGTTTAAGTTAAAAGGAGAGGCTGGAAAGGATGGGGCTTCTTTTTGACTGGCGTGTAAAAGACTGAGGTGTGACCTTGCAGGAGGTTATGAAATCATGAGCGGAGTAAATAACGTGATTAGTTTTCCCCTCGCTAGGGAAGTCCAAAACTAGAGGACTCAGGTTTAAGTTGAGAGGGGAAAGGTTTAAAAGTGACCTGAGAGGCCACTGTTTCAGACAGAGGGTCATGCATATTTGGAATGAGCTTTCAGAGGAAGAGGTAGAGGCGAGTACAATTGCAACATTTAAAAGGCATTTGGACAAGTACATGAGTAGGAAAGGACTAGAGGAATAAGGGACCAAATTCAGGCAAATGAGATTAGTTCCGTTTAAGAAACTTGGTCAGCATGGCCATTTTAGGCCTGTTCCTGTGTTGTATGACTCAATGAAATTTTCAGCAGCAGCTGACCTAAGGCAGGGGTGGATCCAGGGCACTGGTCAGTTAAAGTGTAATCCCAGTGATCCAATACAAATAGCAGCAACAGATACTCTCTGGTCTTTTCCTTTTCCTGAAGATATTTTGAATTCAAATCAGCATCACTAAAATATGCATCTCACGTGGATTGCAATTTTTATTTAAATGGCATGTGTGTGTGTGTGCACTGACAGAAAGCAAGGATTAAATGTATGAAAAATCAATTTTAAAAATGACAACTTGAAGTGACTATTTAGGATGCCAAGTTCCACAGCTGACTTGCTATGCATATAAATAATCAATCACCGTATTAAAATGCTAGACTGTACAGTTGATAAGAAGTATACTCACAGAACATGATCCTGTCGATGCAGAAATAAAATAAAATCCATGCCGACGATGGGGAAATTTAACATTTTTATACATTTCTCATGTCTAATATGAGCACCAAGCAACAATGTGCCACAATGCACAGCTCATAAGCTCAATGCCTACTCAACTAATGTAGCAAGACAGATTCTCTCTTCATCCAGTTCTGCAGCGTCTGTGGATGAGGCAGACAATTTAATGCCAATTGGTTGACCGATGCATGTTTTTGGCTTGCGCTCATAAATCTACACACAAGCACTGGGAGGAGATAAAGAGAAGATAAAAAAAAAGCAAGAACTTGCATTTGTGTAGCACTTTTCACAACACACCAGATGCCCCATTATGTTTTACAACCAATGACCTACTTTTTTCATGAAGTGTAGTCACTGTTGTGGTGAAGCAAATGAGGCAGTCAATTGGATCACAGCAAGAACCCACAAAAGACACCATGGTAATGATCAGATCATCTGTTTTTTTTTCAGGTGTTAAGATGCTTTTCTTGAATTTCTCGTGGGATGTGGCTGGTCCAACAGTTATTGCCTGTCCCTAGGTGCCCTTGAGAAGGTTGTGGTAAGCTGCTTTCTTGAACATGTGGTTTTCCACATGCTACAGCTTGATCCACGTTGCCATTAGAGAAGGAATTCCAAGATTTTGATCCAGTGACATGCATCTGCTGCCTTTGTTCTTCTAGGCGGAAGTGGTCATGGGTTTGGAAGGTGTTGTCTAAAGATCTTTGATGAATTTCTGAAGTGCACCTTGTAGGTAGTGCACACTGCTGCTACTGTGCATTGATGGAGGGTGTGGATGCTTGTGAATGTGATGTCAATCAAGCAGGTTGCTTCGTCCTGGATGGTATTTAGCTTCTTGAGTGTTGTTGAAGCAGCAGTCATCCAGGAAAATTGTGAATATTCCGCCATGCTCCTGTATTGAACCTTGAAGGAGATGGACAGGTTTTGGGGCGTCAGGAACTGAGTTACTTGCTGCAGTATTCCTCGTCTCTGGTACTCTCTTATATTTATGTGGTGAGTCTCCTTGAATTGATTGGCCACATGAAGAACTTTCCATGGATACTTCTTCTCAACCTCTCCCCTCACTTGAGGCTTAGTGACCTGCAGATTAAACCACCACCAGTCATCTCCCTTTCTCTAATGAGAGGGCAGGTCTATAGTTTAGTAAGGCTATGGCAACTTTATCTTCTACCTTTACATATTGGCCAGGACACCAGGGGTTATTCCGCTGCACTTCTTTGAATAGTGACATGGAATCTTTTATATCTATCTGGCAGGGTAGATTGGACTTTGGATCAATATCTCATCTGAATGTCGCCAGGCAACTGAATGCAGGTAGAGAGACAACTTACAGGGGAAGGTTGAAGAGGATGATGGGCCCAGACGCCTTACAGTGATTTGGACAGTTTGAGTGAGTGAGGAAATGCATGCAGGTGAAATATAATGTGGATAAATACGAGCTTATCCATTTTGGTGCCAAAAACAGGAATGCAGGCCATGATTGGAATGGTGATAGATTGGAAAAGAAGGTCCAATGATGTCTGGGCATCCTTTTACACTTGTTACCATAAGTGAGCATGCAGGTGCAGGAGGAAATGAAGAAAGCAAATGGTATGTTGGCATGCAAAGCATAAGGATTCAAGTACAGGACTTAGGGATACCTTGCTGCAATAATACAGGGCCTTGGTTAAATCACACCTGGAGTAGTAAGTTCTGTTTTGGTCTTCTTATTCAAGGAAGGATATTCTGTGGAGAGAGTGTAATGAAGATTTACCAGAATGATTCCTGGGATTACAGGACTGTATGAAAAGAGATTGGGTCAGTCAGGATGATATTTCTCTACTTAGAAGAATGAGAGGCAATGCCATAAAATTCTAAAAGGATGAGACAGAGCATTCTGGAATGATGTTCCCACTGACCATGGAGTCCAGATTCAAGGTCACAGTCTAAGGATACGAGATTCGCTATTTAAGACTGAGATGAGAGAAATTTCTTTATTTGGAAAGTGGTGAGCTTGCGAATTCTCTGCCATAGCAAGCAGATGCAGCCAAAACGTCAAATGTTTTCAAGAAGAAGTTAGATATAATTCTTAGAGCTAAAAGAATCAAAGACTATGGGGACAATGTGGGTACTAAGTACTTAGTTAAATGATCAGCCATGATCTTATTGAATTGCAGAGGATGCTCAAAGAGTCAAACTTTGCTTTTATTTTCTATGTTTATATATCTTCCACTATCTTTTATTTAACTAGGAAGGTTTAATTCAAGGATCATAGTTCCACAGCAAGTGAAATCAATAAAATGGTTAGAGTGGAGGGGAACAGCAGTTAGTAGTGATTAGGTGATAATGAGATTTTGTTTCAGAAATTCATATAGAAGTTAGAGGATCTACATTTTGGAAATTTTGGAAAAGAAGTGAGATTGCATGGACGATAGCATGTTTTGACTTCAACACAGTGATGGTGTAAGGAGTAAAATGCCAAGCAGGATTCCTGGGACTTAGGAACAGTAAGTTTCAAAGATTTTAGATTAAAAAACCTAAAGAAGTAACAACTGTATAAATAAGGCAGGACCATAAAAAATGTTATGATAAAGTGACAATATAAATCAGGTTCAATTGTACAGATAACACAGAACAATAACAAATGAATTATTATTAAACAGTAAGGCCTTCAGTACAGCTCATACTTTTGCTATATTGTGTTAATTCAGCATCACTGAAATAATTCAGCCCTTCCTTCAGACTTTTCCAATCCTGTTTGATTCTGTGTAACTATAAAACTGAAAAATAAATATTTTTAATAAGAACTCCCATGTCACTAAAGAAGCAAAATTTCTATTCAACAACCTGCGCTGAAAATGTTGCTTATATTTTGAATATGGAGCAAATTCCACCACAGCTGCTGAGGCACCCAAAATATTCTGAAATAATCAGCAGTGTTTTACACATAACAACAGACTAAATTTTTATAAAATTGGTAAATTTATCCAATATCTTAATGTTAACAGATTATTTGAAAAATCTCAAGACCATAATCCAGATCCAGAACTTGATTGAAAAATATTCACTTCCCCTTTCTGCATATCAAGTTTTGTTAAAATCTGGCCATTTGTTTTTGTCAAGATAGGAGACCAAACAAATGAATAGGGATAAAACATTTCCTGTCACCTTCAGGGGCAGATGTAAACATGGCACAGTGTTTTCAACAGACCTGAAATGATGAAAATTAATTCCATTTTCGAAGAAATAAAGTTGAAATCTTCTAACAAGTAAGAGTGGTGTGTTTTCCACTGGGCGTTTGAATTAGGATGCAAATTTTATGTCAGCTTGTTGAGAAACTTAAAGAAGTTAACTTTCTTGACAGTGACTACTGTTTGATGTCCTGGAGAGTATAACTTTTTTGTAGCTTAAACTAACAACTTCCCAAGATGAACAAGATGGCTTTGAATCGTGATGAAAAGGAACGTTGGCCTGTGTCCTTTTGAAGTCTGAATATTCTATAGGAAAAATACCTGCTCAAAGGAATATAAAGACATAGTGATACCAGCCATTTGTGATGATGGTCCTACTTCCCGATCTAAAGTATTAATATAGTTTGAAGAGTCCATTAAGCATATTATAGAAAGATAATGGTTAGCCTACTCTTCAAAGGGTTTGGGAAGCATTCATTAAGGAAATCCTTTTTGAGGTAAGTAGTTTTGGAGTAAATAATTTTGGTTACATACATGGATTATTTTTGAAAGGTTCAGGAATAGGTGCACCATGAATAAAAGATTAAAAATAAAGACTTATGTTTATGTCCTGACTTTCACAATCTTAAGATATTCCAGATAACTTTGCAGCCAATTCAGTAACTTTGAATACATTTAGTTTTAGAATGTAATTACATTTAGAATGTAATGCTTGTCGACAACATGGAACTTTGAAGTAGGCAAAAATATGGTGTATAAAGGCATATAGTTTACAGCAGTCAGAGAGTTGAAAACAAAAATGACCATGTGTAGTTGGGACGATCAACTGTCGTAAATAACAATGAAGTCTCTTCCCTACTCTTTACAATCAAATGTCTGATACTTACTCAGTGTGAGTTCATAAAATTTAGAGTCATAGAGATGTACAGCATAGAAACAGACCCTTTGGTCCATCTTGTCCACATTGACCAGATATCCTAAATTAATCTAGTCCCGCTTGCCAGCACTTGGCCCATTTCCCTCTAAACCATTCCTGTTCATATACCCATCCAGATGCCTTTTAAATACATAGTAATTGTATCCGGCCTCCACCACTTCCTATGGCAGCTCGCGAAATACATGCATGACTATCTTGTGAAAATTTTGCCACTTAGGTCCCTTTTAAATCTTTCCCCTCTCACCTTAAACCTATGCCCTAGTTTTGGATTCTTCCACTGAAATAACTATACAAAGGCTGGAATTCTGTGACCAAGTCACCCTTATTCACTTGCGCACAATACACTAGCTATGGCCAGCCAACTCAGAGTCAGTATCCTGAACTGAGGAGATTCTAATTCCCCTGATTATATTGGTCAGCCAGGGCTTCCTGATTGGCCCAGGTTAACAACCCCAATCAAGGATCTCCTGGTCAATGAGGTGCAACTGGTTTCAAGCACTACATCTACCCTGGAGAAAAAGATTTTGACTGTTCAGCCTATCCATGCCCTTTATGATTTTATAAACTTCTACAAGGTCACCGTTGTGTAGCTCAGAAAAAGGGACTAACAATTGAAAAGTGGCAATTGCCAAGCAGTTGCCCTCAGTTCAATAACTTATTTTTCATATTATTCAGAAATATTCCATATTTCTCTATCCTCCATCACTCAATCATGACAACCTGAATCAGGATCTTTAGGAAGACTCAGAAAGGATTTCAAATGCTTTGTGTTCCAGTGAAGGGAAGAAAACCAGTGCAGTTAGCCCATGCGTTATACCCTTCATGATAAGGAGCAGGTGGATGGATCCATATCTCTTCTCACTGGAATATAAAGAATAGGATCTAGTGGCGTAGAATCCTGCAGGGTCTGGAATTTTATTTTTAGTTCATTCATGGGCTGTGGGCATCACAGGCTAGGCCAGCATTTATAGCCCAGAAGACAGTTAAGAATCAATCACATTACTGTGGGTTTTCAGTCACATATAGGCCAGACCAGGTAAGGATGGCAGATTTCCTTGCCTAAAAGGCATTGGTGATCCAGATGTCTTTGTTAAAGCAACAATCAATAGTCATTATATGCGTACAACAAGCTTAGTGACTGAATTTGAGATTCTTATCAAATTCAAATTTCACCATCTACCATGGTGGGATTTGAACCAAAACATCCCCATTTAGCTTGGGGTTCTGGATTACAAGTACAGTCACATAATCACAGGCGTCACCATCTACAAATGCGTTGTCATGAATGAGTATTTCAGTAACTACCGAGCCCATTCTCGCCCTGTCACTACAAATCATTACTATCAACAAGTTAGCTGAGAGTGTTGCGCTGGCCCAGGTCAACAAAGGGAACGCTAGAATTACTTGCTTCCAATGGGAACACAAGCTAATTTCCATTACCCTGTCTAAGGGTTCCCTTATTAAGGTAACAATTCCAATTCCCCCCATTTGAAATCAACAAACTAAATATGATTGAGGATCAAGTCAAGCAACGGTTTGGATGTCAAGGATTTGTTTTTGACTTCCTCATGCATACTGAAGCAAAGAACTGCTGGGGAATAGCAATGAAAGCCAATGGCTATAGTTTTTAAAATTCTCATGTGTGTTAAATATTGGCAAACTCCTGAGGCTGTCCTTATTTTAACGACAAAGATACATTGCAGTTGCCCAAAGGAAAGAGTATGTAGACATTGCAGAAATATGTTTTAGTCGGTAGCCAATTAAGAATGAAGGAAGTCAGTGAATAGTACACAACTTTTCGGGTAGGTTTTGAATTTGTGCGATTGAGCAAAGTGGCTAAAACCACTAAAAGGCAGGACAGACCATGAAACAATCTGTCAACTTGATGGAAGCCATTTGATATCATTATGCAAACTCAAAATTACCTTCCCCTCCCCACCCACAGAACTAATAATAAACAGACACAATCTGATGAGCTCAATTTAAAAATCTGTGAGCTATGGAGATAAGTATAGCCATGGGTAATCAAATACAGAGCACAGAAATGGTGCCGTCTGTTTATCTGCTAATAGCTCATCGTTTTCAGACTGTGCTGTAATGCTCCGTTCATTCCTGCATTGTATCAAAGTTGTCCGTGGGTATGGAAGGGATTACTGATACACCAGTTCTCCACCTATTAGTGAATTTCCATTATCTGGGGACACTGCCTCCCTTGCACAAATGCTGCAGTGAGGCGTACATATTTATCACTTGCATTATGGAGGAATACTTGTTGTCTTTTTGTAATCTTTCAACTCAAAGTTTCCTAACTAAAAGAATAACTAAATATAGTGTCAGAATATAAATGATAAGATGGTTTAAATGGTTTTGTTATTTCCCCATCTTAAACTTTTAACATCTCTTAATCACATTAAGATTAAGTGAAGTAACATGACAAGGAGTGAGAAAATACTGTACTTATAAGCCATCCTGTTCACATCTAGGCAAAAAAAGCCGTCTCAATGTATATTCTGAACACTGAATTTCACTGAACAACTGAGACTATCATTAACTACAAACTGGCACCCTGCAAACAACCAGACAAAGACAACACCAGTAAATGTATGATTGTTGATGTTGATTGAACTGGGAATAATACTAACTGCTTTCCCTCAAATTACAACATGGTATAAAACTGCAGTTACAGTTGGGTGATGAACATGAGATGGAATAAAACGAAAAACAGAAATTACTGGAAAAGCTTAGCAGGTCTGGCAACATCTGTGGAGCCAAATCAGAGTTAATGTTTCAGGTTGAGTGGCCCTTCCTCAAAAGGGTTCCTCAGTTCTGAGGAATGGTCACTTGACCTGAAACGTTAACTCCGATTTTCCTCCACAGATGCTACCAGACCTGCTGAGTTTTTCCAGCAATTTCAGTTTTTGCTTCTGATTTACAGCATCCGCAGTTCTTTCAGTTTTTGAGAGATGGATTGAGCTCACTTCAGTGTAAAATATGATGATGCACCCAGTTTACTGTCATTGTTCATCATTCTGGATGTGATCTTTAGGTTTACAATTACACTGTGGTAGTACTTTTCCTTGCTTCTGTGTTAGACGCCTAAGTTGAAGTCCCACTTGATCCAGAGGTATACCATAACATATCTGAAGAGGTTAATTTTTTTTTTATAAAAGGTAATATTCAACCTTAAATAAATGGAAAGTGTGTAAAGTGTGTATTCAAACGCCCATCTTTAGCATCAAGGAATAGGATCACAATGTGGTTTTCTATATGTTCGCAACACAACATATACCATGGACAATCAGTTTCTTAATGAGACTAATATCTTGAAGGTTATTAACAACGATATATGTTCACTCATTCAACCTCTCAGACTTACATATAGGGTGTGTTTGATGTTTAAATGTGTTACTATTACATTATATAGATAGTCAACTGAGTGACTTCCTTACTGTTGACTGAACTGACCGGCTGACTGACTCACTACTTGCTAACAGCCCAGAGAATAAGATGGAGAATTCTTTTACCAGAGCATCACCTAATTGTGGTATCATCAAGCTGTCTTAAAGGCACGAGACAAAAAAAAAAACTGCTGATGCTGGAATCCAAGGTAAACACACCGGGAGGCTGGAAGAACACAGCAAGTCAGTCAGCATCTTAAGGAAGGGAGACGTCAATGTTTTGGGTATTATCCTTCTTCAGGACTGGCAGTGTTGTTGTGTTCTTCTAGCCTCCTGTTTGTCTTAAATGTATTATCCCTTTGTGAGATTGGTGAAATGATACAACAATTACCTTCTTCTCATTGGAGAATAAGAACCCGTTTTTGATGTGATGATGTATATTAGTGCATTATCTTTATATGTTAAGGTGATGCCTTGGCTGGATTTAGTCTTTATACAGATATTACACTGTGACTGGATTTAGTCCGTATACAGATATACAGCTGTGTAGTATCCCTCTATGATGTGCTGTCTATTGGTGTGGGTAGATGTGTATCATGCATTATGGATATATGGTTGCTGTCTGCTGTGATGCTTTCAGTATCAGAAATATCTCCTCGTGAGACAGATGGTTGATCATGCCCAACTTAGATGTGTCATCTGTTTTGTTGTAAGATTTGATGTGTATGTTTGACAACATTACATAACCTCGTCTGGGCACAACGTCATAATATCTTTCCATGAACCCATGCGTTCAGAGAAAGATCTTCATAGAAGTGTTACCGTACAGAATGAGGCCATTCAATCCATCATATCTGCACTGGCACTTCAAATATCATCTTTATCTACTGTCAACCTCCTACTTTTCTTTCCCCCATACCTTTGCATGTTGTTTCTATAGAATTAATCATCTATTACAGTCCTGAATGCCTGTGTCCGTCACATTTCCATTTTTTACACCAACTGCTCACTGTGTGAAAAGAATTTTCTTACATCACATTTTACAAAATCACTTTAAATCTGTACCCTCTGACTCTTCATTCGTTTGACAAGTGAGCATATCCTCTCCCTATCTACTCTATTCAGCCAACACATGATTTTGTCAACCACGATCTTACCTCGTCTATAGCCTTCCTCTCTCCAAGGAGAACAACCATAGCTTCATCAATTTCTCCTCAAAACTGAAGTTTCTCATTCCTGGAACCATTCTTGTAAATTGTTCCTGCACTCTCTCCAATGCATTTTCACATCCTTCCAATAATGTGGCGCCCACAACTGCACACAATACTCGAACTGAGGTCTAACAAGCGCTTTGTACAAGTTCAACATCGCCTTCTTGCTTTTGTGCTGTAGGATCCTATGTATAAAATAGAGAACAGTCTATGCTTTATTAATTGTATGCTCCACCTGCCTTGCCATATTCAGTGATCTGTGCACAGATATGCCTTGTTCCTCTACACTTGCACCACATCCTGTTAGAATTATACACTCCATTTTATATTGTCTTTTAATGCTCTTCCAACTAAAATGCATCACGTCACACTTCTCTGCTTTGAACACCATCTGCCACTTATCTGCCCACAACACCAACTTGTCACTGTCCTTTGAAGTTCTAAATGCCCACCTCAAAGTTTACAATTCTTTTAAATATTGGTGTTATCTGCAAACTTTGAAATTGTCCTTTGTAAACCAAGATCCAATATATATCAGGGAAAGCAAGAGTCCAAGATCAACCGCAGGGAATTCCATTACTAACCTTCCTCCAGCCAGAAAATTATCCATTGACCGTTAATCACTGTTTCCTATCACTCAGCCAATTTTGAATCCGTGTTGCTATTGTTGCCTCTATTCCATGATCTGTAACCGTTCTCACAAGTCTATTGTGTGGCACTGCATCAAACATATACTGCATTAATAACATTGATCTTGAGCTCTGATGTTTGTCCTGATTCTGGTTGGGATAACTATCTGCATGCTCTTTCACAATTGTTGTAACATTTCCCCTCTTCTATTCATCAGTACATTACGTACTTGTAGTTGTGTGGTAACACTGTTGCCAAGGAAGAACTGTATGGATCTGTCTTCCAAGTATGAGAACTAGTAGAAGGTGTAAACCATTGCCTTGAGGTGTAGCACATAGATTTAACATGGCTACCTGAAAATCTTGGCAAGTAGCTTTGTATTTCATGGCCATGGAATTTATGAATAGTGCGTTCTGAGACCATTATATTGAGAATAGTGAGGAGATAATTTAGGTGCTCAGTACCTGTCTCATTGCACATCTTAGGAGGATGGACCAGTCCGCTATGGACCATTGCCAGACATAATGTATTGAGGAACAGCAAGCACACTGAACATGGGAGTTAATGTGTGAAGAACCATTGCATATGTGATAGCTTTGATTTGTCGCAGGATGTTTTTGCATACTTGGACATGGAAAATACCAGTTGTGATCTTTCCCCATTGTCCAGAATGAATTTTGAGAGGCTCTCTCAATTGTTGAGGTTGATAGAGCTGGCGTGTTTCACTTGGCTTGATCAGTTGTTTCATGTCCTTCTTAAAGTTAAGCCAATAGATAGATTTACATTCCAAACTTTGTAATTTTCTGTGCCCAAGTGGTCAATGTATTTATGGTCAAACATGTTTTGAAATTGAGCTTGTCTGATCATCAGCTGGAAATGTAACACAAGCTATACATTCAACTCTATGGCCCCTCATGCCCTCCATGCCAGCCTATGTCCTCCACCAAAACCTGATGGTCATATTTAACCCTTATGCCACCTTAATGCTGATTCATACCAACACATGCCCCCTAACCATTACTCCTTGACAAATATCCCCATGCCAATCCATTTAGTTGCCAGCATGAGCATATCTGAAGACCCATGCCAGGATTAAAATTCATTCTTAGTCCATGAGAGCTGAAGAAATAGAAACAGGAGTGGGTGATTCAGCCCTCAAGCCTGCTCCGCCATTAGGATCCTGACTGATCTGACAGTCTTAACATCCATTTTCCTACCCTTTCCTCATAGCTTTTCATTCCCAGACTGACCAAGAATCTACCTATCTCAGCTTTAAATATACAGAACTCTGCCCGTGCAGCTCTCTGTGGCAACACTCACAACCCTCTGGGACAGGGTTCCTCCTCATCTCAGTCCTTTATGCTGAGTGCCATGAAGTGTAATGCTTTTGAGAGGGAATCCTTCCATTCAGGCCTACAACTAACTCTAGTCCATTCAACCCACAATAAATTCAGACTCTTAATACCCTCAGAAGTAGGAGTTGTACAAGGTGACTAAAAATGAACAAAACACTAAGGCTTTTCAGCATCACCGAAGTTCGGGTCACTACCACTCCCTGTGTGAAAGAAATTCAGCCTTTCCCCCCCCCATAATCTCCCCTCCCTGCTTCTCTGCTCCACCCCGTCCATACTTTGCATCTCTTGCTCAAAACCGTCAAACTGTGTCCCCTGAGCCTTGTATCATTAGTTGCCAGGAACAGATAAATTTTATTTTATCTGTAAGCATTGATGTTTTGAAGAGCTGGTGCAAGTAGAATGTGCTAAATTCTGTGCTATAGTTATTTCTATTCCGCAACTAATGCAATTCCTGTTAACTTGAATATCTAAAGTATTTTTAATGGAGGTATTCTGTCGTCAGTCCACACACAGGTGATGAGCCAGTGAAAGTGTCTTTGAAACTTCATCTGGCTGTTTCAACAGTGCTTAATGTGTTGAATACAGCTCTGAAAGCCCCTGCTCCTTCCCTAAAGCTTTCTCATATTATCATCACAGTCAACAGGCAGGCTGGGAGAGGTCGCAGGTGCTTGATGTTGCTGTTCACCTAAAGCACATATCCATCAAAGGGAAATAAATTCACTTGAGTTGTTCTGAGGATGGGAACTGAGTGGAAAATTAAACAAAGTGATTCATCAACACTGAGGGAGTGTTGGGATGTAGTCATTTGGACACACTGAATAGGTCTAAATTGAATGCGTTGGATGCTTTGTTCGTGATTGATGCGAATGCAGTTGAGTTGTGTCATCAGCATGCATAAAATCTTTCGATTCACAGTGTACCTCGGGGAGGTCATTGATGTAAACCAACAAAAATAATAATAAAGGTCTGAATATCGAGGCCCTGGGGACTTTCAGAATAAGTGAACATTGCCTGACCTGATGAGAACTTTGTGTTTACAGTCACTGTGGAAACAATACAGTCACACCTCAGAGAGACGGATGATGTGAATGTAATATAATCTTTATGATAAACTGGAAAAAAGTCTTTACTGGGCTGTCATAATATGACGGCAGTTCTCTCTCTTTTAACATGACTGAGCATCGTCATGACTGGCGGTCCTTCACATGTGAGGATGATTCTCTACCACTCTCAGTGTGAGTCTATACATGGCTGTACAGGCCAATGTGGCTACTGCAGACCCTGTTAAACTAGGGACAAAAGGTGCTTATCGGAAGGGGTAGGTGGGCTGCTGGTGAGGCAATGAGCTCCTTTCGCTGTTTCCACTTGGCTTCTGCTTTTTGCCCTGACAACAAGTCTCAAGGTGCTCAAAATCTTCCCGGATGCTCCTCCTCCACTTTGTACGGTCGTGGGTTAGTGATTCCCAGGTATCTGTGGGAATGCCGCACTTCACCAGTGAGGTCTGAAGTGTTTCCTCTGTGCACCTAGGGCTCACCTGTCATTTCAGAATTGGGAGTAGAGTGACTTCTTGGGAAGTCTCTTCTCGATCATGCGGACAATCTTCCCAGCCCTTTGAAGGAGATCAAGGGTGGTCAGTACCTCGGTGCTGGGGATGTTGGCCAGGTGGAGGATGCTGGCGTTGGTGCATCTGTCTTCCCAGTGCATTCACAGGATCTTGCGCAGACAGCGTTGGTAGTACTGCTCCAGTGCCATGAGGTTTCTGCTGTAGACAGTCCACGTCTCAGAGGCGTACAGGAGGGCAGGAACAACCACAACTCTGTAAACCATGATCTTGGCGTCAGATCTGATGTTGTTGTCCTCGAACACCCTTTTCCTCAGGCGGGTGAGGACTGCACTAACACACTGGAGGCAGTGCCGGATCTTTTCATCAATAACTGATTTGGTTGACAGGACACCCATGAGGTGTTGGGAGTGGCCAACGTTCTCTGAGGCCTCCCCGTAGACCTTGATAATTGGGGGGTCGTTCTGCAATGTTGGGCCAGATTGATGGAAGACCTTTGTCTTGCAGATGTTCAGGGTGAGACACGTGTTCTTACGACAAAGCAGAATGATCATGATTGACTTGTAAGAGATAAGATTGGAGACCAAACCTCAGTTTGCCCTCACTCACAATTGCTGTACATTGGCAGAGCACCTGGACTGCTTTTGAGTTAAACCAACAATCACTCCAGTCTTGGAAACATCTCACTTACGATCGCAATTCCTTGTGAATCAACACCCATCACATTTGACCCAACAATGAGATTCTGACTCACATTCTGGGATCAGAGGCAGCCAAAACTACAGGAGAAAATTCTAATTGGATAAAGAGAGAGTGAGGCTCAGGGTTTTTGCTCACCCTATGGGACCACATACAGCCAGAGCTGCAGGAGATAGGTCTACTCATGGCTATTGTGTTGAGAAGCTACTTTTAGGGAGTCTGTTTAAATAGCTGAAAACGAGCAAAGTGGATCATTAATAATGATTTCATTAAGTCATACACTACCAAAATGAAGTAAGGTTAAATTAAGTCAAAGAGAAAGAAAACAATAAAGTAAACCAAAGGAAAATAAAGTTAAATAAAATACAGAACTGCAGATGCTGAAAATCTGAAACAAAAGCAGAAATTACTGGAGAAACTCAGCAGGTCATGCAGCATCTGTAGAGAGAGAAACAATTTTGACTCCAGGAATCTTTCTTCATCTCAAATAAAGTTAACATACTTGAAGTAATGATTTGGTTTGATTTGATTTATTGTTATCAGATGTACCGAAGTACCCCGAAAAGCTTTGCTTTGCGAGCAGTACAGGCAGATCATAGCAAACAAGGGCGTACAGACTACAGTGTACTCAGACAGAGTAATGATGTGGAGGTGCCGGTGTTGGACTGGGGTGGACAAGGTCAGAAATCCCGCGACACCAGGTTATAGTCCAACAGGTTTACTTGAAATCACAAGCTTTCGGAGTGCAGTCCCTTCACTTCATCTGACGAAGGGGCTACGCTCTGAAAGCTTGTGTTTTCAAATAAACCTGTTGGACTATCAATTGGTGCCATGTGATTTCTGACCTAGACAGAGTGAGACACTAAAGGTTACAACTACACAGGAAGTGCACAAAGCAAGATCAACATTCAAAGTTCAACATTATTTGAAGTTAGAGAGGTCCATTCAGAAGTCTAATAACAGGAGGGAAGAAACATGTTCTTGAATCTGTTGGTGTGTGTGCTCAAGCTTCTGTATCTTCAGCCTGATAGGTGACGTTGAAGATAGCATTACTGGGGTGGAAGGGGTCTTTATTGATGTTGACAGCCTTTCTGAGAAGTAAGAACGAGAAGTATAAACAGAGTCCACGGATGGGAGTTTGGCTTCTGTGATGTTCTGGGTTGTGCACACAGCTTTCTGTAGTTTCTCACAGTCCTGGGCAGAGCAGTGGCAGTACTAGGCCATTATGCACCAGGACAGAATGCTTTCTATGGTGCATAGGTAAAAACTGGTGAGGGTCCTTATGGACAGAGGAAGAAGAGGCATTGACCAACGTATCTACATGGAAAGTCCAGGACAGATTGTCAGCTATCGTCACTCCTGGAACTTGACGTTCTCGACCCTCTCCACTCCAGCTCTGGGGCTGTAGATGGGTGCGTGTCCTCCTTCTTTCTAAGTTATGAAGTTGCTTGTAATTTTTCTCATTTATTCTGAAAGGAAGAAATAGATTTTAGAGTTGTACGATGGCAGGTCAGATAGGTTAAGTGGAGCTTTGGTATGTGTTATTTAAAGATGACCAAATATTGACTATGCTTTGAATATAGAATGATGTTTAAAAAAAAACAAAGATGTGGTTGTTCTACCTGAATGCACACAGCGTTCACAGCAAGGTATGTTGTGAATACATACATGGTTTTGTCTTCACAAAAGAGGACACAAATCAGACACCAGGATTGTTGGAGGATGCAAGATTTAGTGAGAGGGAAGAACTGAGATAGATCAATATTAGTAGAGAAATGGTGTTGTGAAAATTGTTGGGATTGAAGGCAGATAAATCCATAGTACCTGATAATCTACACCCCAGAGCACTTAAGGATGTAACGCTAGGAATAGTGGATGCATTGGTGGTCATCTTCTAAGATTCTATTGACTCTGTAAGTCCCTGCGGATTGGAGGGTGGATCTGTGATCTGAACAGGTTGGGCGAGTGGGCAAATCAATGGCAGATGCAGTATAATTTGGATAAATGTGAGGTTATTCACTTTGGAAGCAAAAACAAGAAGGAAGGTTACTACCTGAATGGCTGCAAACTGGGAGATGGGAGTGTGCAGTGGGCCCTGCGTGTCCTTGTGCACCAGTCGCTGAAGGTAAGCACGCAGGCGCAGCAGACGGTAAAGAAGGCAAATGGTATGTTGGCCTTCATTGCGACAGGTTTCAAGTACAGGAGCAGGGATGTGTTGTTGCAGTTATACAGGGTCTGTGTGCAGACAACTGCACACAACTGTGTGCAGTTGTGGTCTCTTTTTCTGAGGAAGGATGCTCTTTGCTTTCCAGGGAGTGCGGTGAAGGTTTACCAGGCTGATTCCAGGGATGGCAGGTCTGAGGTATGAGGAGGGATTGATTAAATTAGTTCAGAAGAATGAGGGGGTTCTCAGAGAGACTTATAAAATTCCAACAGGACTAGACAGGGTAGATGCAGGGGGGATGTTCCCAATGGTGGCTGTGTCCAGAACCAGGGGTCACAGTATAAGGATTCGGGGTAGATGATTTAGGACAGAGATGGGGAGGCCTTTTTTCACCCAAAGAGTGAAGTAGTTGATGCCAAAACATTGAATGTATTCAAAAAGGGGGTTAGATATAGCACTTGGGGTAAATGGGATCGAAGGTTATGGGGACAAAGCAGGATTAAGCTATTGAGTTGGACAATCAGCCATGATCGTGATGAATGGTGGAGCAGGCTCAAAGGGTCGAATGGCCTCCTCCTGCTCCTATCTTTTATGTTTTTATGTTTCTATAAGGTAGTCGGTTTAAAGTCACAAATAGGTAATCAGACACGATCTAATTTCCATTTCGGAAACAAGGCTGCATGATGAGTAGGACTTCAATATTCAAGGACAAGTAAAGTCATTATAGATGCTCTGACTTTAAAAAGGTTACTTTGTCCTGGGTTTTTTTGAAGAATGGTTAAAGAGGCCGAGGTACCAAAGTGGCTACGGGAGATGCCCTAAGTCAACAATCAGAGTAGGCCTTTGTGTTTTTTAAAAACAGCTTCAACAATAGAAGGAAAGCGACCAGTTCTCACAGATCAGGCTTTCTAGTTTTTTGGTTGTAGCAGTCAGAAACTGTTTGGGTTCCAGACGAGCTGGAGTTTTACTAAAATGATTTCTAGACGCCACATTCTCTGAAACCTCTCGATGTAGTTTCCTCCTGGATTAGAGAACTGCCTGTAAGAATCTGTATCTGAATTTACCTTTTGGCCAAGGGGTGTGTTTATGGGATGTTACTTTATTGGAATAGTTAATTAGTTATAGGTATCATATCTGTTATTCAGTTAAGTTTTTCAATAGTTAAGTTATTCTAAATTCCTCTTTCTTTTGTTTGTATTTTAACTACAGCGTCTCATTAAATTGTGCTTTGATTAACGTTGAGTGTTGGCCAGTTGCATCACATCTGGAACATACACTTCACATCTACCTTTGAAATAAGAAAAGATTAGGGTCTAGGTTGCCTTCTTAAATTATTTTGAGGGGATCTGGTATTGTCCATAACAATAGTCCTACCGGACTCTAAGGCTGCTCTCTCATTAGAGACAACCAGTGGTAGTTTAACTGAAGGGTCACCACTCTTCGGGGGAAAGGGAATGTTTGAAAAGGAGAGTTCTTCATGGTAAATTCAACCATTGCAGGAATTAAACCAACACTGTTAACTTCACTCTGCATTGTACACCAGAAACTGAGCTAACTGGCACCCTTCAAGGATATTCGGTGCTTTGAAGGACATATAAGATGGAACAGGAGGTGGTGTTGCACTGATAGTTAATGGTGGGACCAGTGTATTAGGGAAAAATCACAGACTGGAACAGCAGTATGCGGAATTGGTTTGGATGAGGCTACAAAACGGCAACGAGTAGCAGACATTGTTGAGACGAGTGAATAGCAATGGTTGTATGGAGCAGGGTATTACACAGATGATCAGAGAAGAATGGAAACACAGTAACTATGAGTGACTTCAATCTGCATATAGACTAGGTAAACCATTGAGCACTAAATCTGTGATGGACAAGTTCCTGGAGTGTGTCAGGGATGCTTCTCTGGAGCAGAATGTTGAGGAGCCAGCTATAGGACAGGCTATTTTAGATTTAATACTCTGTAATGAAAAAAGGATAATTAATACTCCTGCTGTTTAGGGATAAGTAACCAGAATATAATTTACTTTTTTATCATGTTTAAAAGTTAGGGTGTTTGACCTGCAGCAAGGCTATTAAATCTGAATAAGAGAAATAGTGACTTGAAAGCATGTGGCACAAATTGGCTGAGGTAGGTTGGAATAATACATTAAAAACATGGCCATACATAGGCAGTGGGTAGTCCTTAACAAACCATTACATGGCTTACAGTAAGTATACATTTCTTCAAGGTGCAAAACCTCAAAAAGGTCAGTCAACCATTGCTGATAAAGGAAGTTCAGGATTTTAAAAGATTAAAAGAAAAGTTTTATGAAATTGCCAAATATAGGAGTTAATCTGAGGATTGGGAAGTTTTAGAATATAACAGAGGGCTGAGAAACTGATAAAGAAAGGGAGAATAGAATATGACTACAACCTGGAAAAGAATCATAAGAACGGTTTTAAAAGCCTCCATATGCATGTTGCAGGGAAAAATTTCGCTGAGAGGAATGTGAGTCGATCACAGGCAGAATCAGGAGGATTTATAGTGGGGAATATAGAAATGACAGAGAAGATTAATGATTACTTTGTATCAGTTTTCATTCAGGAAGTTACAAGAAATCTCCCAGAATTAGAGATTCCAGTAACTTGGGAGAATGAGGAGTTGGGAGACTTTAATATTAGTGAGAAGGCTGTTCTGAAGAAATTACTGGGACTGAAAGTTAATATATCCCCAGGACCTGATAGTCTAAATCCCAGATTGTTGAAGGAACTGGCTACAGAGATAGCCATCAATTGTTTTTGAAAGAAGATTCTAGAATGATTCCTGCAGATTCGAAAGTAGGAAATGTCAATCCAATATTTGCGAAGGGTTGAGACAGAAACTAAAAATACAGACCAGTTACCTCATGTCAGTGGTAAGGAAAATGAAGAATGGGATAAATGGACACCTGGACAATAATGATCTGAGTGGGCACAGACACCATGGATTTGCTAATGGTAAATAATGTTTGATAAAACTATTACAGTAAGGTGTAGAGCTGGATGAACACAGCAGGCCAAGCAGCATCAGAGGAGCAGGAAAGCTGACGTTTTGGGTTGAGACCCTTCTTCAGAAATCTCCACTGATGCTGCTTGGCCTGCTATGTTCATCCAGCTCTCACACCTGGATTCTCCAGCATTGGCAGTTCCTACTATCTCTGATAAAACTATTGTAGTTTTTTGAGGCTGTTGCTAACAAAATTGATAAAGGGGGTCAGTTGCCACAGTATACCTGGATTTCTAGTCGGCTTTTGATCAAGTCCTTAACAAGGGGTTGGTTTAAAAGATTAAAGCACATGGGGTGGGAGGCCACGTACTGCCATAGGTTAATGATTAGTCAGTCTCGCTTTAGCAGGCTGTGAGTAGTTAGGTGTTGCCAGAATAAATTTGTGGAGCCCCAATTATATGTTATATATCTATATCTATATCAATGATTTGCAGGAGGGGATGAAATTTAATATTTGCTCATTTTTCTGACGATACAAAGCTAAGCAGGAATGTATGTTGTGAGGAAGAGCTTTCAGGAGGAAAGCTTAGTGAATGGGCAAGAACATGGCAAATGTAATATACCTTGAGGTTATCCTCTTTGGTTGAAGGAACAGATGTGCAGAATATTTATTAAATAGTACATGTTTGTAAAGTGTAGATATGTAAAGGAACCTAGGGCATTCTTGTCAATAAGGAACTGAAAGCTAACATGCAGATGCAGCAAGCTGCCAGGAATGTTCCACTAACCTTTATCTCAAAAGGATTTGAGTACAAAAGTACTGATGTCTTGCTTTAATTGTATAGAAATTTAGTTGGGCCGTACCTGGAGTATTGTAGAAAGTTTAGGCCTCTTTACCTCAGGAGGAATATTATTGCTATTGAGGGATCGCAATAAATGCTCACCAGGCTTGTTTCTGGGGTGGTGGGGCTGGCAGCTGTTCAGAACATTTAGTTTGAGCTTCCTTTTAACTTTCAAGAACATTACCTTAACTTTGAATAGTTAATTCTCAATGATGAGATAACTAGGTGTGGAACTGGAGGAATGCAGCAGGCCAGGCAGCATCAGAGGAGCAGGAAAGCTGGTATTTTGGGTCGGGGCCCTTCTTCAGAAATGGGGGAGGGGAATGGCTCTGAAATAAATAGGTAGATGGGGGGGTGATGAAGCTAGTAAAGGTGAGTGTAGGTAGGAATTGGGGATAGGGATGGGTCAGTGAGGTGGGAGGAGCGGATATGTGGGAAAGAAGGACAGGTCAAGGAGGTGGGGATGAGAGGGGGTGCTGGTCTTGGGATGAGGTTGGGGGTGGGGAGATTTTGAAGCTAGTAAAGTCCACATTGAGGCCATTGGGTTATAGGCTTCCAAGGCGGAATATGTGGTGCTGTTCCTCCAGTTTCCAGGTGGCATCGTTGTGACACTGGAGGAGGCCCAGGATGGACATGTCGTCCAGGGAGTGGGAGGGGGAGTTGAAGTGGTTCGCGACTGGGAGGTGCAGTCATTTGTCACGAACCAAGCATAGGTGTTCCACAAAGTTTTCTCTAAGCCTCCGCTTGGTCTACCCGATGTAGAGGAGGTCACATCGGGAACAGCTGATACAATAGACCACATTAGCAGATGTGCAGGTGAACATCTGTTTAATGTGGAAGGTTTTTTCGGGCCTGGGATGGAGGTGAGGGGAGAGGTGTAGGGGCAGGTGTAGCACCTCCTGTGGTTGCAGGGAAAGGTGCCTGGATTGGTGGTGCTAGTGGGGAGTGGGGAGCAGATGAGGGAGTCGCGGAGAGAGCGGTCCCTCTGGAAAGCAGATAAGGGTGGGGAGGGAAATATATCCTTTGTAGTGAGGTCAGATTGCAGGTGGCAGAAGTAGCAGAGAATGATGCATTGAATCCAGAGGTTAATGGGGAGATACGTGAGGACAAGGGGAATTCTGTCTTTGTTTTTATTGCGGGAAGTGGGTGTGAGGGCTCAGGTGCGGGAAGTGCGAGAGATGTGGTTGAGGGCATTTTTGACCACTGTGGAGGGGAAATTGTGGTCCTTGAAAAACGAGGACATCTCAGATGTCTGGGAGTGGAATGCCTCATCTTGGGAGCAGATATGGCAGAAGCAGAGGAATTGGGAATAGGGATCACATTCTTGCAGGAAGGTGGGTGAGAGGAGGTGTAGTCTAGGTAGCTGTGGGAGTCGGTGGGTTTGAAATAGATGTCATTTTCGAGGTTGTCACCAGAGATGGAAACAGAGAGGACCAGGAAGGAGAGAGGGGTATCAGAGATGGTCCAGGTGAACTTGAGGTTGGGGTGGAAGTTGTTAGTAAAGTTGATGAACTGTTCAATCTTCTCGTGGGAGCATGAGGCGGCACCGATACAGTCATCAATGTAGCAGAGGAAGAGGTGGGATTTAGGGCCAGTGTAGCTACGGAAGAGGGATTGTTCCATGTATCCTACAAAGAACCAGGCATATCTTGGCCCCATGCAGGTACCCATGGCCACCCCCTTCGTCTGTAGGAAGTGGGAGGAGTTGAAGGAGGAGTTGTTAAGGGTAAGGACAAATTCAGTTAAGCAGAAAAGGGTGATGATGATTTCTATTACATCTACACCCACTTCTGTGGGTCTCCCACTGTAGTGTCTGTGCTCAGGGCCAGAACTAGTCCCACCAGCAATAAAGGTGTTGTAACACATCTGAATAGTTTGATCAAACATTGTTTCACCCCCTTTCCCTCCCATCTTTATTCTCAAGTGGCAGGAAAGATCCAACATTTATCAAGGATAAGTAGGAATATAGAATTGAGGTTAAAATCAGAGCAGTCCATAATCTTATTGAATGGTGGAGCAGGTTCGAAGGACCAATTGGCCTAATCTTGTTTCTTGTTTTGTTATGGATCAGACCAGGCTCCCTTAAAATATTTTAAGAAGGTAGCCTAAACACTAACTTTTTCTTATTTTAAAGGCAAATTTAAAGTGCTGTGTTCCAGATGCAATTTGACTGGTCAAACTTCTTGACATTTGGCAAAACACGAACTTATGCATACGTTATAATTAAAATACAACAAAAGGAAGAAGAACTTGGAATAACTTAACTCTATTGGAAAACTTAACGGAACACTGTTACAGCACTTATTACTAATTAACTGTTCCAATATAATGACATCCCATAAACGTACCCTTTGACAAAAACACAAACTCAGAAAACAGACCTTGTATCACATACAACACTGCAGCTGAGGAAGAGAACCCGCAGCTTTTGGCTGTAATTGAGAGAGAGAAAAATAGCTTCCACTTCTTCAAGCCTACAACAGCAACTGTTGCAAGCTAACTAAAAATCCTTGATATGTGACAGCTTGATCATACCCACTCAGGCTGCTTCTATGTTCCAACTTAAAAAAAACTCAAGGCCTCACAAGTTGTTTATCTTCTCAGATATTGCTCAGTACCTGCTCCTGAATCTGTGTCTCTGAAACAAACCAGGACAAAATACCCCTCTTAAAGCCACAGCATCATCACATTTCATATGTTCATGTTCTCAACCACTGTCCTCTAACCACTCAGAAGAGTGGCACCTTATTTGCAGCAATGTCCACCCAGCTCATTGACCTCAGTGATGAAAGTGTACGGTTTAAACTTCTACATCTCAACTCTCCCACAACATCGGTCACACACCCAGCTCCACTCCATCATTCCTGGGTCTGTTCCCATTAACTTATTGTTTTTGATCTCTTTCTATCATTTTCTATTCAAGGACAAAGGAGGGAATTGCCCACTCTATGATGAAAGATGGAATTGTCCACTCAAGGACAAAGTAAGGAAGTGTCTATTCAAGGACAGAGGAGAGAATTGGCTAGTAAAGCATATGCCTTTAAGAGGGAATTTTTCTGTTCTGTTTCTTTTGAAGAGTCATGTTATAAACCTGGCGCCAATGTGTCTGTCCCATGGAAAGCAGAGCAAATAACATTTTTGTTTAAGTTAGACTAAAGAAGCATGAATGGCTGGAGTTTTGGTTTTTGCTTTCAGTTGTTGAAGGTGCTAGATACATCTCTCTCTCAGCTGAAGATACTGAAGGAGACAAGGGAGGAGGCTGCTGGGGCCGTGACAGAGATCTTTGTATCCTCTTTAGCCACAGATGAGGTCCCATAAGACTGGAGAATAGCCAATGTTGTTTCTTTGTTTAGGAAGAGTAACAGGGACAATCCAGGGAATTATAGGTGGGTGAGCCTTTCATCAGTGATCGGGAAATTATTGGAGAAGATTTTTAGGGACAGAATTTACTCACATTTGAAAAAGAATGGACTTATTAAGGATAGCCAGCATAGACTTGTGTGGAGAAGGTCTTGTCTCACAAATCTGATTGAGACTTTTGAGGAAGTGATGAAGATAACTGACGAGGGTAGGGCAGCGGTTGCTTTTCACATGGACTTTACAAAAGCATTTAACAAGGTGCCTCAAGGCAGGCTGCCTCTGAAGATTCAGTCACATGAGATCCATGGTGAATTGGTGAGCTGAATACAAATTGGCTTGGTCATAGTGGACAGAGGGTAGTTGTAGAGGACTGTTTTTCAGACAGGGGTCTGTGACCAGTCTTGTTCTGCAAGGATCAGTGCTGGGACCATTCTTGTTTGCAATATGTATAAATGATTTGGATGAAAATGTACGTGGCCTGATTTGTAAGTTCACAGGCAACACAAAAATTGGTGGAGTTGTGGATGGTGAGGAATGTTGTCAAAGGGTACAGCAGTATTTAAGTTAATTCAAAAGTTGGATGGAGAAATTTCAAATGGAGTTGAATCTGGGCAAGTATGAGGTAAAGCATTTTGAGAGGTTAAGTGTAAGAGGACAGTATGTTTAAATGACTGGACCATTAGCAGCATTGATATAGAAGTGATCTTGGGGTGCAAGTCCATAGCTCACTAACAGTGGCAATACAGGTGGATAAGGAGGTAAAGAAGACATATGGCATTGGGTGTAAAAGTTGGCAAGTCATGTTGAAACTTTAATTTGGTCGTATTTGGAGTATTGTGTTCTGTTCTGGTCACCACATTACAAGAAGGATGTGGATGTTTTGGAAAGGGTGGAAAAAAGGTTTACCAGGATGTTGAGATAACAAGGTGTGGAGCTGGATGAACACAGCAGGCCAAGCAGCATCAGAGGAACAGGAAAGCTGACGCTTTGGGTCTGGACCCTTCTTCAGAAATGCCTAAGCCCAAAACATCAAGCTTTCCTGCTCCTATGATGCTGCTTGGTCTGCTGTGTTCCTCCAGCTCCACACCTTGTTATCTCAGACTCCAGCATCTGCAATTCCTACTATCTCTTACCAGGATGTTAACTGGGTTGGAGTGTGTTAGTTATAAGTGGAGTTTAGACAAACTTGGATTTCTTCTGCTGAGCATCAGAGGCTGACGGGGTGACCTGATAGAAGTACGTATAATTATAACAGTCATAGATAGGATGGATTGATAGAATATTTTTCCCATTGTGGAAATGCCAAAAACTTGGGCCATAGGTTTAAGCTAAGAAGAGGAAAGTTTAAAGGAGACGTGCAAGGAAAGTTATTTTACATTGACAGTGGTAGTTGCCTGGAATGTGCTACCCGGGGACGTGGTAAAAACAACTACAACAGCAAAATTTAAAAGGCATTTAGACAGATTCATGAACAGATAGGCAATAGCAGGATACAGACCAAGTGCAGACAAATCGGATTAGTTTAGAAACTCATATGGTCAGCACAGACATGGTGGGCCAAATGGCCTGTTCCTGTCCAGTACCATTATATGTTTATGTTATGATCCCCGCTCATGTTATTACTGGATAGCTCAGATGCAGACTGAAATTTGGCTTGATAAATCATATTTTCTTTATTTCCCAAGATGGTCTTTCACAGAAATACAAGCCACAGTACCACAGATTAGGTTTTAACAATAAGATATGAGTTTATTACACAAAAGAAATAAAGATAAAACAGAATAAGCCAAGATATTTACATATAACATAGTTTGAAAAGGTTAAAAACATATGTGAAAAATACAATCACAACACTGCACAGTATTCAAATACCAGAGAGAGTTTGTTTTTGTCTAGGTTTTCATCTAAAAGTTTCTTTCAATTGTTTCTTTCAATTCTTAGTATAGGAGTTTGGTAACTTCTTCCTCGATCAATCACACAACTGAGCTTAGACTTTCTCAGCTTTGAATAACCCCAAGCTTCTAGGCAAACATATCCAGTCTCGAACTTCGATACAAAGATATTATATTGAGGTAATCTATTTCCTAACAGTTCTAAGCTTTTTTTTTCAGAGAAAACTGTTTTCTGAATCTAACTTCTAATAGGACGTCTGGAAAGGCAAAACAAAAGCTTTCTAAGCTCTGGTCTCTTTCCCTACGCAAAACAAAAATCCTTCTAAACTTTACTTTCAAACAGAAAACACACTAATGCTCCTCAATGTTTACTCTGTCTGCTCATAAAATTCTCCCAATGCAATAAAATCCCACTATGACCCAGGGGACTCCCTCTTTCATAGCTCTATAAATACTGAAAAGAAAATCATTAATCTTCTCCATAGACAGAAACCACATTTATAGTACACACGTTATATCAGCGTGCCTTTTTTAAAATTCTTTTGTGTTTTGAAGGAGTTTGTTTGTTGGTGTTACGTACTAATAAACACTGTATAAATACTACTTGACTGGAGAAGAGCAAATTGCATTGGTCATAGTACATCAGCAAAAAGTTGCATTTACATAGTACCTTTAACAAAGTAGAACATCCCAAGGCATTTCACAAGAGCATTATCAGAAAGGTGCAACATCAAGATCTGTAAGAAGATAGGTCAGGGAGGTAGGTGCTGTGAAGGAGGAGAGAGAGAGAGAGAGATAGAGAGAAAAACAGAATCATGAAGAAAGGTTTAAGGATGTAATTGTAGAGCTTAGGGCCTTCACAACTGAAGATACTTCTGCTGTTGGTGGAGTGAAGAATTTGGGGATGTGCAAGTGGAGGACATCCATAACCTCTGAAGGTTATAGGTCTGGAGGAGTCATCAGTGATAGCAAGGGAAAAAGCCATAAGTAGTCTAAAATATAAGACTATTTACTGGTCTAATTAGTAGGCACTAATTTCAAAACAGAAGGGCTGTAAATAAATATTTGATATTTGCTGATCATTATGCTAACTCATTTTAATTTTATAGGATAATAGTTTCAGTAAACTATACCCCATGCATATGGAAGGAAAGCTGTCGTACTTTGGAAAGGAAGTTATGATGAGACTGGTAATTATAAATGCTGAGCAAGGTCTGCACATGAAGGGTTAAATCATGCCTTCCTACGAAGCTGGAAACAATCTAAACATTACAACTCAGCCATCAGGCTGAAGTTCAAATCATATACAAACAATAATCAAACACACTTTAGGTTTCTTTACTCTCTACCAAGTGACCTTGATTTTGCAAACAATCCCCACATTTTCTGAAGAGGACCGCTTGGAACATCTGGAAATGTTAAAAGTTAAAGCAGCTGGAATTTACACACAGATTAGGCTTCATTCCCTGCCTTACAAACCTGGGAGCAAGCACGGAGTTAATTACAAATGATTCATTCATGTGTGTTCACCGCTTCAATGATTTATCCTTTTATATTCTCTTTTCCCACAATGAAAGTATGCAAGATGACGTACCGCTGAGGGTGAAAAAACTGTTCTGAGGCTGGCATCCCATCACCGATCACCATTTATTCACAAATGCATAGCCTTTGACAGTAGTACTGACTCAGGCATTCAGGGTCCCAATATCCCTGGCATTCATCCTTTTATGTCAGCCAGGTCTCCCTGATGGACCAGATTAACAGCCCCAATCAGGGAACTCATATACTATGATGTCCAGCTGGCTGACCTCATTACATTTGCTACACAGGGAAGTAAGGCCTATTTAGACCCACCTCCTAGTGTCAGGTATGGGCCTGGCTTCAATGTGGCTTTTGTGCCTCTGTGGATGATGCTCACGTTTTTACAACTGCAATGGCATCTGAATGACCAATTCAGTTTTTAACCATTCTTTGTGGTACAAAGATTACAATCATAACTTAGCTTTCAATATTACTTTGGATCAAATGAGTTATTGCATGTACTGCTATGAATTCCTTTTCATACACCTCCTTTCAAAGACTAAACCCGTTTAGTCTGAGTTAGTTTGAACATGTTCTTGATAAATTGGACTTGATTTGAGCAATGAACTCTTGTGATCCTTCTTTACATTTTTTTTAAGAACTGAATATTTCTCTTGAAGCTTGATGATCAGAACTGAATGCTACGGTACAGTCTGTCCAGATAATTTTACCTTTATCCGAGTGTGTGTATAAGGAGCTATGTTCTAAAGATATCAGATCACAAGGAACAGGAGCCTGGGTTTTTCAGGGTGCAAGGTCCTCTCTTTGTATCCTCTCTGGCCTTTTTTTAATCAACCTCCTCAGGAATCATGTGACACAACTCTGCAGCAGGTGGGACTTGCACTCAGGCCTCCTGGCCCTACCAACCTCTGCATGCTTATTTGTCAATCAAAATAGAAAGTGCTGGAGAAACTTGGCTTGTCTGGCTGGATCAGTGGAGTGAGAAACAAAGTTAATGTTTCAAGTCTTCGGTTAGGCCACACTTCGAGCATTACATTCAATTCTGATCACCACATTACAGGAAGGATGTAGAAGCTTTGGAGAAGGTGCAGAAGAGGTTTACCAGGATGCAGCCTGGGTTAGAGGGTATGAGCTATAACAAGAGTCTGGACAAACTAGGGCTGTTTTCTCAGGAGAGGAAGAGGTTGAGGGGAGACTTGATAGATCTCCATAAAATTATGAGATGCATAGATAGGGTTGGTGATCAGAATTTTTTTTCCTGCCGAGCTGAAATGTCTAATACTGGGGGCATGCATTTAAGGCAAGAGGGGGAATGTTCAAAGGAGATGTGAGGGGCAAGTTTTTGACACAATGTGCTGCCAGGAGTGGTGGTGGAGACAGATATGATAGGACTGTTTAAGGGATTTTAGATGAGCACATGAATATGCAAGGAATGGAGGGATATGGGCCAAGGGCAGGCAGAAGGGATTAGCTTAATTTGGCACTCATGTTCGGAACAATAACGTGGGCCAAATTACCCATTCTTGGGCCGTACAGTCCCATTTTCTATGCCCTCTTTTCTATATTCTAAGTCCAGCATGACTCTTCTTCAGAACCCATCATTCAAAACATTAACACTCTTCCTCTGTTGCTGGACACTCAAAAGAGAGTAGATCTCATTCTATGACACCAGAGGGACATTCAGGCTTCACTTTAACCATATCAAATAACATGAACTGTGTGAATTGACTGAGGTTCCTTAAGATAGCATTCAGGGGATATTCAGTCACTCTATAATTCCCTTTTTAAGTTGTTGTGTGCTCATTGAGCTTTCCCATTATGAAGCTGTTACCCTAATTATATTTAGTTGTTTAGCTTCGCTGTTACCCTTTATGTAAGGAGGAGACACACCCCCAATAACAAAAATGAAAACAACAGACAAACAATCTCAGTGCATCACAATTTGCTTAAGATTTGCAAATAAGGATCTAAGTCAGCAGATCCATTTAATTCTTTTCTGTAAGACTTATTGATTTGTGTAATAGATTCAGTGACAGATGTGTCAATGCTTCATTGTGCAGGATAGAGCAAAAAAAACTGCTTTGATGTTCCCAAGTGATCTCCATTTATCCATTACAGCATTAATAGTGTCTCTTTTCTGATGTTTTCACCTTGAGGTGTCTATAGAAATCACACAGACTTGGCACAGTGACTGTCACTAACATGCACAGTCTTTAGTCTGTGATGAGTGGTGTATTGACTCACTCACTTTGAGAAGTTATATAACATAAACTTTCAATTTTTCTGTAACATAAATTGCACCCAATGACATATAAATTACAATCTGTCACATCAACAAGGCTTATTTAAAGCAGTGAATTATACACAATTAAAATCACAGCAAAAGGCCATTTGGCTCAAATGGTTCACATCAATGTTTCTGGTCCATGTTCCTCACAGTATTGCAAAGCGACCAAATCAACCTATCCCTTTTTTCCTTTCTCCTGCATGTGCTAATTCGGAGGGACGATGTGGACTTGATGGGCCAAATGGCCTGCTTCCAAACTGTAGGGATTCTCTTAATTTGTTTATCTTTGACTAAAATGTATCTGTGCTGTTAATTTGGTTCTACTGAGTAAATACATCATACAAATCCCTACCTATGGGCCAGCAGACTCTCGATTTACATTTTAACTCCATGCTAATTTCTTTTTATTCACTCACAGGATGAAGGCGTCGCTGGCTAACCCAGAATTTATTTTCCATCCCTTATTGACCAGAGGACAGTTAAGAGTCAACCACATTGCTGTGGGTCTGGAGTCAAATATAGGACAGACCAGGTAAGGACAGTAGGTTCCTTTCCTAAAGGTCATTAGTAAACCAGATGGGTTTTTTTCTGACAATGGATTCATGGTCATCATTGGACTCTTAATTACAGAATTTTTTAATTATTGAATTTAAATCCACATCTCACCTTATTAACATGCAGCCTTCCATTCTACCACCAGTGCAGAGTAAATTAAAGATTGAGAATTCTCAACATGGAAATCAAAATGGCGACATGGTAATTTCAGCTCAAGGCTCAGGCCTTATGTATAAGATACAGTGAGTCACTCCTAACATTGAGATTGGCCTTACTGGACATCTCGTGTGATTCTGTCACATTTCACATCATAACCCACATCATTCAGACCCCTATAGGATTCAGAATTTCAATTCTGAAGAAGAGACTATCAGATTCAAAATGTTAACTCTGTTTGTCCCTCCACAATTGCTGCAAGACCCGTTGAGTTTCTCCAGCATTTTCTGTTTCTGTTTCAGGTTTCCATACTTGCAGCATTTTGCCTTGACCCAGTGACCCTCATATTGAATTGAGAGAGATCATGATTTCTGTGAGTTTGAAGAATAAAAATGGTAATTAGGTAACATGAAGAACAGCTTTTATTTGTTACAACATTTGTTGACAATCTTCAAACATAGCATTCAAAATGAATTTGATCCCTGAAGGGGTCAAGGGTTACATGGAGAAAACGGGAGAACAGGATTGAGAAACATACCGTCCATGATCAAATAGTGGAGCAGATTCAGTGGGCTGAATGGCTTAATTCTGCTGCTATATCTTATGGTGTTTTATGGTCTTTGTGTAAGAAAAATATTTCCAGCTGTACAGACAAAAGTCAAGAAAGTAGGGCAAGCAAAATCGGCCTATAGAGAGTCAACCTTGGTCTGATGGGCTGAATGGCCTCATTCTGTGGGACATACTTTCTGATTCTATTACAAGAAATATGAACTGAGGGCATACTGAGTTTGTTACAGAAAACCAAAGGAACAAAGCAATATGTCATGGGTATGCAACAGGAGAGCTGTAAGGTTTTCGCATGTTATTGTAGATGTGTGTGGCACATTGACAGAGGACTGCATAAGAACAGATACCAAACAATTATTTCATACGCACACATGCAGAGAAGCTTTAACATAGGAGTCAATGCTTGCTGTGCCAAATTACAGAACTCCTTCAAATTTTATACAGAGTACAGCATGCATGTTACAATTAGAATTCCCGTATTCAATCCAGCTTTTGTAGGCATTGTCTGTTCCTCAGCAAAGGGATTTGATGGCTTCAAGCTGCTGACCTTGACAGTCTGGATGCCCTTCTTTGTTAGTTTTCACATATTTTGTAAGCTTACATATTGCTGATTGCGTAGCCAGAGTTTAATTCTCAATCATTTCACCCTCTTCACATGTGATGTTGGGGACTGTGGTGTTGATAGGCAGTCAATGCTTCAGATTCTGAGCCTCATTAAGCTGTTCGTTCACAGTGTTGGTTTGACTTGCTTTGCCAGGTTTCTGAGATTGTGTGGAACTTTCTATACACAGTCTCTACGGGTGTTTTGTGGAAGTTCATATTGGCTTCCTGTCTTTACAACTAACTGGACACCGGTGCTGTTTGGCAGTCGCACACCAAGTAAACGCACCAAGTGCCATAACAGTATGACCAAAAAGCAAATAAAAGCAAATCATTGCTGATGCTGCAAACCTGAGACAAGCATAGAAAATACTGGAGAAATTCAGCTGATCTGGCAGTATTTCAGGAGAGAGAAATAAAGTTACCGTTTTGAGTCTAATATGACTCTTCTTCAGAACTAAAGAAACATAACTGAACAATGGTCATGTCAGACTTGGAATGTTAACTTTGCATCTCTCTACAGATGCTGCCAGATATGTGAAGTTTGCCCAGCAAAGGTCAAGGTGGTTTATATTGGCATCGCTGTGCCACCTGCCCACAATAGAACAGAGCAGCTGAAAACCATTTGGGTTCAATGTCAACAAGAAGTGATTGTTTCCAAAAGATCTGTAGGCCGCAGGTTTGGTGTAATCAGGAAGAGTAGCACAAGTGATATTAGGAGAAAATGTTTATCCAGTGAATTATAATGTTCTGGACCTCGGTGCCTGAAAGAATAATGAGATCAGATTAATTAATAACTTTCAAGAGAATTGGATCAAACTGTAGAACTATGGGAAAGAGCAGGATAGTAATGAGGTAGCTTGTTTGAGGAGATGGCACAGATATGATGAGCAGAATGACCATATTCAGTGCTGTGCAGTTCCTGGCAGTGTCGACATTCTCCCACAACATTAGATCTTCTTAAGGCCTTGTCCATTATCCTCCCTCACCCCATCAACCCTCCCTACCACCTAACTCCAACCCTTTGTAAAGGTTGCTGGATATTCTCAAAAATTTTCAAATAGATATTTATTCTTTTGTCAATTGCAGCTACTTTAAGTGCTCTTATTCACTTTAAGTTGGAATTCATGGCTTCTACTCTGTAGCTATAAGGCCAACCTAGCTGGGCTCTGATGAAGAGCCGTCTAGACTTGAGACATTAGCCTCCTGTCTCTCCATGGATGCTGGCTGACGCATTGTGATATCCAGCAATTTTTGTTTTTCAGTACAGATTCCAGCATCTGCAGTAATTTGCTCCTGCAGTACCAGTGGTGTGGAGAGTGTGTTTCAAATAGAAAATCAACATGTTTGCAGTACTGTCAGACCTACTCCCCCAGCAAACTAAAATCAAACTTAAATCAATCCACATAGTCTGGGCTTTGCAATATTGAGCTGATAATGTGTATTGGATGCTTTCTTTTGCCTTCACTAATTGATTCATTTTCAAAAACAGAAGAGCTTTCTGAAGAAAGGAATGTTTTGGATCATTTAGGGATTCACACACTGATGGTCATAGTTTCCTGTGCCAGCTATTGGAAAACTCTCAGACCTGCCAAGCAAAAATGTGCTCCAGCTCAGCCATTATTCAGCAGAGCCTCTTAATGGCCCAATCTACAAGGAGATATAAAAGCCATCTGTCTTCCTTTCTCTCCACTGCAAACAGTGAGCAACAAGGCAGTCCTTTGCAATAAAATATGTCAAAGAATGTTGGCATCATCAAGGAATTGTTCACCAAAGATGACCATTCAGCCCATCATGTCTGTGCCATCTCTGTTAACAATCTGCCCAATTAGTACTACGTTCCTGTTCGTTTCCTGAAGCCCTACAGTTTGATCCAATTCTCTTGAAAATTACCAGTGAATATGATCTCATTATCCGTCAGACGTTGCATTTGAAAATATAACAATTCGCTGCGTAATAATTTTCCCCTTGATTTTACTTTTGCCACTTTTGCCACTTTTCCCAATTATTTTAAAACACTACCCCTCCAGATTTCACATACTTTGGAAACAGTTACTCCTTATTCACCTTGCCCGAACTCTTAAAGCACCTATGTTCAAAGTTCTGTAACCTCTGCACTGAGGAAAATAATCCTGCTGTCGAGGTGCCGGTGCTGGACTGGGGTGGACAAGGTCAGAAGTCACACAATACCAGGTTATAGTCCAACAGGTTTATTTGAAATCACAAGCTTTCAGAGCGATGCTTCTTTATCAGGTGGAGAATAATACCAGCTGCTAGAATTGACATAACTGATGTCCCTCACTCTTGGCACCATTCCTTGAATATCTCCTCTTGAAGTCTACCTCCTTTGTATAGTGTGGTGCCCAGGAGTCATTGAGATATACAGCACAAGAACAGACCCTTTGATCCAACTCGTCCATGCTGACCACATATCCTATATAAATCTAGTCCCATTTGCCAGTATTTGGCCCATATCCCTCTAAACCCTTCCTATTCATTTACCCACCCAGATGCCTTTTAAATGTTGTAGTCATAACAGCCTCCATCACTTCCTCTGGCAGCTCATTCCATACATGCACCAACCTCCGCACGAAAAAGTTGCCCCTTAGGTCCCTTTTATATCTTTCTCCTCTCACCTTCAACCTATGCCCTCTAGGTTTGGACTCTCCGACCCCAGGGAAAAGACCTTGCGTATTTAAGCTATCCATGTCCCTCATGATTTTATAAACTTCTATCAGGTCACCCCTCAAACTCCGAAGCACCAGGGAAAATAGCTCCAGCCTATTCAGCTTCTCCCTGTAGCTCAAACTCTCCAACCCTAGCAACATCCTTGTGGATTTGCTCTGAACCCATTCAAGTTTAACAACATCCTTCCTATATCAGGGAGAACATGCAATACTCCAAAAAAGGCTGAGCCAATGTCCTGTACAGTTGCAACATGACATCCCAACATCAAAATCAATGCACTGACCAATAAATGCAAGCATATCAAATGTTTTCTTTACTATCCTATCTACCTGCAATTCCACTTTCAAGGAACTATGAACCTGCTCCCCAAGGGCTCGTTGTTCAGCAACACACTCCAGAACTTTACCATTACCTGCCCTGATTTGCCTTTTCAAAATGCAGCACCTCACATTTATCTAAATTAAACAAATCCATCCCTTTGGTAAGTTAATGTGCAGATGGTTTGATGTTTGATGATGATTTCCAAAAGGTTATCAGTGAATCAGATGGGTTTGGATGACAGTTGCATGGTTACTATTACTGAGACTAGTTTTCAATTCCAGACGTATTCATTAGTTAACTTGGTTTCCATTGGTTATCCTGGTGTGATGTGAAACCACGTCCTAAGTGCTGCAGCCTAGGCCTCCAGATTATTTGTCAAGTAATATTATTAGGATGCCAACATATTGTATATCCTTAGAGCTGCATACCCTTGTAATGAAGGAGTAAAGGCTGCTAATATCATGCTGGGTCACGTTGCTCCACTTGATAGTGTAACTGATAGTTCTGCATTCCATTTGGATTTCGAGAAAATTTTCTCATCTTTTATTTAAAATACTCCTTCTTTGGCACCACCTTGGTACCATGCCAATTTTCTCACTGCAGTTGTCTCCTACACACTGTACCCAGAAATTTCCCATCCAATGTGCTCTCAAACTTTATCTCAATTCATCATACTCATTCTCCTCAGAGTCCACTGCCACCTATTGTCCCTTCATTTCTCCTTCCATGTAAGCTCTGCAACACATATTCACAGTCATGGCCTTGACCCCGCCATCAAAGGTTGCTTCACTGTTCCCATAAAATCTGAGAAAAGAATATCTTTGATCAAATTGTTTTATTGTGTTCCACCCGGTTCTCATACTGATCCAAAACTCTACTTTGTCTGGGTCTGCTTTTGAAAAATGCTCTCTTGCTTACAACTATAGGTTCAAAATCCCAACTCTTCGACCATTCCCCTCCATTTGCCTTAATATTTCACTGAGGGGCCAGTAACTGGAAGACACAGATAAAAGATAATTGGTGAAAGAACCAGCAATGGAGAAAAATTAGTGTTTGCTTTTTGCAATAATACAGCAAATCGTTATAATCTAGAATACATCGTCTGAAAGAATGGCAGAAGCGGATCCGAGATCAAACAGTAAATTTTAAAAGGCAATTGCACATGTACTTAAAAAAGAAAATAAATGCAAGGTAAGAGCTGAGTAGTGGGACTTATTGGATTTGACTTTCAAAGAGCAAGTCATTTGTGTTTTATGCCTCAGTGATGTGCAGAGATGATACAACAGCTTTAATGTCTCTGTAAGGAATTTTATTCAATGGTTTAAAATGTCTACTCTGTCGTGCTTCTAGAAGCTTGCCTCATTTCAGTTTCTGTTTCACTCATTTCAGTGACCGAAGCCAAAATTAACTCATCATGCACAGAGCGGAGATACCAGACACACATAATCAACAATCGAACAATCAAACAGGAACAAACAGGTCAAAATGCCTCCCTCTGTGCTTTTCACCACCGTCATTGTTTTTATAGCAACTAATGTAAACTACGTGAATTGCAAAGTTCTCTTTCATGAAATGTTGTTGCAAAGAGTCAGAGAATCATAAAGTTATGCAGCACGGAAACAGTCCAGTCAGCCCAACACACCTTTACTGGCTCCATCCCCGCCTCTTCGACCTGTCTGCCTCCTCTCCACCTATCCTCTCCTCTATCCATCCTCTATCCGCCTCCCCCTCTCTCCCTATTTATTTCAGAACCCTCTTCCCCTCCCCCATTTCTGATGAAGGGTTTAGGCCCGAAACGTCAAGTTTTCCTGCTCCTATGATGCTGCTTGACCTGCTGTGTTCATCCAGCCCCATGCTTGACATCACGCTTGCCCTCTAGTTTTTATGCTCCAGCTATACAAAAACCTGGTTTAGCCACATCTGGAGTATTGTGTCCAGTTCTGGTCGTCTCATTACAGGAAAGATGTGGAAGTGTTGGAAAAGGTGCAAAGGAGATTTACCAGGATGTTGCCTGGAATGGAGGAAAGGTCTTACGAGGAAAGGTTGAGAGTGCTAGGGCTTTTCTCTTTAGAACGACGAAGGATGAAAGGTGACTTGATAGAGGTGAGAAAAATGATCAGAGGTATAGATAGAGTAGACAGCCAGAGACTTTTTCCTAGGGTGGAGGTTGCTATTACGAGGGGGCAAAGTTTTAAAGTGAGTGGAGGTAGATATAGGGGAGACATCAGAGGTAGGTTCTTTACTTAGAGAATGGTCGGGGCGTGGAATGCATTGCCTGAGAGGATAGTGGAGTCGGCCTCATTAGGGGCATTTAAGCAGCTATTAATAGGCATATGGATGATAGTATAAAGTAGGGGTGGAGGTTAGATAGACCTTAGAATTAGGGTAAATGTTCAGCACAGCATCGTGGGCCGAAGGCCTGTACTGTGCTGTACTGTTCTATGTTCTATGTTCCATGTTCATCCATGCTGACCAGCTTTCCTAAACTGAACTAGTCCCATTTGCCTGCATTTGGCCATACCATTCTGAAGCTTTTCTATCCATGTACCTGTCCAAATTTCTTTTAAATGATGTAATTGTATCCGCCTCCACCGCTTCCTCTGGCAGCTGATTCCATGTATGCACTGCTGTCAGCGTGAAAAAGTTGCCCCTCAGGTCCCTTTCAAATCTTTCCCCTCTTACCTTAAACCTCTGCCTTCTAGTTTTTGATTCCCTTATCCTGAGGAAAAGAACTTGGCTATTCACCTCATCTGTGCCTGTCATGATTTTATAAACCGCTAGAAGGTCACCATGCAGCCTCTTTTGCTTCATAGGGGAAAAAAAAGTCTCACCCTATCTACACTCTCCTTTATAACTCAAACCTTCCAATTTCAGTAATGTACTTGTAAATCCTTTCTGTACCCTTTCCAGTTTAGTAACAACTTTCCTCTAGCAGCGAGACCAGAACTGTACGCAGTATGCCAAATTTGGCCTTACCAATGTCTTGATTATTCTTCGAACTAGAGGAGTATCTGGCTGGGAGCTAAGCTGGGCTCCGTGGATATGGAAGAGATCAAGATAATTGGTGAGAACAACCTAATACATCCTGTTGTTTTTCTGTTCATGGAAATGACCAAAAGCAAAGGCATCAGTTCTGATTAAAGATCAGTGGACTCGAAGCATTGACTCTACTGTCTCTCCACGGATGCTGCCAGACCTGCTGAGTTTCTCAAGCAATTTCTGTCTATGTTTGAAGCAGATCTAAAGTGTCTTGGGTAAGCTTTAAGCTTATGTAGGCTCCTTGAATGTTCCATGCTTGATCGTTAAGATTCAGAATCTTTCCAGGCTGTGAAATGATGCAGCTTTATTCGTCTGACTGCCTAAGAAATTTTGAGAATAGGGAGTCTTTTCGGCTCAACAAACCCATCCCTTTAATAAGTTAATGTGCAGATGGATTGATGAAGGAACTGGATTGATTAGTGAAATGTGTTTTTTCCTCATTTAGTGCACGCAGTCGTTCCCCGTTATGTACTGGTAGGACTATTGTTCAACAGCAAACTATAAAAGGCACAGGTTGGTCATGGCTGTGAAGGCAAGTTTGCAAGTTTAGGCATTAGGTATTATTATTTCTTTAGCCTATGGAGGGAAGAGGAGAGTTATCAAACGTGATTAAGGTTAACACTCTGGACATTTTCGAGAAACAGCTCGGTGATATAATAGCAAGATGATTCAGTTAGTATTTTGGAATCAAATCAGCTGAAGCATCGTCTTCATCCCAACTTAACTCATTATATTGAATCAGCTCTTTCCAGACTGTTTTGACATGAAATATTGATGAATAGCCACATATATTTCAAATATCTCTATTATAGAGCTCACTGCTTCAGGGGTACTGTCTGCTCTGAAGATGCTATTGTCCAACAGAAATCAACACTTTAACAGGCTTAATTTTTTATCGCTATGGAGATTTCCCCGGCAACAGCAGAACTGGATGTTATTCATTTCACTTCTTCTTAGTTAAATTGATAAATACCGGTTTAATTCACTTCCTCTCCAGATGTTGATTACTTATTATGTGGCATGATTATATGGGCGCCCATGTCCATAATATACATAGATGTGATGTGGGTGACACCAGCTAAGCCAGCATTTATTACCAATCCCTATTTAGCCTTGAGCAGGTGGAGGTGAGCTGCCTTTTGAACCACTGCAGTCCACATGGTATAGCTGCACTCATAAAGCTCTGAGGAAGGGAGTTCAAGCAATTTGATTCAGCGACAGTGAAGGATGCATTCTATTCTTCCAAATCAGGATGGTGTATGGTTTGGAGGAGAACCTGCAGGAGATGGTGTCCATGTGCATCTGCTACCTACGCCTGTGATTTGGAAGGAGCCTCTGTAAGAATTTGCAATGGTCCTTGTAAACATACTGCTCTTACTGAGCATCAATGATGGCAGGAATGATTGTTCAAGGTATTAGAGAGGGCAGTGATCAAGTGAGCTGCTTTATCCTGAATGAGATTTTTGCTTCTTGAGTGACATTGGAGCTACCCCCAGCAAGACAAGTAGACAGTATTCCATCACACTCATGCCTTATACATTGTGTCATGATCCCTCCTGATGTATTATTAGACACGTCATGTCTCAGAATTAAACTTGGCTTGATGGATCATATTATTTATTTTTGCAGTGGTTCATTGCACTGGCCGGTCACTGAAACCTGTTCATGGGGCTGTAACAACAAACAAGTTGCCTGCACAAAATGAAAAAAACTATATATCGACAACCGTTAGAAAATTCTTCATTCAAAGAGAAAATTAAAGTGGCAACAATTTTCACAACACCATCCTTTTACAGACACTCAATTTCAGATGAATGTCATCCTTATCTCAACTCTTCAATTTTTACATAATTGACTCTTCCAATTTCTTTTCTTTGGACTGTTGAGATTGTTTCACAATTCCTTTCCTTGTTTGCTGTTACAAATCTCCCTGCTATTGGAAAGATATTGTTAGACTAGAAAGAGTTCAGAAAGTTTTACAAGGATGTTGCCAGGGTTGGAGGGTTTGAGCTGTAGGGAGAGGCTGGAATAGGCTGGGGCTATTTTCCCTGGAACTTCAGAGGCTGAGGGGTCACCTTACTTAGGTTTATAAAATCATGAGGGACATGGATAGGGTGAATAGCCAAGGTTTTGTTCCCAGGGTAGGAGAGCCCACAACTAGAGGGCATAGATCATAGAATCCCTACAGTGTGGAAACAGGCCCAACAAGTCCACAACAGCCCTCAGAGCCATGCCCCTATAACTCGCTTACTCTACACATCCCTGAACACTACGGATAATTTTAGCATGACCAATCCACCTAGCCTGCACATCTTTGGGCTGTGGGAGGAAAGCAGAGCAAACCCACGCAGACACAGGGAGAATGTGCAAACTCCATACAAACAGTCACCTGAGGGTGGAATTGTACCTAGGTTCCTGGCACTGAGGCAGCAGTGCCAACCACCAGGCCACTGTGCCATCCCACAGGTTTAAGGTGAGAGGGGAAAGATTTAAAAGGGACTAAAGGGCAACTTTTTCACACAGAGGGTGGTGTGTGTATGGAATGAGCTGCCAGATGAAGTAATGGAGGCTGGCACAATTACAACATTTAAAACACATCTGGAGGGGTATATGAATAGGAAGGGTTTAGAGGAATATAGGCCAAATGCTGGCTATTGGGACTAGATTTATTTAGGATATCTGGTCAGCATGGACCAGTTGGACTGAATGGTCCATTTCCATGCTGGATGACTGTATAATCAATCACAATTCTGATGGTCTGAACAGTTTTAGTTCCAACAAGCTGAATACTCTACGTAGCCTCTCCCAATTGAAATCTTCACAAACTAGAAAAATTCAGGTAGAGTGACTGGTTCCCTGAACGGAACAAGAAAACTTGAAAAACAAGTTCTCCCTTCTGAAAAGAACTCCCGATTCCTCTGAACTGAAGAAGGCTAATAGGAAATCTGAAGATTTCAAATCATGAGGGAGCTGGCAGAGTAGGTATTTCTGCTAGTAAAAGAATCAAGAATGATTGGGCACAGTTTTAAAGTGAGGAAAAGTATTTTACAGAGTGATTGGTTTGGGTATGGAGAGCACTGCCTGGAAATGTGGTGGAAGCAGGTCATTCAGTAGAGCATTGGATGGATATTTGGATAGAAGTAACATTCGCGTTTGTGGAGGAAAAGTGAAAGTATGACATTAAGTCACGATGCACATTTGGAGAGCCAGGACTTAAAAGATGGGCCTAATAACCTCCGACAACATTGTGACAATGCTGTAAATCTGTTTCTAGTCAGTAATAAAGCCCACAGGGCCAAATCCTACATTTGTTTTTGACTAGGAACATGCTGTGTTGAGTTATTTTTGAGAGTTTATTGAGGTTGTTGACTTGCGCACTGAGCTGTCTTGTTTTTGTTCAGACATTTCGTCACCATGTTAGGTAAAATCATCAATGAGGTCTCTGATGAAGCGATGTTGTTCTACTCCAATTGGAATTTATACTGTCCGGTCCGTTATGGCGAGTACTGTCATTTGTGGCTTTGTTCTGTATGGGTCTGTACATGGGCTCCAATTCTATATCTTTGTCGATTGCCTTATGGGTGAACAGTTCACACTCCTAGCTAGATCGTTTTCAAATCCTTTATCTATCCAATTGCTCTTTTCCCTTTTCGGACTCTGTCCTCTCATTTACACCCTACCCCATCCCCCTCCCTATTTTCTGCATATAAACCAACATTTTCCCAACTACCATCAGCTCTGAGGAAGGATCACCCGACCCAAAACATTAACTCTGATTTTTTTATTCACAGATGCTTCCAGACCTGCTGAGCTTTTCCAGCAATTCCTGTTTTTGTTCCCGATTTACAGCATTTGCCGTATTTTATTTTATTTTTATTTTTATTTTGTTTTTATTTAAGAAGTGATTGAAGTTCATGTTGCAGACAATTTGGAGACAAGGTGATGCACATATTCAGCCTTTCCCTTGCAGCACGAAGTCTTTTGGTGAATGGACGAGTGACCAATTATCATTGACAGAAACACTTTGCCTACCAACAACGGTATAATTAGCTCTGATGTAAATGAACAGCTTCGAGCTGGGAACAAATTACAGAGAGAGAGAAGTGTTCAGTTCTTCACCAGCTCAGGATCAGTCTCTCTGATCTCTGCAGTCAAATTTTATTTTGAACGAGAAGAAAACTAGCTTATCTTTCCTTTTGCCACAGCCCACTTCACCCAGACACCTATTAGATTTACCCAAGTTGTTGAATTTGGATATTTAGTGGTGGTCTTGCCATTATATGTCCAGGGGCAATGGCTGGATTCTCTTTTGTTAGAGTTGGTCATTGTCTAACACTTACGTAACATAAAAATCACTTGCCACTTACCAGCCCAATCCTTAATGCTGCCCAGGTCTTTCTGCATATGGACACTGGCGTCTCCTGTCTGAAGATCTGATCCATGTCACTCCATCATTTCCTTTGTTGTTCACTATTTTCCTTGTCAGCCATATCAAGGAATGTGTTCGAGTGGGTTTTGACTTCAAATCAGCCCCGAAAATATCCCATTGTCATGTTGATACTGTTATATCAGTCTATTCCTTTAGCTGGCACTTCCATTCTCACCAAAGTCTCTCACTTTATCAGCCGGTAAATTGGAAGCAGGGAAGGCAGGATATATGACAGAACTCACAGGAATGTGAGTCTATCTTACAGCAAATAAACTCTGTTTGCTCTTCTTACAGGGCATTATACAGTCTACAGATTCTGCTTAAAAAGGAACCAGAACTCATGGTCAAATTGTCTCCTGGTAAAAACAGAATGATTTCCCTTGCAAAAAGGACTTAGTGTTAAGTATAGTTACATAACAGAAAATATTTGTGTAAAAGTTAAAACCTTCTCTAGCAACAATAATTGGCCTGACATTACGAAATGCCTACATTCAGGCTAGACATACTTTATTCAGCCGACTTTAACCTCCCATTCTCTGCAACTAAGTCACTGATATTTTAGCGGGCTGTTCCCTGCATATTGGGCTCTGTGCGCCTTCTGTTAGGCAGTTCATGGTAGGCAGTAGCAATGATAAGCAGATAGGATTGCTGTATATTATTTGAATTTGAAAGCTGTGCTGTGAAATCTGAACTTGGTGCTTATTTATTGTAATTGATTAAGTTTCCAGTAATCCATAGCAGCATTTAGGAGGTCTAATTACAAACACTCAGAAGACAATTACAGCAGCTACATGGGCTGTACAGCGCAAGAATGAGGAGGTGATGTTAATCTTGTATAAGATACTTTTTAGGTGTCAGCTGTTGTAAGAAGTCTTGGAAAGATATGAACACATTGGAAAGAGTGCAGAAGCGATTTACAAGAATGTTTCTAAGAATAAAATAACTTCAGTTACAAGGATAGATTGAAGAAGGTGTGATATTCTCCTTGGAGAAATGAAAGTTAAGAGGAGACTTTACACAGTTTTTGTTAAAATCATGAGCTGTCTGGCTAGAGTATTTGGGGGGAAACTGTTCCTGCTTGTAAACGGAACAAGAATGAGAGGGCATTGATTTAAAGTGATGTGCAAAAGAAGTAAGGGTGATGTGAGAAAAAACATATTCACACAGCACATAGTTAGGGGCTGGGATGCATGACCCAGAAGTGTGCTGGATGCACTGTTTCATTAAGGCATTTAAGAGGGCATTGGATGATTATTTGAATAGGAACAGTGTACATGGCTATGGGGAAAATGTAGGAGATCGGTACTCGTTAATGATGCTCATTTGAAGAGTGCGTGTAGGCATGATGGGCCAAATGGCCTCCTTTTGTGTCATAACAATTCTATGGTTCTGTGACAATGGTGAGGTCTTGCTGGGAAGAAAATTCGACTCACATCGTGAAATATTCCCGTTCTGTCCAGCACCTGCAAGACCCAAGTCAGGATGGAATACTCTGCACTTCCCTGGTTGGGTGCAGTGCTAACAATAACACTCAGAAACTCAACACCATCCAAGCAACTTCCTTGACTGACGCTCTATCCACTCCCACCACAAGCATTGACTCCCTCTACTGCTGGTGCAAAGTGGCAGCAGAGTGCACATAACTGTGAAACGCATTGCAACAACTCCTTCAAGTTACACAACATCCTGTCTTGGGAACATATTTTTTTTTAATTCTTGCAGGTTCAACATCCTGGAACTCCTACTCTAACAGCACTGTAAGGATGTCTTCACTGCCACCTTAAGGGCAATTTGATAAGAGCAACCAGTGCTGGCCTTGCATCCAAATCCCTAAATAAATAATAAACAGAATGTATGAGATTAACAAACTCAGCCATTGCCTGCACTGGTATCAATTTTATTTTCTCTTTAAAAAGTTGAGACAATTTTAGATTTTCAATATCATAGCTTAGCATTGAAGATGTTGGCAAATTGTATTTTTTAGCATTGCTGTGTTGCCTGCTGACATTTTTTTGAGCTTCCCCGCATTTATTATTAATGGACAATCTTCCTTGAATAATTTATGCTTCACCATTCAGTCTCTAACTGCTTGAATTGTTGTGAAGTAAAAAGAACAAAATGGTGCACTAGTTGTTAAATTTGGGCCCTGGCCTTCCGGGTGAGTTTAATATATTTTTAAAGACATTGTTCATTTTGCATTCAAAAGAAAATAATATTCTGTCATATTTCTCCCAATGGCAAGAGGGACTGTTTAGACGGAGGATTTGTCATTGTTAAAATAACGGATTGCTTTGTGTTTGAATTAGCCTTCACTCGTTCTGATACAAAAATGCCTGCATCTCTGCCTCATCTGTTTTCTTTTGACAGCTTTATATGTGAAGGTTTTATATAGATCAAAGATTTGAAGGAAGATAGAGGGATAGTAAAAGCATCTTGAGAAGACCAGGCAAGGATGGACTTATTTTTATTTAAGAACACACAGCTAAACCAGTGTTGTATAAAATCCTGCTTTCTGTCCTAAGGTGCACGTAAGATATAGTACCATTCAGTGTTGACATAGAAGATACGAAGAATTAACAACACAGAGCCAAGCCATTTGACCCATCTGGTCTGTCTTGATATTTATGCACCACAGCATGAACCTCTTCATCTCGATTCCGATCTTCCTTATGCTCTTATCTAGTTGTTCCTGAAAGTCACCTTTGCTATTTTCCACAAGAGCTTTCCAGTAATAGTTACTGTCACCATAACGCTTCATAGAGTATGGGTTCCAATTCCACCATGGAACAAAAAGAAGCCTATTAATGAAACAAAAGCTTTCAGATTGTCGTGCAAGATGGAATATATGGGATTCATAGCTACATGCCCTTAACTACACTGTGTCATCAGTGACGTGTGGAATGAGATGCCAGAGGAAGTGGTGGAGGCTGGTACAAGTATAAAATTTAAAAGGCACCTGGATGGGTATGTGAATAGGAGGGGTTTAGAGGGATATGGGCCAAATGCTGGCAAATGGACCTAGATTAATTTAGGATTTCTGGTCAACAGGGACTAGCTGGACTGAAAGATCTGTTTCTGTGCTGTACAGGTCTATGACTCTATGACTCTAAGTCAGATCATGTGAGACTGGAACTTAAGTGTGGATCTTTCTACAGATGTTCTACGTAAGCTTCTCCTGTATATAATGTTTATCTTTAATAAATGCTAGTAGCTTTCATTAACATGGTTACAGGCTCTCTGCTGTCAAGAACACCCAAACATTAATTCTGATGCTATAACATGATAGCAGTGCTTTGCAAACCACTTGTGAGGCTTCTGGTCAATGATGTAAAAGGCTGTAAACCAAACGAACATTCAGTTTAACAGAAAATACTTGGGAAATACTTGTGAGGTCAGAGCGACTGCCCTCAACATCAAACCTGCATTTGACTGAGTATGGAGGCCTAGCAAACCTGAAGTCAATATGAATCATGACAATACTCACCAGCACCTTCTCAAGGGAAAATTGTGATGGGCAATAAACACTGGTCCAGCCAATGACCCACGGATCTCTATAAGAGTGTCACAGTTGCTGATTACAGATTGGGAGAGGGAATGAAAACCTCTTAACCAATCTCCAGCCCCAGGGCATAGTGGAGGCCTTGACTGAGCCTGGCACTGTATTGACTAATGGCTTTGCTTCAGCCCCACCTCACCATCTCTGGACTCATCAGCTGTCAGGATTGGCAGATGAAATTAAATGAGGACTGTGAAGTAATACATTTTCAAAGCAAAAACTTGTGAAAGAAGGAATGCGACTCTATAAGGTGCAAGGAGAGAGGTACTTGTGTGTATCCTCCTTATTTCATTATATTCCAGGAGGCATGTGTCTTGGATATCATTGGCAAGGCATTTGTTATCCATCCCTCACTGCACTTGAACTCAGAACCTTGCCAGGCTACTTCACAGATTCTGGAGTCATGTGTGGGTCAGTCTGGGTAAAGAGCATGTATGAAAGAAATATGTTTTTAATTAAAAAAAGGGTAACCATAAGATTAGTTTTTCATGAATTCACATTTAAACCACCTGCCCTGGCAGGATTTAAACTCCTATTCCCAGAGATATAGCTTGCAGGCTTTAGATTATGCTAGGGACATTACCCCGAGACCATCACCTCCCCTGGTAACAGAGCAGTTAATTAAATTAACTAATATAACTGAATGATGGGATTTTAAAGGGAGACTGTAATTAAAATCAAATCATGAAAGGAAACAATAAATTTATGTTAAAATTGTGATATTGGGAACAGATGATGCCCTCCAGTCCCTGGGTGTGCCCACTGGCCAAGGTAGTCCTCAAACGTGCCAGTAGGCACCCTTTCCAATAATGCTTGGATGTCACAAAAGAGAGGTAGGTAGTTGGGTCTAAGGATTAAAAACTGAAAAAGAAAACTGTGAATGCTGTAAATCAGAGACAAAAATAGAAATTGCTAGAAAACATCAGCAGGTCTGGCAGCATCCATGGAGAAAAATCAGAGTTAATGTTTTCGAGAAAGGGTCATTCAACCCTGATTTCTCGCCACAGATGCTGCCAGACCTGCTGACCTTTTCCAGCAATTTCTATTTTCGCCTCAAGTCCAATAATTCCTTCTTTCAACTTACACCCTTACTTCCAGTGTCAGGAGGCCAAAGATTCGGATCATGGGGCTATAGTGCAGGCAAACGTAAAACAGAAGTAGCCCTTCAATAGCCAAACAGGGTCCTAGGAGAACTCAAATATATATATAAAACCTGGACCTCACAAGGCCACAAAAAAATACATGCAGCTTGGGAATCTATGAATCATCTTGATTGTGTATTGCACAGAACTGCTGTCTACAACGGTCTCCATGCCTGCCTTTAGATGGGAAAGAATGTATACGTATACAAATCAATGAAGGTACCAGGGCATTTTGAGAAAGAAGAGAATGAGGTGTATTGAGTCCAAGTCTTTATCAGTTGAAAGATTGAGAACAAAAATGGGAAAGCTTTATATATAGCTGGTGTGACTCATCTGGAGTATTGTGATACCTTCTGGACATCAGACTTTAGGAAAGACGTAAAGGCTTTAGAGAGGGTGCAGACGAAATACGAATGGTTGCAGAGATGACTGTGACTTCAGCTACTGGGGTTGATTTACAAAACTGTTCTTTTTAGAGAAGTCAAGGTTGAGAGGAAGTTTGATAAAGGTATAAAAAATATTATACAGGGGCTCAACAGAGTGGATATGGAAACTGTTCCCATTATACAAAGGTTGAAGAACCAGAAAACACCAACTCCTGTGTATATTTAAGGCTGAGATATATAGATTCTTGATCAGTGAGAAAATCAAGAGTTACAGATAAAAGACAGGAAAGTTTATGTGGAGAATGTCAGACCAGCTATGATCCTACTGAATTGTAGAGCAGATTTGAGGGGCTGAATGGCCTACTTTTGTTCCTGTGTATTTTAGTCTTATTTTCAGGTAAATAAGGAGGAAAGATAGTGATTAGAGTGAGTAACTATGATCAGGAATGCACTATCTGAAAGTGCAGTAAAAAAAATCTATAGACAAAATGCCAAGGAGTGGGATAAATTGAATTGCTTTTCCAGAGAGCCTGTATGAATATGATGGGCTGAATGACCTATTTTGGCTTTTCTATGGTTCAATACAGTGACCTAAATCCATTGCAGTTTATTAGCATCGCACATACAAGTTGGGCAGAGAGAGTTATTTTGATCTTATATCTCGTTCTAAAATAGTTCTACGTCTTTTTAATGTTTCATGTTAGTTCTTTTTTGATAAGTTGTGGAATTTAAGAACTTCAAATTTTGAAAGTTAAATGAAAGCTGATGGGATACCTTACCTCTTTCAAATATTGAAGGGAAATCTTACCGAGATATGAAGTAATCCTGAAAGGAAAAACAAACAGGCACGTTATTGAATGCCGAGTTGAACTTAAGGGCAGAAGTAGACTCGAATGAAAATTTGCATAATTGAAACTCATCCATTAGAGTACAAAGGTCTGAAAAACATTGCACTTAATGTGGTGACTGTCAGGTAAAACACAGCAGTATTGAAACAATGTGCACACAAAGAATAACTATCCATTAGTAAATGTAGAAAAGTGAATTGATTTGAGTGTGATTATTGGCAACTCACTGAGAGCATCCTTTTCATGTGCGTCTGCTGCAAATAAGACTAATCAAATACTTGGAAAACGTTCCAAGGTTAGTTTACTCAAAGATCAGGGAAATTGCAATGCCATCTATTGTTCTCTACATGTCTTGGACAGATTGGCTCTCTGGAATGCTCATTTTGCTAAATTCTCCAGAGCGAGGTACTGGCGGTGAGGAGCTCTTTTTCCAGAGTAAAGGGACCCACAACGAAAGTGTGTTCTCCCTTACGTTGCCCGGCGATCTCAATGTGCTCCAATGACAACAAGCACAAGATCAAAGCAGCCTAGGGCTGGTGTGCGAATGTCATAAACCTGCCACACTTTGCATAATAATGAGACCGTGACATGTGCAATCATGTATCAGAGTCCAAGATGAGAAATGTATGGCCTTACAGTACAGAGATGGTGCTCTCTGGATGGCACATTAAACCGGAGGGCCTGTTTACCCTCAGATGAATGTGTACATTTTTCACTGGTGTTATTTTGAAGAAGAGCAGGTGATTTGTCCACAGTGTCCTGGCCAATACTTATTCCCTAAGCAACATCTCAAAGCCAGGTTATCTGGTCATTAGTACATCGCAGTTTGTGGGAGAGTGCTGACTGTAAATTGGTCACTATGTTGCTTTCTACATTGCCATTGTAGCTGCATTTCAAAGTATTTCAAAAGCATGTAAAGATCTCTAGAATGTTCTGAGGTTGTGAGTTATGCTACATGAATGCACACCTTTATTCTTCTTTTCTCTGCTTGCTGAGCTGCAAAGTGTGAATGAGAGTATGGAACTAAGCGGACAGAACCAATTGTTTATCTGTGTGTTTTTTTGCTTTTCAGATAGAACTGATCAGGTTTACGATAGAAATTAAACCTGACAGTTTTAAATGATATGGAGGTTGCCTCAAGAATCATCAAACACATTCCAATCAGATCGTGCTGTATGGAAGATGCGCATTACATAAAAATAAACAATTTGTCTTTACACAGATATTTTTATAACATTCCTACATTACAACATTAACCACTCTTCAAAAGTACTTTGTTGCCTGTGAAGCACTTTTTGGACATTCTCATAACATGAAGGTTGTTTTATTAATGTAAATCTTTATTTTCTTCATTCTTAGTCAGGGGACCAAATGACAGTCAGGACACTGGGAGAATGCAATCTACTGATCTTCAAATAGCACCATAATTTTTTTTATGGCCATTGGAGAAGGTATTGAGTTAGTGTGTGCTCAGAGGGAAGGCACGTTTAATAATGTAGCACTCTGTCAAAACAGCAGTGAAGTGTCACCACACGTTAATGTGCTTGGATGGAGCTTCAGCGTGTTACTGCACAACCATGGTGAGCCAGAAGATAAATCAGTGAAACATGTTTTTTTTATGAACTAAACATGTAAGCAAATTTTGGAAAGGAGAAATTCCTGATCCATGACAAAAGATTTTGTAGAAGCCAGAAAATACATTCATAGAAGGTGTGAGAAAGCCATTCAGCCCATACCAACCATCCAAAGAGCATCCCACTTAGAGCCAACTCCTTAATCCTGCATTTGTCATGGCCAATCCACCTAACCTGTGTATCTTTGGACTGTAGGAGAAACCCCACACAAACACAAGGAAATTGTACAAAGGGTGGCACAGTAGTTGGCACTGCTGCCTCACAGCGCCAGGCACCTGGGTTCAATTCCAGCCTCGGGCAAACGTCTGTGTGGAGTTTGCATATTCTCCCCATGTCTGCGTGGTTTTCCACCAGGAGCTCTGGTTTCCTCCCACAGTCCAAAGATGTGCAGGTTAGGTGGATTGGCCATGCTAAATTGCACATAGAGCTCAGGGATATGTAGATTAGTTTGGTTTATAGGGGGATGGGTCTGGGTGGGATGTTCTGAGGTTCGGTGTGGACTTGTTGGGTTGAGGGGCCTGTTTCCACATTGTAGGGATTCTTCTTCTTAACCACACATACAGTCACCCAAGGCTGGACTCAAACCTGGGTCTCTGCTGATGTGAAGCAGCAGCTCTAACCATTGAACCACCACGCCACTCCTACATCAGGCTGTTCATAATCAGTAGGTGAGTTGACACATATTATCAGTATTATTCAATGTGATTATTGATCAGCTACCACGAATGAATTGCTCAATGTAATGTTCAGTAAGTTGCTGTGACTGGATAGAAAGTCTCTCAATGAAATGTGATTGGAAGGTTTCAGGTGAAACTTCAGATCCGAAAGCGAATATATACCTGAAAAGTTAACCTCACATTTTCTCTTCACAGCTATTGATGAACTTTCGGTGCATTTAGCAGCAGATTGTTTAAAGTGTAAACACTTCTCTCATGCGAAGGGTGTATCTTGCTCTGTCACACAACTCACTGCCCTTCAGTCCTGTCTTCTAAACTGCTCTTCCATGATTCGCAAAAGTGTTCTGTATGACCTATTAAGGTCTGCTCCTACTGCTGAGGAAAATTACCATTTGGCAATGCTTGGAACTGCCAGTCCTCTGAATGTTACATTTCACAGAGAGCACTGGCTTGATCAGTACAGAAAGAGATGGCTGTAACCAGAGAATTTTGCTACACATTCATAACATTGTAAGGCTAGCAGCAGAAGCTAGACCTAGACAACATTCAAGCTCAAAGTGATGTAACATGTAACATCCTTATCACTAATACGATGCAATGTACAACTCCAACAAGAGAGAGAATGTAACAAATTCCAATGAGCATTCAGTGGTGTTACCATCACCGAGTTCCCTATAGTAACAGCCTGAATGATATAGAAACCTAACCTGGGCAGTCACATAAATTCTGTGACAAAAAGAGGAGGTCACAGATTAGGAATTCCGTAGCAAGTAACTAGTCCCATGATTCCCCAAAATTGGTCATCATGTAATATTATATAAATGGAGAAAGACTGTAGAAAACCACCCCATGGAGGAATTCAGGAGTCCTTGCACATAAATTACAAAAAAGTCTACCCTAACAGTTCAGCAGGGAAACCAAAGTTAATAGGAGAAACTTAGGGAGAAAACCAAAGAACTGTGCATGCTGGAGATCTCAAACAGAGTTCTGAAGAAGGGTCACTGGACCGTGACACTAACTCTGCTTTCTCCACACAGATGCTGCCAAACCTGCTGTATTTCTCCAGTAATTTCTGTTTTTGATAAAAATAGGGAGGTCTTGCTAAAACTATATAAGGTATCGTCAAAACACAATTGCAACACTGTTAACAATGAGTTACAGACTCCTTATCTAAGGAAATATGTACTGGCATCAGAGTCAGTCCAGGGAAGGTTCACTAGGCCGATACCAGGTTTGGAAGGTTGGTCTTTTAAGGAGAGGTTGATACATTAGAGTTGGGAAGAATGAAAGCTGATTTTATTAAAACATACAAGATTCATACAGGACTTGACAAGATAGATGCAGAAAGGCAGTTTCGCATAGTGAGAGAATCTAGAAGCAGATTAAGGGGTTGCACGTTTAAGACAGAGATGGGAAGCAATTTCTCCTCTCAGAGGGTGGTGAACCTGTGTAATTCTTTACTGCAAAGGGCTGTGGAGACTGGGATAGCAGGTATATTTAAGATTTTTAATCAGTAAGGGAATTACAGATTGTGGGCAAAAGGCAGGAAAGTGGAGTTGATCTGATAATCAGCCATGAGCTCAATGAATAACAGAATGGGCTGAATAGACTTGCTTCTGTTTCATGTCTTATCCTATAAAAAAAAATGGTGTGCAATGATATGCTGTTGACTTGCCTAGTTAGATATAGCTCCAACAATACTCAAGGAGTTTGACTCAATCCAACATGATAGCCCTCTTGTTTGGTACACCGTCCACCATCTTAAAAATTCATTCCCTCCTCAACCAGTGCATTGTGACCAGTGTGCGCCATCCTCAAGATACATTGATGAACTTGCCAAGGTTTCCTCAAAAGCACCTTCCACAGCATCAGTCTTTACACCTCAGATGGACAAAAACAGCAAGTTCATGGGAAAGCTGCAATGTATACGACCCCTTTCAGAGCCATGCACCATCCATTACATTGCCATTTCTTCACTGTTAGTGGATCAAATTCTAGTAACTCTTCCCATTACAATTCAGTGGATGAGCCTGCATGAGATGGACTGGAATGTTTCAAAAACCAACTCACCACCACGCTCAAAGGCATCGAGGAATGGGCAATAAATGTTGTCCAGGCAGTAACACACACGTCCCAAAGAAAATATTGAGCCACGTTAAATTACAAGAAGGCTAGCTTAACAGATCAGCAGTAACAGGGAAAGAAAAGGGAATGAACTATAAAGTTGGAGAAACATAGAGACAAGCTAAAGATATAATGGCTTCAAGTTAATCCTTGTTTGTTCTTTCGATTTCTCCCATGGAAGTTATGAACTTGAAAATTTACTCTGAGATGTCAGAAGAAACCAGTGCCTATTGAGTTCCAAAGAACAACCATACTGCACCATAAACATTAACTCCATTTCTCTCTCCACAGATGGTGCTAGACCTGCTGAGTTTCTCCTGCACTTTCGAACGGGAGAGTGGCTCAGTGGTCAGCACTGCTGCCTCACAGCGTCAGGGACCTAGGTTTGATTTCAGCCTTGGCGTGACTGCCTGTGTGGAGTTTGCACATTCTCCCCGTGTCTGCGTGGGTTTCCACTGGGTGCTCTGGTTTCCTCCCACAATCCAAAGATGTGCAGGCCAGGTGGATTGGCCATGCTAAATTGTACATAATGTCCAGGGATGTGCAGGCCAGTTGGGTTAGCTTTGGGAAATGCAGGATTAAAGGGTATTTGGGGAGGATGCTCATCAGAAGGTTAGTGCGGACTTGACAGGCCAAATAGCCTGCTTCCACACTGTAGGGATTCTGTGACCTTTGTTTTCATTTAAGATCTCCAGCATCCACAGCATTTTGCTCATACAATATTAAATTAGAATGATTTTTCCTTGTGTCAAATTTGTCTGAGACAGAATAGTTTGCTCAAATGCGTATTTATAAGAGCGATGAGGAGGTAAGGAACAGTTGGTTTTATAGTATCAGAATAAACCAATCTGTGATAATTTTTTTGCTATTGTCAATTACAGAAGCCAAAGCTCAGTAAAAATGGTACCCTCCAGGGTATAGAGAGTTCTAAGAGTGCTACATTTGACTGTCCCACAATATTGTTTACATTTAATCCTGTATATCAATTGGGATAGGACCTATTGGATGTTTACAAGACTAGACTATCCTTTGTTGTCACTTATTGTCAGAAGTCCAGGAATACAGTGAGACGTTTTTACAATGGCTGCCTCTAATGGTGCTATCTTCGGTACAAATACCTTGGTATAAATCTTGGATACAAAACAAGAATGAACGGAAAAGTAGCAGCTCAGCACATGGTCTGACCACGCCTACCAAGCCCCAGTCCAACAACCGTCCCACTCCACTCCAAGCCTCCAGTCTGCTCCACACCAGCACTCAGCTGCACCAAGGTAAGTTGCGCTGCTCCAGGACTCATTTCCCCTCGTGTAGCTCCTGGACTCACTTCCCCCTCGTGCTGCTCCGGGACTCACTTCCCCTCGCGCTGCCCTGGGACTCGCTTCCCCCTCACGCTGCACCGGGATTCACATCCCCCTCGTGCTGCACCATGACTCACTTCCTCCTCACGCTGCTCTGGGACTCACTTCCCCCTCGCACTGCATCAGGACTCACTTCCCCCTCGCGCTGCTCCAGGACTCACTTCCCCCTTACACTGCACCGGGACTCACTTCCCCTCGCTGTGCTCTGGGACTCGCTTCCCCCTCGTGCTGCTCCAGGACTCATTTCCCCCTTACGCACACCGGGACTCACTTCCCCTCTCAGTGCTCTGGGACTCGCTTCCCCCTTGTGCTGCACCGGGACTGACTTCCCCCTTGCGCTGCTCCAGGACTCACCTCCCACTCACGCTGCACTGGGACTCGCTTCCCCCTCACGCTGCTCTGGATCTCACTCCCCATGCTGCTCTGGAACTTGCTTCCCCTCGCACTGCATCAGGACTTACTTGCCCCTCGCGTTGCTCCGGGACTCACTTCCCCCTCACGCTGCTCCAGGACTTGCTTCCTCTCCCGCTTCTCCGGAACTCACTTCCTCCTCGCACTGCTCCGGGACTCACTTACCCCTCACGCTGCTCTGGATCCCACTCCCCCTCGTGCTGCTTTGGGACTTGCTTCCCCTCGCACTGCATCAGGACTCACTTCCCTGTATGCTGCTCAGAGCCTCTTTCCCCCTCATGCTGCTCTGGGATTTATTCCCCTCGCACTGCTCTGAGACTTGCTTCCCCTTGCGCTGCTCCTGGACTTTCTTCCTCTTGATCTGCACTGGGACGGGCTTCCCCCTGCACTGCTCCGGGACTCACCTCCCCTCATGCTGCTCCGGGACTCACTTCCCCTCGTGCTGCACCGGGACTCACCTCCCCTCATGCTGCTCCGGGACTCACTTCCCCTCGTGCTGCACCGGGACTCACCTCCCCTCATGCTGCTCCGGGACTCGCTTCCCCTTGTGCTGCTCCGGGACTCACTTCCCCCTTGCGCTGCTCCAGGACTCGCTTCCCCCTTGCACTGCTCCTGGACTCGCTTCCTCTCATGCTGCTCCTGGACTTGCTTCTTCTTGCAGTGCACGAGGACTCACTTCCCCTTGCACTGCTCAGGGACTCACTTAGCAACTCGTTGCTCCATAACTGCTAAAAACAGAGAAAAAACAGAAAAGAAAGAAAAAGAACAGGTGGAGCAGAGGGGCTTCGGGTGGGACGTGCTTCTCTGCCGCCATCTTGCTGGAGTAATAAATAGAGGTTACTGGGTGAAATTCTGTGGTCATTGAAGAGCAGTTCCAAGTTTACAGTTCAAGAGATATATGCAGACTGTATGCTGGGTGTGACTTCCATTAACTGTGCTGCTAAAGGGAATGTGTTCAGCAAAGTTTGGTTTTAGGCAAGCTCTAGTTGAATAGGTCTGCATAGTGAGGGGTCAGGGACATCACAGGAGCTGTGAAAGCTTTGGAAGAAGTCTGTGCAGTATTGATGGTTAGGCAACTGAACTACACTATTGGTGAGGTGTTGTGGAAAGGAAATAGCTGGGTAAGGGAAAACTAAATTTTCCTTGTGGATCACATTGAAATAAGGGTAAAAGTTGGATGAATTTGTGTCACTTATGAACATGTTAAAACCTGTGTTGATAGTCGCAATATCTGGAATACCATGTGTGCTAATTACAGTACCCCAAATGTCAAAAACCAGCAGGAACAATAACTAATGCCTGAAGTGCTGAGAAAGTCAAGTCTGATGTTTCAGAAACATAGGCTGTTGAATATGAGAGGCGATGGCCTAGTGGTATTATCACTGGACTGTTCATCCAGACACCCAGATAATGTTCCGGGGACATGGGTTTGAATCCCACCATGGCAGATGATGGCATTTGAATTCAATAAAATATCTGGAATTAACAATCTAGTGATGGCTATGAATCCATTGTCGATCGTTGGGATAACCCACGTGGTTCACTAATGTCCTTTAGGGAAGGAAACTGCCATCCTTACCTGATCTGGCCTACATGTGACTCCAGATCCACAGCAACGTGGTTGACCCTGAACTGCCCTCTGGGCAATAAATGTAGCCTCACCAGTGACACCCTCATCCTGTGAATGAATAAAGGAGAAAAGCAAAATGCCTGTGTAGTAATGGTTAAGGCAGGTTTTACTAGCTGTAGGGGCACAGAAGCAGCCTTGTGCCTTCAGTAATTTAGTGGAGCAGTGGTTGGGGTTTGAAATCCCACCAAAAGAAAAACTGGTTTCTACAACTGAGCTGGTAAGAACAAAGGGGGGAAAAAAAACTAGGGCAGAGCTAGCTTGGTGAAGCGCACCATTTATAAAGAGCTGGAATTATGCTCATAAATACTGAAGTATCGCTTTGAAGAATCCAGGGAATGTAGCATCAGGAAAGGAAGGTGGACAGCCAGAACGAGCAGTTGCTGAGGAAGTCCATGACAGATTAATTTCCGAGGGTAACTCAAAGCAAGGTCACAGAAAGAGAAAAATCATAATCTCTTGTGAAATTTTAATGAATTTTGCCAATCCCCAGTATCACTAAATCTGGGGGACTGGGGTGAGAGGCATTGCTAAGGAATCCATGGGATCAGTTTGATCACATTTGCTATTTGATATATTATGTGGGATATTTGAGCACCATAATCCTGTTACACATATACACCTCATGTTAGCTGTGGAACGGTAGATGATAAGTCTTATGTATGGTTGTTAAGTTGAAGCCTTTTTCTTCAATAATAGTTGATGTTTGCAAGTGTATATTTCACTTGTAATAGCCTCGTTATTCTTTGTTGACAATTGAAAGCTGGTCGATTTGTTTCTGATGGTAAACCTGACACATTCAGCCATAGGCTTACATTAAAAATTCCTTATGATCAGTAGAGCTGAGGGAATAGAAGGAAATCGGTTGTCCCTCTAATCTTAGTCATAACAAATCCAACCTCTATCGAATCGTTATAACATTTTTGGAGTTGATTCACATCCAGATCAAACCTCCTTATCCAAACAAGCAACAAGCCTCAGTAATGAACAAAAGTTTTGATCCAATAGTATAATTGGCATATAGATTTATTTTTAACCTCACCACAGGAGGAAGACTTCTGTCTTTATCCCAAGGTGTAAAAGCCTAGACAAGAAATGCATTTTATTCTGCTTTTTGTTCCTGGGCTCTGGGTGATATCAGTGAGGGTAGCATTAACTGGGGTTTCCTCAAATTATGGCAATCCACGTGTGGAAACAAGCCTTTCAGCCCAACAAGTCCACGCTGACCCCTAGAACATCCCACCCAGACCCATCACCTAATCTATACATCTCTGAACACTATGGACAATTTAGCATGGACAATCCACCTAGCCTGCATAACTTTGGACTGTGGGGGGAAACTGGTGCACCTGGATGAAAACTATGCAGACAAGAGGAGAATGTGCAAACTCCACACAGTCACCTGAGGGTGGAATTGAAACCAGATCCCTGGCGCTGAGAGGCAGCAGTGCTAACCAGTGAGCCACCGTGCCACCCCAAAGAATCAAATTTCACCATTTGCCATGGTGGGATTTGAACTCACGGCCCTAGAACATTAATTCTGGGCTCTGGATTACTAGTCTAGGAGAAAAGAAGGTCCAAGTTTTTGACTCTGTGATGATGGGGATTTATCTAGCTTTAGGTGAGTTTCATTTTCAGGAGGTTGGGGGTAAGTTGGGTGAAGCTGTGCTACAGTGGAGGGAGAAACGTAGACTTTCCTTGTTGGGTCTGTATTCAAGTAAAAGTTAAAGCTTGCACCAGTTTGAGTCTGTTATGTACACCCCGGAACTAGTATCGATGCTCATCACATCTAGACCACCAGCTATGTTGTGAAACAACCCAAGTGGACAAAAACAAGCCACAATAGTCTATCCGAAGAGTCACTGGACTCAAAATGTCAACTCTGCTTTATTCTGACAAATGTTAGTCTTGCTGATTTTTTCTCTTTTTTTACTTCAGATGGCCAGCATCCACAGATCTTTGTTTTATTCAAAAACGATCCATGATGGTTGAAGAGCTGAGAAAGTCCAGTCTGAAATTTGGATTGACCAACACCGAAAGTAAAGGTACAATCAATCTCGATTTATGTTGAGAAGAGTCTGATGATCAATTCCAATCACTGGGATCAACAATGACCACATATGGAGGTAGCAGCATTGGAATAATGACAAGCTGAGCATTTGACTAATCTATAACTCATCAATGCACATGGCACTTACTGAACCTTAAAAAAGTGAGATCCCTGGCATGGAGCATTGTTTTGCATGAGTGTGAGAGATGGACTCTCAGTCAGGCTGAGAGTTAAGAGGATTATGGCTTTTGAAATGTAGCTCTAACCAAGGGTCCTCATAATCAGTTGGACAGAAAGAACAACCAATGCGTTTGTTCACTGGGAAATCGGAGTCACTGCAAATCGTACTTAGATTTCTAGAAGGCATTTGAAAAAGTGCAAAATCCAAGTTTACTGCAGAAAATAAAAGCTTATGGTGTAATGGGTATCAGACAGTCATGGACAGAGGTTTGGCTGGTTAAATGGAAGCAGAAATTAGGCATTAATTACTCCTTATTTTCAAGTTGGCAAGATGTGGCTCGTCATGTGTCACAGGGATCAGTGCTGAGAACATGACTATTTACAATTTAAAGAAACAACTTGGTTGTCGGGATGGAAGATATGGCTGCTACATTGGCTGATGACACAAAGCTAGATCAGAGAGTGAGTTCTGAAGAGGACATAAGTAGGCTGCAAAAAGTTATGGAAAGGTTAAGTGAGTGGACAAAGATGTGGCAGATGGAGTATGTTGGAGGAAAGAAACAAAATTGTTCATTTTGGCAGGAGAACTAAAAAGGCATATTATCTAAATTGTGAGAGATTGAAAAGCTCTGAGAAGCAGAGGGATCTGCGTATCCAAGGGAAAGAATTACAAAGGACCAATATGCATGTACAGCAAATAACGAAGATAATTAATAGATTGTTATCATTTATTGTGAGGGTAGTTGAGTTTAAACAGGGCACTGGTGAGACCTCATCTGGGGTACAGTGTATGGTATTGGCTACCTTATTTAAGGGGCTGCATTGGAATCAGTTCAGAGGAGGCCCACCAGTCTATTACTGGGAATGAAGGGGCTGTTTTATGATGAAAATCCTGGCAGGCTAGGATGGTATCTACTGAAGTTCAGAAAAGTAAGATGTGACTTGACTAAAACATATAAATCCTGCAAGGTCTTGACAGGGTAAATGTGGAATTGATGTCTTATAGGATAACGTAGAAGTAAGGGTTATTATTTAAAAGTAACGGGTCTCCCAGTTAAACAGAGATTAGATGAAATTCTTTGGAACTCTCAACTCGAAACGCTGGTGGAAACAGAGTCTGTAAATACTTCTAAGGCAGACGTAGACTGATTCTTGTGAAGCAATGGGGTTGAAAAAGTTGTTTATGACGTTCAGCTGTGCAGGAACCAATCAGAGAGCTGTCACCAGCCTGATAACCTTTGGCATCTCTGATTGGTCATAATTGCACTAACCAATTAGCCATCTGTTGTGCCCAAGTCCCAGTCTGTACACACACCCAGGTACCAGCATTGGAGGTGGCTGTCCCTTCCAATGCTGGCACAGATGACTAACATTGGTCCAAGGTTGTTAGATATTTTTTCTTCTGAGGGCTCCCCTTTCTGCCATCTGGTTATTTCTTTTGACCTTTGCTTTTCCCAAACCTTTCCTGTCTGTAGGCACTCTTGTCAGCAGTGAGAGTTTCCCTTGCATTAACTCCAATCCCAGTCAACTTAAATTTCCATTTTCAGACATCCCTGTTGTAGGCGTGTTGTGTGCAGTGAAATGGTTTAGTGAAAGTAGAGGTCAGCCTCTTAGGTGGGCAGTAATATCATTGAGACCTCAACAGTCATATACCACTAGAGCCATGGAATTGCTACAATGTGGAATCAGGCCATTTAGCCCATCGGGTCGACATTGATGGTCCGAAGATCATCCCACGCAGACCCACCGTATTCTTATAATCTTGCATTTTCCGTGGCTAATCAACCTAGCCCATACATTCCTGGGCACTATGGGCAATTCAGCACGGCCTATCCACCAAACCTGCATATCTTTAGACTGTGGGAGGAAACCAGAGCACCCGAAGGAAATCCCCACAGATGGGGGTCTGAATGTGCAAACTCCACACAATCACGCTTTACCAGAATTGAACCCAGGTCCCTGGCACTGTGAAGCAGTATTGCTCACCACTGAGCCACAGTGCCATCCCTTTTCATACTTTTCGAGGAGGTTGGAACCTGTAACAGCACAGTTCAGGCTGCTCTGTGGCTTTACTATCATGTACACTTTAACAATGAAGCTTGTTTAACAATACCTAGAAATCTGGCCTGAGCTTGTATGGGGACTTGAAGAACCAACATTAGAATTCTGTTATGATGCTGTTGGTCTCTGTACCAGGCTCACTATGGGGCATGTCTATGACAATGCTCCATCACCCACTTGTTACACATCACTCAGACCCAGCCAGGTAATCCATGCATATTAGCAAATGGCAGAGTGCATTACAATACTAGAAGCTGCATGGTGTAGAGATAATTCTCAATTGGTCACCATATGTTTTATGTATCTCCAAAACCTTGAAATTATCTTCAGTGAAAATATCCGTTAAGAGCAAATGTTCCCAGGTCTAGTTGACTACAGGTTTCAGGTAGAGTAAAACTGTCTTTACTGTATCTTAACATCTAACTCAGAAGGGCAAACCCATTTACCCAGCTAGCACTATTCCATTTCACAAACTTACCAAATAATAAGAGCACTCAAACTGGTCATTCCTCCCAACTAGTCCACCCTCATCATTTATATTTCTCCCACCATACTTCATCCAATCCTTTTGCTGATGGCTTTGTGGTATTGTATAGTAATCCAGAGATCCAGGTAATTTCCTGGGGACCGGGGTTTGAATCTTGCCATGTCAGATGGTGAAATTTGAACTCAATAAAAAGTTTGGAAATAAGAGTCTAACAAGTGAGTGTCCAGTTTTAAGTAGAGTTAGGGCCAAGATGAGATTAGTCATGATCATATTAAATGGTGGAACAGGCTATAGAGCTGACTTGTCTATTCTTGCTCCTCGTTCTTGTGATGACCGTGATCCAATTGTTAGAAACCCATTTGGTTCATTCACGTCCAGTAGAGAAGGTAACTTATCTTTCTTATCTTTACCCAGTCTAGCCTGTATGTAACTGCAGGCGCTCTGGGGAATTAGGGATGAGCAAAAAATGATGGCTTGGCCAGCGAAGCCCATGTCCCACTAATTTAATTTTAAAACAATTCTCCTGAACACTCTGCTAATTTTCCAATGAAAAGTCACAAGCCTGAAACATTAACTGTTTCTCTCTTCACAGATACTGCCAGACCTGCCATTCGTTTCCAGCACTTTTCTCTGAGGAGAGAGTGACATCCCTTGACATCAAGGCCACAGTTGATCAAGTGTGGCATCAAGGAGCCCCAGCAAAACTAGAATCAATGGGTATCAGGGACAAACTCTCCCCTGGTTATCATCATACCTGACACATAGGAAGATGCTCGTGGTTGTTGGAGGTCAGTCATCTCTGCTCAGGGACACATGCAGGAGTTCCTCAGGGTAGTGTCCTCAGCCCAACCACCTTCAGCTGCTTCATCAATGACCTTCCCCCCACCATATGGTCAGACGTGGGGATATTCGCCGATGATGGCACCATGTTCAGCATCATTCGCGACTCCTCAAACTCTGAAGCAGGACACATTCAAATACAACAAGACCTGGAAAATAAGAAAAATGAAAGAACTTCAGATCCTGGAAATCAGAAACAAAAACAGAAATTGCTAGAAAAAACTCAGCAGGTCTGGCAGCATCTGTGGAGAGAAACTGGAGTTAACTTTTTGGGTCCAGTGACCCTGCTTCAGAAGATCTGGACGGTATCCAGGCTTGACATGACAAGTGACAAGTAAGATTTGTGTCACACAAATGCCAGGCAATGACCATCTGCAGTAAGAGACAAACTAACTACCACCCCTTGACATTCAATTGTTTTACCATCACTGAAAACCCCTCTATTATCATTCTTGGGATTACCATTAACCAGGGACTCAACTGGATTCATAACAGAGGTGCAGTGGCTACAAGAAAAAGTCAGAGGCTAGGAACACTGTGCCGAGTAACTCACCTCCAGAGTCCTCGGAGCCTGTCTACCATCTACAAGGTACAAATCAGGAGTGTGAGGGAATACTCTCTACTTGCCTGGATGGGGATAGCTCCAACAACACTCAACAAGCCTGACACCACTCAGGACAAAGCAACCAGCTTGATTGACACCACATCCACAGGCATCCATTCTCTCCGCCACTGATGCTCAGTATAGGCAGCGTGTGTTATCTGCAAGATGCACTGTACAATTCACCAAAGATCCTTAGATAGTACTTTCCAAACAGGTGACCACTTCCATCTTAAAGTCAAGGACAGCCGATACATTGGGGCAGCACCAACTGTGAAGTCCCCTCCGAGCCATTCACCATTGACACTCAGGAATATGTCATTTCTCCTTTACTGTTGCTGGGCCAAAACCCTGGAATACCTTCTCTAACAGTATTGTGAGTCAGCCTATAGCACGTGGACTGCAACAGTCCAAGAAGATAACTCCCCAGTACCTTCTCAAGGGCAACGAGGGACAGGCAATAAATGCTGGCCAGCCAGTGATGCCCACTTCCCACAAGTGAATTAAAAACAAATTCAAATTTCAAAAACAATACTCTGTGGTTGAGTTATATTCCTTTCTGCCTGATGTGCAATAGGGTTAGGAGTAACCTTAACCCTAACCTTTTTTTCTCCCTAAAACCTTCACTTCAACTACCCCACGTGATTCTGCAAATGTCTGTGGGTCAGCACATGGACTGCTGCCGTTGTGCAAGGCAGCTCACCAACACCTTCTCCAGGGCAACCAGGGACAGGCAATAAAAGCTAGCCCTGCCAGTGATGGCCACATCCTATGGAAGAGTTCAATAAAATGGTCAGTGAAACTCGATGAGTGGCAAACTTGAAATAATTGGCATAATCTTTCCAACTCCACTTCTCTACTATTTTCGCCTTGCAGAATTCATGACAACATCAGTTCCTATCTTAAAGTCCTTTGGGTAATGTAGATTTGCACAATCAGAATGTGTTATTCAGACCATCAAAATGCGTTAGAACTCTAATAAACTTTGATTTGTCTATATGTTGTGGTGATCCTGGATTTCATTTAAAACATCGGAAATGGAAACAACTAAGGGACACATTTCTGCTGAATTTTCATTAAAAGGAGCTGACTTGATATCTGAGAAGGATTAATCCAGCTACTACCGTGTGTGTTTGTCACTTGCAAAATTAATCATTTGCACCTCAATTCAGTTTCTTCTCTTTGTAGATCATCAACTGGAACAACAATGAGCTGGAGGTGTCAGTTTGGGTCAGTTGGTAATGTGCTAGATTCTCAATCAAAAGCTTGTGGGAATTAAGCTCTTCTTCAAGGTTGGAGCATATAATCTGGGCTGTTTGTCAGCGCAGCATTGAGGACGTCCTGTGTTACTGGAGATACAATGTTAAACTGAGGCCTGTCTGCCCAGAAGATGTAAATAATTGCAAAACATAACTCCTGGCACAGTGCTCTTGGGTTCATGCAATGATATGAGCAACTTGTATCTCAGTCTGCAGATGATCAATTACTGCACTGGTGTTTGTGAGGTCTTCCTGTGTGCAAATTGGCTGTGTGTTAGTCTGCATGGCGGCCTTCCAACATAAGGGCAGGCCGACCATCCCTTCCTCCTTTTTCTGTCTTTTAATTGGTTAGCAACAGACATGTTCTGATAGCTTAATTCCTTTTACATGTTTTGGATCCATATTTTTTCATCTTCAATCAGACCCAGAGCATGATGAGAGCCACTCATGGAGAAGGCAGGTTCAAGGGAGCAAATAGCAGACTCCTAGTCCTGATGCATTCCTACGTATGAGATTGTAAAACCTCCAATTTATTTCCATCGCATAATTTGTTAATGCTGTAGTCAAACAAAAGGCTAGCTAACGTTGATTGCTATTCAGAAAGTAAATGACTGACTATGCTATACTTAGGATGACCTGGGGTGAGGAAAGGTGTTATATAAGTGCAGTGTTTTTACTTACAGCGGTAGAATAGATATTTACTCAGTTGGCATATTCTATATGTTATCGCTGAGAGACCCTTGTTGATAGCAAAGCCAATAAGTCTTTAAATAGTCTGTTGGTTTTTCAATAAGACCCTGTGTAGTGCAGTAAAGTCAAGATTCACTGAAAAAAAGAATGGCTTTATTTCTATTTTAGGAAAACTGTCAGTTTTATTTTGAAAACGTTTGAGATGTTTCCATGTACAAGTGACTATATTTCCTTGGTCCTGTAGATACTGCTTTAGAAACATCGGAGATGGAGGGGCAATGAGTTACCAGCTCGTGAATAATCACTGTCCTATTTCTCAGCTCTGCCATAATCACCACTGTTAATACATCCCAACAGGCTATACTGCTCGATTCAACTATTGACATCTCAGACGCCCCATTCTCAGCTGTTCGGTCTGAAATACAAACATAACAAGTTAGGAGTAGCCTCAGGTCATTTGATCCTTGAGCCAGCTCCTATGTGGCTGCTCTGTTTATGTTCTGAAATTTATATTCCCATCTATCCCCAATAATGTATGATTCCCCTGTAATAGCAAGAATCTATCCACCTCAGAGTCTCAATCCAGCCAGGATCCATAAGAATGATTGCCATTCGTAGAGCTTCAGACAAACTAAAAGTACTTTACAGCCAATGAAATACTTTTGAAGTGTACTCATCAAGGCAATAAGAAATAGGAGCCAGAATAGGCCACTTGCTCCTTGAGCCTGGTCTGCCATTCAATAGGATCATGGCTGATCCGACATTCCTCACCTCCGCTTTCTTGTCCTTTCCCTGTACCTCTTGATTCTCTGACTTATCAAGAATCTATTGATCTCAGTCTTAAACATACAGAAGGATTCTGCCCCCAACAGCTCTCTGTGGGAAAGAGTCCCAAAGACTCTTAACCCTCTGATAGAATAAATTCCTCTTCATTTCAGTCTTAAATTATGCCCCTTTATTCTGGTACTGTGCCCTCTGGTCTGAAATTCTCATCTTCTTAGCATTTACCCTGTCAAGCCCCTTAAGAATCCTACATCCTTAGTGCTGCATTGTAGGAAATTTGATATGCAATTTGTACACAAATGGCAATGAGATAATGACCAGAAAATCTGTTTAGTGGTCAGTTGAGGGATAAATATTGTTTACAACATCCAGGAAAAATCTCCTGCTCATTGGCGTCCATGCCTCAGTTTAATTTTCCAGCTGACATACAGCATCTCTGATGGTACAGCCCTCCGTCAATGCTGTAGCTGAGCATTGCCTGCAAGTGTCTGCTTCAATCCGCTGTTCCTGAACTCACAACTTTCAGGGTCAACAGCATTAATCACTGAGCTTTGGCTGACAAGGGAGATACTTTCCTTCTGTCATCCACATTTGGAATGGCTACATTCCACAAACATAATGCAGACTTTGTAGAAGTGCAGGGCATATGCTAACTGGTTATAGGGCCATAGGATGTGAAGAAGAGTCCAGCTTTTCCCATACATGCACGGGAGGAATCCATTAAATTATCAAGACTTGTCATTTGGAGAAACAAATGATAAATCATAGTAGCGCAGCACAAAATGCAAAAGATGATTTTCAGTTCAATTGCTTTTGTTTCTGAGCACTGGCCTATTGAAGAAGATTCTTTATGTAGTTAAGACCATAAAACCGTAAGTGATAGAAACAAGAGTAGGCTGTTGGGCCCTTTGATCCTGCTTTATCATTCAGTAGGATCATGGGTAATCTGACTCTCTTCACATCAGCTTTCTTGACCTTTCCCCATAACCTTTGATTCCCCGACTGATGGAGAATCTATCTCAGCCTTAAATATATACAAGAACTCTGTCCTCACAGCTGTCTGTGGCAAAGAGTTCCAGAGACTCACAACTCTCAGAGAAATTCCTCTTCATCCTGGTCTTAAATTGACACCCCCTTATTTGGAACCTATAACCTCTGGTCCTCGACTGTGTGGCACAACCAGTTACTGCTTTGACTGTTAACCAACAGATTGGTCATTTAAGCCTATCCAGGAGAGTATAGTTAAGGCATTGTGTTGTGATCTTTCAGTTCATCTACTAGTGAAATGCTCACCATAAACCCGCAAGAACTAGGAACAGAAATAGAAAAAAAACAGAACAGGCCATTCAATATGATTATAATTGATCCAACATTCCCCATATCTGCTTTCCCGTCTTTTCTCTGTAACCTTTGATTTCTTATAGTTCAAGTGTCTCTCTATCTTAGTCATAAGTATACACAAGAACTCTATCTCCACAACTCTCCTGGGGCAAGGAGTTCCAAAGACTCACAACCATCTGATAGTCATAGAGTCATATAAACAGACCTTTCAGTTCAACCCATCCGCATCGATCAGACATTGTAAATTAGTCTAGTCCCATTTGTCAGCATTTAGCCCATATCCCTCTAAATCCTTCTTATCCATGTACCTATCCAGAGGTCCTTTAAATGTCATAATTGTACCAGCCTCCGCCACCTCCTCTGGCAGTTCATTCCAAACATGTACCACTCTCTGTGAGAAAAAGTGGTCCTTCATGTCCCTTTTAAATATTTCCCCTCTCACCTTAACATTATGCTGTCTAGTTTTGGATTCCTCTACCCTGGGTAAAAGACCTTGGATATTCACCCTATACATGCCCCTCATTAACTTATAAACTTCTATAAGGTCACCCCTAAGCCTCCGATGCTACAGGAAAAAGAGCCCCAGCCTATTATGTATATTCTGTATTGTCTCTATGGAGAAGAAATTCCTCCTCACCTCAGTATTAAATTGGCTCTCCTTTATTCTGAGACTATGCCCTCTGGTCCTAGGCTCTACCATGAGGGGAAGCATCCTCTCAGCTTTTACCCTGTCAAGCTGGTTAAGAACTCTTTATGTTTCAATTAGATCACCTCTCATCTTTCTAAACACCAGTGAGGAGAGTTCCAACCTGTTTAGCCTTTGTTCATATGACAATCCCTCCACACTGGCGATCATACTAGTGAACATTTTCTGAACTGCCTTCAATGAAATAACATGTTTCCTTAAATAAGAGGACTAAACTGCTCACAGTACTCCAGATGTGGTCTCAACAGCATCTTATACGGTTGCAGTCGAACATCCCCACTCTTATACTCCAACCCCTTAAGATAAGGGCCAACATTCTTTGAGCCTTCCTGATTACTTGCTACACCTGTGTGTGAACTTTTGTGCACAAGTGGCCCCAAGTTTCTTTGTGTTACAACTTTCTGCAGTTTTTCTCCATTTAAATAATACTCTGTTCTTTTGTTCTCCCTTTCAAAATGAAAAACTTTGCATCTTCCCACATTATATTCCATTTGCCAACATTTTGCCCATTTAATTAACTCAGGAATATCTCTTGGTAAACTGTTTGTGCCCCTCTCGTAACTTTCCTTTCCACCCATTTTTGAGTCATCTGGCCACAGTACATTCACTTCCTTCCTCCAAGTCATTGACATATGTTGTAAACAATTGTGGGTCCAGCACTGATTCCTGTGAAACCCCAGTAATTACAAGCTGCCAACTTGAAAAAGACCCCCTTATTTCCACTTGTTTATTTTTCCCCTGCCCATTAGCCAGTTCTCTATCCACATCAATATGCTACCTCAGACACCATGAGCTCCTACCTTATTACTTAACCTGTTGTGAGGCACCTTGATGAATGCCTTCTAAAAGTCCGAATACAACGCATCTACCTTTCTATCCTGAGCTCTGAGAAAGGGTCACTCAACCCCAAATGTTAACTCTGATTTATCTTCACGGATGCTGCCAGACCTGCTGAGCTTTTCCAGCAATTTCTGTTTTTGTTTCTGATTTACAGGGTCCAGAACTTTTTTGGTTTTTATCCTTCTGTCCACTCTAGTTCAGACTTCGTCGAAAAACTTGAAAAATTTGGTCAGACATGATTTCCCTTTCATGAAATCATGCTGACTCTGCTTGAGTGGATTATGATTGTTCAAAGTTGCCACTATTACTTTGTTAATAATGGATTCCAATATTTTTCTAACAATGAATCAACCTATACAAAAACCAATCGGCCTATAGTTATCTGCTTTCTGTTTCCTTCTCTTTTTGAATAGGGGTGTCACATTGGCAGTTTTCTACTATTATGGTTCATGTCCAATTCCAACAATTTTTGGAAATTTTTTTTGCAGATTTAAAGTGATGTGCAAACGAAACAAGAGAGAAGTGAGAAAAAGCTTTTTCATACGGTGGGTAGTTAGGATATGGGATGCACTGTGGAAATGTGGCTTCAATTGAGGCTTTCAGGGGGACATTGGATTTTCTTCGACTACAATGGCATTTAGGGATATGGGCAAGAGGTTGATACTCAATAATAGAACCATGACGATGGGCTAAATGGTCTTTTTCTGGACTGTAATAATTCTTTCATTCGATGAATTGCAGCTGAAAGCACGTCTAAAAATAAAAGAAAGACTTCCATTTATACTTTCTGTGACTACAAAACATCTCAAAGCACCTTATGGGTAATGAAGTATTTTTTTTCAAGTGCAGTTAGTAACATAGGGAATGCAATAGCCAATTTGAGCACAGTGAGAGCCCACAAACAGCAGTGTGATAATGAGCTGGTAATCTCGCTTTCTGATGTTAACGGAGGGTAAGTATTTTTGCAGCTTGCCTGAGATTAATTCTCCTGCTCTTCTTTGAAGTAGCGCCCTGGGTTTGTTTGTGTCCACTTAAACAGGCAAACGGGGCCTCAGTTTAACACAAACTCCAAAAAGAGACATCTCCAATAGCACAGTGTTCCCCCAACAAGGAACCGAATAGTCAACCTGGAAACCAGAATCTTCTCACTCAACCTCTGTCACTTAAAACTGAGAAGTGACTAAAAATAGGATTATGAACAATACCAGAATTTGAGCATCCCAGAGATCACAACTACTTCTGGGGCTCAAGGAATCAATGGAGATAGTAGCAAAATTTAAGAGAATTGGGAAACAAGAATGAGAAATTAAAAATTAATGATTTGTCTGAATTGTCAAGGTAGGTCAGAGAGCACAGGATGTACCGTCTTGTGAGAGAATTTAGAACTAAAGATCACAGTTTAAAAATAAAGTGGTCGCCCCTTTATTTTAAGACAGAGATGAGAATTTTTTTCTTCTCAGGATTGTGAGCCTTTGGAGCTTACTTCTTCAAAAGACGGTAAATGCAGAATCTAAAAGTATTTCTTTCGGGCAGAGGTATATTCTTCGCTAGTGATGGGATAAAAGATTATTATAAATGTGAGGTGATTCAATTTGGAAGAAGGATCAAGACAAGGGAGTAATCAATAAACGACAAGACACTAGGAAGCTCAGAGGAATAGAGGGATCTTGTGTTTGTCTACAGATCCCTGAAGGAGGTAGGACAGCTTAATAGGTTACAAAAGTATATGAGATACTTGCCTTTAACAGTCCTAGCATAGATTATAAGAGCTGGGAGATCATGTTGGAGCGGTACAGAACTTTGGTCAGGCTAGGGTTGGAGTACTATGTGCAGTTCTGGTCACCACACTATAGGAATGATATGATTGCACTGGAGGGGATGTAAAGAAGATCCATTAGGATGTTGCCAGAGATGGGGCATTTTAGCTATGAAGAAAGGCTGGTTTGGAGTATAGGCGTACCTGGTGGAAATATGAGATTATTAGCGGCATAGACAGGGTGGATAGAAAGTAGCTGTTCCCTTTAGTCAAAGGGTCTAAAACAAAAAAAAACAAAAGTATTTGAAAGTAAAAGGCAGGAGGTTTAGAGAAGATTGGAGAAAACTAGTTTCATCCAGAGGGTGGTGGGGTTCTGGAATGAACTGTCTGGGAGAGTTGTTGAAGCGGAAAACCCTACAACCTTCAAAATGTATTTGGATGAGCACTTGAAGTATCATGACATCCAAGGCTATGGGCCGAGTACAGGAAAGCAGGACTAGTATAGGTAGTATTGGATTTTTGGCAGCACAAGCTCAATGGGCTGAAGGGCCTCTTCGATATTGTATGATGCAATGATTATCAGGACTGTGCAGGAATGTAGAATTCGGATTATAATCAGATCATCCATAATCTTATTGAATGGTGGAGCATTCTCAAAAGAATGAATGGGTTACTCCTTGAGTCATAGAGCTGTACAACACAGAAACAGACCCTTTGGTCCAACTCATCCATGCTGACCAAATATCCTAAATTAATTAGACCTATTTGCCAGAATTTGGCCTATTTCCCTCTGAATTCTTACTATTACTATACAATCCAGATGCCTTTTAAATGTTGTAATTGTACCAGCCTCCACCACTTCGTCTGGCAGCTCATTCCGTACACACGCCACCCTCTGCATGAAAATGTTGTCCCTTAGGTTCTTTTTAAACCTTTCCTCCCTCACCTTAAACCTACGCCCTCTGGTTTTGGACACCCCTACCCTTTGGTAAAGACCTTGGCTATTCACCCTATCCATGCCCCTCATGATTTTATAAACCTCTATAAGGTCACCCCACAGTCTCTGAAACTCCAGGGAAAATAACCCCAGCCTATTCAACCTCTCCTTTTGGCTTGAACTCTCCAAATCTGGCAACATCTCTGTAAATTTTTTCTGAACTCTTTCAAGTTTAACAACATCTTTCCTATAGCAGATACACCAGAACTGAATGCAGTACTCCAAAAGTGGCCAAACCAATGTCCTGTACAGTTGCAACATGACATCCCAACTCCTGTACTCAACACACAGTCCGATAAAGGCAAGCATACCAAAAGCCTTCCTCGCTATCATGTCTACCTGCGACTCCACTTTCAAGAAACTATGCACCTGCCCCCCCAAAGTAACTTTGTTCAATTTCTTCTTCCATGTTTCAAAGTGTCCATATGTTCGATAGGTAAATGGCACGTGGTGCAATTTCAGATATGGGCAGCAGAGGTTTGAATGAGTGTAGCAATAAAAAGAAAGACTGCAGAAACTGGAGAACTGAAATAAAAAGGGAATGTGCTGGAGACACTCAGCAGCATCTCTGGTTGGAGAAACAGAGTTAACATTTTGAGTCCAATATGCCTGTTCTGCACAGCAGAATGAGCACCGGTTTCGGTAGAGTGGAACCGGGGAGCTGGCCTGGAAAGCATTGAAATAGTCAATCTCAGAGGCACCAGAAATGAGGAGTTCACTGGTAGATGAACTCAGTGGTAATGGCACGGTGCCTTAACTAAGCATAGTGTTTAGGATCTTCTTCAATTGGCTAGTGCTCAGACAAAAAGCGGCTCAATTGAAAATAATCTTTTTTTTATTTTTAATCCTTTTTACTGTACAGCTGTGATTTATCATTTGTTTCTCCAAATTACTGGTCCTGTGGATTCCTCTCATTGAATTAACGAGTCCTGTTTTGTGTCTTACCCCCAGTCCCTATTGTGAGTTGTCCTTTGGGGCTGTATATCGCCATGGTTTCCTGAGCAAGGGATTGAGCTATCATGTTGGAATAATGTTCAATTTACATCATGAAATATGCTTTCAATTTTTGTTTGTTTTTTTTATTACAATGCTCTGCAAACAAAATTACATGCAAGATATTGCCAGATTCCAACTGCGTTGTACAGCAGTTGTCATGGTTACTACATAGGGGAAAGCAAAACAGTGCCATCCATTGGAAAAAGATATACACAGCAATCAGGAATGAAGCAAAAATAATAGTGCAGATCTGGTTCCAATGGTCTTCTTTTGAACTGAATTTCCTGGCTTTCTCCAAAACAATTAATTACTATGAAAATTAATCCAGTGTACTATTCATAACCTTATCCTTAAGTTTGAAAATCTATGACAAGGAACAGTCTGCAATTCAACTTTTAAATTCCTTCTCGTCCTACCTCTTACCCTTTGAAAAAGCTCCTAAGACTTCAGCTTTTGATCATCCCTGGAATCACATTCTGTAACTTTACTCTCACGTACAGTTTTCAAACCTAAATGGCATTGGGACAGTTGTTCAAAGGCGCTGTTTAAAAATATGTTGGCTTTTTTAAAATAAAATGTTCTCGTGACTGGATCACAGAAATTAGTCCTAAAAGCTGCAAAGAAAGTTGCTTCTTCTTGAACTATCAGGTCTACATTTTACAGGACAACAATGTGGCAATGGGTCAAATGCTGGAACATGGGATGAGAATAAATGGATATTTGATAGCAAGTGCAAAAACAATAGGCTGAAGGGCCTCTTTATATGCTGTAAAATTTTGATGGGTCTGTGACTTGAAGTTGTAAATGTGAAAGGGAGACAATGGTAATGTAGATATGGCCCTGGATTAGCAATCTCAAAGTTCCAAATTAATGCTTTGGGCACATGGGTTCTCATCACACCTTGTCAGCTGATGAACTTTGAAGGTAATTAATAAAGACCTGGACTTTTAAGCTGGTCTCAGTAATGGTGCCTTCCAAATAATCTTCACACCCATCCCTGGTTCCCTTTCCAGTCCCGCATCCTCCCTTCCATTCCACCTACTGATCGTCCCTTCCAGCTACCAACCGGATTCACCCCTCCCAACGACCAACCAGGTTGTACCTATTACTGATGTCCACCCATCACCACCATTCCACTACCCATCTTCCTCCCCAACTCTTTATCTGCAGCTCCCCCTACCCACACATCCAGTCCTGATGAAGGTAATGTCCAAAACTTTGACTTCTCCTTTCCTCCAGATGCTGCCTGGCTTGCTGTATTCTTCTAGCCTCTTGTTTGTCTTCCTTGGTAATTATGCCTGAGTGCTAATGTAGACAATGCTTACTGGTTGAATGCAATAAATCGTCTTGTCAACTAAGCCAGGTACCTCTTCAGTTTGGGCTCATCAATGGCCCATCTTCTTCTTCTGCATACTAAGACAAGCCCTAGACACAGTATTGGACAAATGAGGATATGTAGTAGTGAACTAGCATGACCGCCCCAAGCCCAGTGCAGCGGTGGCAAATACCATACCAACAACAAGCACATCCCTCGAGGAGAATGAGAAAAGAACATCTGGGGAGAGTCAACAGTCACATCCAACATCCAAACTGTTTTACTCAATTGCTGTACTCATTCCTGACAGAGTATTCGTGCTTTCATCTTTGTTTGTGAAGAAAGGCTTCCTAAATTTGGGAAGCAAAAGAACTGCAGATGCTGTAAACCAAGATCAAAAACAAAGTTGCTGGAAAAGCTCAGCAGGTCTGGCAGCATCTGTGAAGGAGAAAACAGAGTTAACGTTTCGGGTCCAGTTCTGAGGAAGGGTCACCGGACCCGA
>JAHRHZ010000223.1:9053147-9177883 GCA_024137785.1 Ginglymostoma cirratum | reverse complement strand
GGACCCGAAACGTTAACTCTGTTTTCTCCTTCACAGATGCTGCCAGACCTGCTAAGCTTTTCCAGCAGCTTTGTTTTTGTTCCTAAATTTGGGTTTCATTTGAGTGAATCTGCAAGTTTTTGTTCTGCTGGCATTACTTAACGTGAAGCAGAGTCCGAATGCTTCCTGTGTAGGAGTTCACTACTCTGCCTCCTGGATGAGAAAGACCTTTGACCATTTGAAATAGATACATTTTGAAGGAGGTCTTTCTTTAATGCACTCTCAGTATGTGGGTGTCACTAGCTGGGCCAATATTTCGTACCAAATCCCTATTACCCAGAGGGCTGTGAAGAGTCAACCATCTTGCTCTGGGTCTGGAATCACCTGTAGGCCAAACCAGGCAGTCTTCTTCCAGCTGTGTTTGGATTCTTGATTTAAGGTTTGTAAAAAATCAAATTCAGATCCCAACATCTGCCATAGTGAGATCTTAACCCTGATGCCAGGAACATTTCATGTATCTATGGATTAGTTTTCTAACAATATTTATACTTATATCATCACCTCCCATTCAGGAATGGAGAGACTTGGGCAAAAATATCCAATAACCTTTAAAGGGGGAAGGCTAAGTGAAGAAGGCTATTCAAAAGCACTTTGAGTCCTAGGATTCATAAGGGGCCACGTTCTAGGTTTGGAATTAAGACTCTATTTTGAGGTTGAAAGGGGGTTGCAAACCTCCATCATAAAGAAAAATCATTTCATCTGGGTCACTTTTCTAAAAAAAGTATATACTTATTTTACAAACAGGTTTGATAAAAAATGAGGATCTGTGGAGTCGTGGGAAAGAGTAGTGGGAAACTAGTAGACTGAGAAATCTTTAAAGGTCAACAGAAAGCCACAAAAAAAGTTAAAAAGAAAAGTAAGATAGATTATGAGAGTAAACTAGCTCAGAATACAAAAACAGGCAGCAAAAGTTTCTATAAATATGTAAATCGTAAAAAAGTGGCAAAGGTAAACATTGGTCCTTTAGAGGACGAGAAGGCCAATTTAATAACTGGGAATAAGGAAATAGCCGAGACATTAAACAGTTATTTTGTTTCGGTCCTCGCAGTGGAAGACTCAAAAACATGCTGAAAACTAATGGCGAGAAGGTTATAGCAGATGAGGACCTAGAAACTATCATTATCACTTAGGAGACAGTGCTGAGCAAGCTAATGGGGCTAAAGGTAAACAAGTCTCCTGGCCCTGATGAAATGCATCTGAGGGTACTAAAAGAGGTGATGGGAGAAATAGCAAATGCACCAGTAATTATTTACCAAAATTCTCTGGTGGTTCTGGGGTGGTTCCTGCAGATTGGAAAACAGCCAATGTGACACTACTGTTTAAAAAAGGAAGTAGACAAAAAGCAGGTAACTATCGGCCAGTTAGCTTAACTTCGGTAGTGGGGAAAATGCTTGAATCTATCATTAAGGAAGAAATAGTAAGACATCTGGATATAAATTGTCCCATTGGGAACGCCCAGCATGGAGTCATGAAGGGTAGGTCATGTTTAACTAACTTGGTGGAATTCTTTGAGGACATTACTTGCATGGTGGACAATGGAGAACCTGTGGATGTGGTGTATCTGGATTTCCAGAAGGCTTTTGACAAGGTGCCACACCAAAGGCCGCTACATAAGATAAAGTTGCACGGTATCACAGGTAATGTATTGGCATGGATAGAGGATTGGTTGACCACTAGAAAGCAAAGAGTAGGAGTAAATGGGTGTTTTTCTGGTTGGCGGTCAGTGGCTAGTGGTGTCCCTCAGGGATCAGTGTTGGGACCGCAATTTACATAGATGATTTGGAGCTGAGGACTAAGTGTGGTGTGTCAAAATTTGCAGATGACACTAAGGTGAGTGGTAGAGCAAAGTGTGCAGAAGACACTGAAAGTCTGCGGAGGGATATAGATAGTCTAAGTGAGTGGGCAAAGGTCTGGCAGATGGAGTACAATGTTGATAAGTGTGAAGTCATCCATTTTAGTAGGAATAACAGCAAAATGGACTATGTTTTAAATGGTAAAAAATTGCAGCACGCTGCTGTGCAGAGGGACTTGGGTGTCCTTGTGCATGAATCGCTAAAAGTAGGATTGCAGGTGCAACAGGTAATTAAAAAGGCAAATGGAATTTTGTCTGCCATTGCTAGAGAGATGGAGTTTAAAAACAGGGAGGCTATGCTGCAGCTGTATAGGTTCCTGGTGAGGCCACACTTGGAGCACTGTGTGCAGTTTTGGTCTCCTTACTTGAAAAGAGATACACTAGTACTGGAGGGGGTGCAGAGGAGATTCACTCAGTTGATTCCAGAGTTGAGACGGTTGGATTATGAGGAGAGACTGAGTAGACTGGGATTATACTCATTGGAATTCAGAAGAATGAGGGGAGATCTTATAGAAACATATAAGATGATGAAGGGAATAGATAAGGTGGAAGCAGGAAGGTTGTTTCCGCTAGCAGGTGAAACTAGGACTAGGGAGCACAGCCTCAAAATAAAGGGAAGCAGATGTAGGACTGAGGTCAGGAGGAACTTCTTCACCCAAAGGGTTGTGAATCTGTGGAATTCCCTGCCCAGTGAAACGGTTGAAGCTACCTCACTGAATGTTTTTAAGGCAAGGCTAGGTAAATTTTTGAACAGTAAAGGAATTAAGGGTTATGGTGAGTGGGCGGGTAAGTGGAGCTGAGTCTCAAAAAGATCAGCCATGATCTTGTTAAATGGCAGGGCAGGCTCAAGGGGCCAGATGGCCTACTCCTGCTTCTAGTTCTTATGTTCTTGGGCTCTTATGTCAAGGTGTCGGAACTTCTAATCACACAGAACTGACCAATTAGTGACTCAAAGGAAGATTCACCCTCCAGTTAAGGACAAGCTAGCTTTCAAAAGATGACCTATAAGAGTCTGTCCATATTGGAAGAAAGAGTAGACATATTTTATGTGAGAGAATGGAATCGCTGCAAGGTAGAGGAGCACCTCGGATCTCCCTCATATATTCGAGGTTGATCTTTCTCTGCACCTTCTCTGTGGCTGTAACACTCTATTCTGCATTCTTTTCTATTACCCTGATGCACGTATGATTACCCTGTATGGCATGCAAAACAATACTTTTCATTGTATCTCTGTACAAGTGACAGTATTAATTCTAATCAAATCGAATGTTTTAACACTTTTGCTAAAAAACCTGAAGTTGCCATTGATGCTAGACTGATGGGGAAGGCCTGAAAGCCTGCCTGGAGTTCTGGTCCCTCCCTTGCCTCTGTTCCCCAGTCCCTCAGAAGTGCCCAGGGGGCAACTGTAAAATTCCGGTTGGTCTAGTATAAATGGCCTCAAGTGGCTCTTTACCCCCTTTTAATTGGCTGCGTGCTGCATTTGTGGGTGAATAGGCTCTGCACCTCCCTCTACATCTGGGAGAAGGACCTGGGCCTGGCCAAACAGGTAAGTCAGTTTCTGCATCCACCATTTCCTCCTATCAGGGGTTCAAAGTCCAGTCCATTGAATATGAAGAGAGAGACGTTTTGCTGAAAGTCTATCAAACACTATTTTAGATGCTGCAGAGGGCAATCAGGGTAAATGGTCTGGGAAGTTTTGGTGGAGACAGGGTGGGAGGCAATGTTGCAGAAAACAGTAAGAATGGGAGAGTATTAATGAAGAGCAAAATACTTTGTCACAGAGGGCTGTGAAAATTGGGTTATTAAATATATGCAAAGCTGAAAGAGATGGATCTGTAACCCATGAGGGAATCTGGGGTTACAGAAAAACAGGAAATTGGGTTTGAAGATTGGTAGTTCAAGTGTGATCTCATTGAATGGTGAAACTAATTTGATGGGTGAATGGCCTCTTTCTGCTCCTACACCTTATGGTGTTATTAGTCTTTGTGGCTCCTGGGTGCACTAGCAAAGATAGAGTGCATGTGAGGTCTCAGAAATGAGTGTGGCACTTATCCATGCACAGAAGAGAAGGTCAATGACCTTCTTCCCTCAGTGCTGGCTGTTCCTCCATACCATGGAGCTGGCTCTAATCCAATGGGTAACCCAGGGCCATGCTGCCAGGGTCTGGTGGGATGGCCTCCTCTACCGATCCTCTCCTGTCCTTGGCACCACCACGTCAACCCTATCTGAGAATAACGGAGCCATCTTCTTCTTCAGACTCTGTCTGTCAATGAGCAGGGCCAACTCAGAATGCCAGTGCTCACCTGGGGGCACAGTGGACATTTAAAGATGATGCGGTGTATCCAGCGAGCGGTGTTTCATTCCAGGAACCGCATGTGGTGAGATGGGGCTGGAATTAGGGGATGTGATGGCCTAGTGGTGTTATCACTGGAATGTTAATGCAGAGACCCAGGTAATGTTCTGGGGACCTGGGTTCAAATCCCGCCACAGCAGATGGTGGAATTTGAATTCAATAAAATATCTGGAATTAAGGGTCTAACGATGACCGTGAATCCATTATCGATTGTTGGGGAAAAACCCATCTAGTTCACTAATGTCCTTTAGGGAAGGAAACTGCCATTCTTACCTGGTCTGGCCTACATGTGACTCCAGACCCACAGCAATGTGGCTGACTCCGAACTGCCCTCTGGGCAATTAGGGATGGGCAATATATGTTGCCTGGTCAGCAACGCCCTCATCCCATGAACAAATAAAAAACAAAATCATATGTGAAGGGCACCATAGGAGCTGGGTATGTAGTTAATGCAACAAGTTTGATAAGATATGGCAAGAGAGTATGCTAAGGTTTGCAGCAAAAAAAACCAACTCAATGTAACTTGGACAGGAAAACAGATATTGTTGGAAAAGCTCAGCAGGTCTGGCAGGTCAGTGTTAACATTTTGGTTCAAGTGACCCTTCCTCAGAACTGCAGAAATGTTAATTCTGAATTTTTTTTCCATAGATGCTGCCAGACGTGCTGATCTTTTTCAGCAATTTCTGTTTTTGTTTCTCATTTACAGCATCTGCAATTCTTTCAGCTTTTATTCAACGTAACTTGGATTTAGCAAAAAAGAGTAAGATTCAGCCTTCTGTTATAAGCTTTATAATCTAATACATATGTTGGAAAAGTCTAAGCCTTGCTTTGAGTAGATTCGCTGTCCCAGATTGAGTGAAGTATCTGCTGAGGATTTCCAGTCAAGAAACCCATCATTTAACATGGCCTTCATCCAGCCTCTTTCCGTTGGCATTGGTTTGGATAATCTCCCTTTCTCTCCCAGTCTGATGCTCCCAGGTTTAACTGGCATAGAGAGTGGGAGCAATCCCAGAAAGGCCAAAACAGAAGTCGACACCTTCACAAAGAAGAGCAAAATCTCTAATAAATCTGCTCATAAACAGAAGTGACAAATAGAGATTAACAGTCACTTAGGAGATTTTCTCTGGTGCATAAATATGGAAATGAGCAGCTGAATTTAAGCATGCTAAATTTGCATTTAAATAGATTTTATATACGTAAGATTTGCATACAGTTCATCTCCACTTATTTATAAATTTGGCGTCACAAAAATTTCCATTCCAAACAAGGTTAGCGAATAAGAATATTTATCCCTCCCTTCGACAATCAGTGCAGTTATAATCCCACTATTTCTATTATAATGCATAATAATATTCACCTTTAAATCAGTTAATGCAATCTGCATGTGGTAATGCAAGTCAAATGCAATATCTTCTCATTTGCCGATTGTTTATTAGATTGCATTGCTTTGTCAATCATGCGGCACAAATTCTAACGAAGACAGCAGGCCCTGAATACAAGCTGACTCACAGCATTCCAGAGTGTGTGATGCACCGCTGGTCCAACCACATCTTATGGATGTGCAGCATGGCCTGGAAGTGTAGTGGAGACAGGTTCTGGTGAGGCATGCTGGAGAGTCTCGGATAAAACACTATACAAGGATTTGGGGATAAAGCAGGTCTTCGGCACTTGATAATGACACTCTTTTGAACAGCCAGCGCAGAGCTAGTGGCATGAATGACAGAGTAGAGCAGCTTGGATAATGATCCTTATTTGGTTTGCCAGGGCATGAATGTTTCTCATCTCCACAAGGTTGGAGCTAGTCCTCACTTGACTGCGCCTGGATTCTCTCTTCGCAGGGTGTGCCCAGCTGAATGCCAGGCACACATCCTCGGCTGTCTCCATGGGCCTGTTCTACTCCTAAAATGAGACAAAGACAGGGATTGTGTGCGATGGAGGTAGCTGGCACTGCTAGTCATGCTGGTGTGCCGAGTAAGTGAGTAGGCAATGCAGAGTTATTGGTGCCGGGGAGTGGGCTGGTTAAAAGAGAGTGCATGAAGATGTTGCTAGCCACAATGACAAGGGCAGGGAATGAGACTAGGTGGGAGGCAGGTGTTGTCACACAGGCTGAGTGAGTGTGAGGTTTAAGAGAGAAGATCGTGGCTCTTAACTAGCATAGCGGAAAAGGTTAGTGATCTGTTTCTTACAGTGCTCGGTGTTTTTCTGGATCGTGGCAGCTGCATTGATTTGATTTGATTTGTCGTTGTCACATGTACTGAGATACAGTGGAAAATATTGTTTAGCATGCTATCCAGACAAATCTCACCTTACATAAGTATATCAGGGTAATAGAACAGTGTGCAGAATATAATGTTATGGCTACAGAGAAGATGCAGAGAAAGATCATCTCTGATATATGAGATGTCCATTCATAAGTCTGATAAAAGCAGGGAAGAAGCTGTTCTTGAATCTGTTGGTAAGTGTTTTCAAACTTTTGCTGCTTTTGCGCGACGGAAAATGGTGGAAGAGAATATAGCCGGGGTGGGAGGGGTCTTTGATTATATTGGCTACTTTCCTGAAGCAAGGGGAATTGTAGACAGAGTCAATGGATGGATGGCTGGATTTCATGATGAACTGGATTGTGTTCACAACTCTTTGTAATTTCTTGCAGTCTTGGGTAGAGCAATTGCCATACCAAGCAGTGATGCTTCCAGATAGGGTGTTTTCTACAGTGCATATAGAAAAGTTGGTAAGAGTTATTGTGATATGTTGAATTTCCTTAGTCTTTGGAGGAAGTAGGGGCAGTGATGTGCTTTCTTGACTCTAACGTTGACATGGACGGAGCAGGACAGATAGTTGGTGATATTTTCTCCTGACCTTTGTGACAACCTTGGACTAAGCTGGCAGGATTGGAAGCTGAGGTCTCCCTTGCTAGCCCTGTATGGAGGAATACTGGGGCATTCTGACATTTGCGAATAGCTGCGCCTACAGGGAGCAGGTGAATCTGACAAGTAATGCACTATAGGAGCAGAGTGCCTGGGTATAAGGTGAGTTTAGGGCGAAAAGTCGAGAAAGCTCAGTCTGCCTTATGTCGTGAATTGTCGAGGGAACATGATTAAATATCATGTGATCCCAAACCACATGAGGAGCTGCGACAGAGAGGTAGATTTTCTGGAATATCTTTACAGAGGAAAGAGAAGTAGAGGGATTTTGAGATTTTACAACCTTGGCAATTGAAGGTACTAAAATCAATGGTGAAACTATTATAATTAAGAATATGCAAGTGATCAGCATTGGAGGAACATAGATAGCATGGAGATTATAGGGATGAATATAAGTTACAGAAAGGCCATAGATAGATTTGATAAGGCAGAGAGAGAGAAGCTATTTTGGCTAGTGGAGGGGAAGTGCAGATCAAAAAGACATGATCGTATCAAGATTAGGAGCTGGAGTAGGTTATTCGGCAACTTAAGTCTTCCCCACCATTTGTTAAGGTCATGATCCCAACTGTCTTCCTAAATGAGCTGCGTTGCTTCCCTCAACAGCACTTCCTGTTGTAACCCTGTGCTGGAGAGCAGGTCATTTTTACACTTTGGAGATAGGTGGAAGTTCTGGACATGGGTGGAAGTAAGCAGCTGGAGATTTTCTGTTTAACATGGGTAGCCTTTAATTCACCATTTACCAAGTTAAAATCTGCAGAGTCAAATCCAATCTCCAGTCTCAGCAACAAACCTCCAGCTTCCTGACTCACAGAAACAAATAAAGAAATGAAACTACCCCATAAAAATAACAGAGCTCACGGGATTCCTTGCCTCACCTTCGTGTTAGAGGTCATGTGTTGAAGAATTTTGAACATAACACCTTGCTTCTTGAAGCAGTGCTGGGGGAATGATGGATCTTTCAGGTGAGAAGTTAAATTGAGATTGTGCCAGCTCTGTCAGCTGGATGTTGAAATTCTGAAGTAATTAATTTTCAGCACCCTGGCCAATTCTCATCCCTCAAAAGACATCCCTAAAATTTTGATGATATGTCATTATCTCCTTGTTTCACTAAATGCATATTGTTACTTCCTCCTTTACATTGATAGTTTAAAGCTTAAACACACAGAACAACAGATTCAAGAACTGCTTCTTCCCCTCTTTTATTGGACTTCTGAATGAACCTCTCAAATTTCAAACTTAATGTTGACCTCACGCTTTGTGCACCTTCTCTGCAACCATAACACTACAGTCTTCGCTCTGTTGCATCGTTCTTATGCACTTTGTACGGTATGATCTGCCTGTACTGCATGCAAAACAAAACTTTTCACTGTACCTCGGTACATGCGGCAAGAATAAATCAAATACAATCAAATAGGTCATTGGCTGTGAAGTGCTTTGGAATGTTCCAGGACTGTAAAACACACTATATACTAGGGAGAAATGGTAGCACTGTGGTTATGCCTATGGCATAGTAATTGAAGCATCCAGACTAATATTCCAGGTTTATATATCACCAATCTGGAAATGAAAGCGCATCTCAGTAATGGTGTGGAGCTGGATGAACACAGCAGGCCAAGCAGCATCATAGGAGCAGGAAAGCTTGACGTTTTGGGCCTAGACCCTTTGAAACAAATCATTGATTATTGTAAAAATCCACCTGGTTCAATATGTCCCGAAAAGATCTGCCATCTTTACCTGGTCTTGTCTACATGTGATTCCTTGATGCACAACAATGTAGTTAACACTTAATGGCCTTGTAATCCACTCAGTTCCAGCACAATTAGGGATGGCCCACAAATACTGTTGTTGGAATATCCAACCCTCATAAAGTTTTAATTTTAAAAATGCAAGCTCTTCAGAACTGAGGGTGTGAGGTGATAACAATAATCACAGTGTTTCTGTGTTGCTGGGAACAGTACACAGTGAAATTCTGCTCAGCAATATTTCTGATCAAGTTCTGCTGTTCTGCAATGTGCCTCGCTCTTTGTGACTGAACAAGGATATCGCAGTCGTACAAACTTTAAAATTACTTCCAAGGGACATATTGCATTACTTCAGCACTTTATCGCAATCAGTATTTATTCTATTGTAAATTTCTGTATTCACCCCTGGTAAAGGATGTTATTATTGAGGAATTCATTTTTCTGTTGCATCCAATATCAGTATTATGTTCTCCAGTGACAGGGCTTTAGTGACAATATATCCTTTGCCTCCTTTCGTTCGCAATGACGTACTTTAAAATCTATTGCAGAATGGTGAGCAATGCTTCCTCCAAGTATCGTCCATGCGTCAGAAATGTAAAAAGAGAAAGGGACATTTGAAAGGCTTTGAGTAATCTATAAAATCATTACATTGAGTTCCGAAGAAGAATGTTATTATCCATATTTTGTCTTTACAAATGCTAACAGATCTGTGATAGATTTCAAACATTTACTGTTTTCATCCATTGTTTGCTGACATGGAATGTATATTGTAAGTGTTAAGAGTGTCACAATTAGAGTCATAGAGTCATATAACATGGAAACAGACCCTTCAGTCCAACTTATCCATGCCAACCAGACATCCCAATCTGACCCAATCCCATTTGCCAGCATTTGGCCATTATCCCTCTAAATCCTTTCTATTCAGATACCCATCTAGATGCCTTTTCAGTGTTGCAATTGTACCAGCCTCCATCACTTCCTCTGGCAGCTTATTCCATACATGTGCCAGCCTCTGCATGAAAAAGTTACCCCTCAGGTCCCTTTTAAATCTTTCACTTCAAATGTATGCCTCCAGTTTTGGTCTCTCCCACCCGAGGAAAAAGACATTTGCTACTCATGCCCCTTATGAATATGTTGAGGCCTCAAGAATGGGACATGTTGGATGGTGACAAATTTAGTTGCACTTGATGTAATTCTCAAGTTTTTTGCCATTTATTTTTACAACTTTTATGAGCTAAGTATTTATTTTGGAAAAAAAGACATTAACAATCTCTAACATCTACACTTGCTTTGTCCTTTGTTTCTAACATTGCTCATTCATTTCCAGTTGGCAATGAATTCTTATTAATTTTATTCCATGTGTCTTGCTTAAAATTGAAATCTGAATGCCGCATGTGGCTAACAATACAAGATTATGAACATACCAACATACAGTTTTGGAGAAAAGGTCCATCATTCATCCCCTTACGCCTGCTCTGTCATTCCATAAGTTCATGGCCAATGTCTTTATGTTTTGAATTCCACATGCCCATTTATTCCTCAGAAACTTTGATGCTTTTGCCTAACAACAGTCTAGCTCAGTCTGCCTTAAAAGTATTCAATGACCCCATTTCCAATTCCTTTTGAGGCATAAAGTTTCCTAAATTTAAAACCTTATAAGATATTTCAATCCAGATCATTCAGTCAAACATGTTAGTGATTATTTGCTCAAGAGATTCCTCCTACTCTTCTCCATTTAAATATCCGCTTTCCCTTCTACCTTTTTCTCTTTCATGTTGTGATCCATCTTCTCTTGAAATCATGAATGCTGCTCACTCTAATGTTTAATTGTCCAGAGCCTGAGATCATTTGTCTACTGTGGAGAAAGAAACAGAGCTTTCCTTTCAAGTCCAGAGTGTGACGATGCTGTGACTGTCAGAGGTATGTTTGGTCCTTGTTTCTTTTATTCAGAGACTGGGAGACAGGTACCAAGCAGACTGTGAGAAAATAAAGAATTTGTGAGGCCTCTTTTTTTTTAAAGTTGGAACAATAGAAGCAGCCTGAGTGGGTGTACTCAAGCTCTCAGAGATCCAGGATCTTTAGGTTAGCTTTCAGCTGTTGTTGCTGGGGTCTCGGCAGGGGTGGGGGGCAATGAATATCTCCCTGCTGCTACACTCTCTATCTCTCTCTCTGGGGAGCTGCTGCACATATCTCTTTTGTGCTGATAGTTTTGCATATGAGACAACTTGTAACGGGATGTGTTTATGGGATGTTGCTGGATTGGAACAGTTCATTAGCAATAATTACTGCATCTATTATTCTTTTAAGTTTTCCAATAGAGTTAAGTTATTCCAAGTTCCTCTTTCATTTGTTGTATTTTAACTATAGTGTTTGAATAAATTGTACTTTGCTTAATGCCAAGTATTTGACCAATCGAATTGCATCTGGAACATAGCGCCTCACATTTACCTTTAAAATAAGAAAAAGTTAGGGTCAAGGTTACCTTCCTAATATATTTCAAGGAGGTCTGCTCTGGTCCATAACAAATGACTCTTGTTCCATTCTGAAGAAGGGTCACTGGAGTTAAAATGTTAACTTTGTTTCTCTCTCCACAGATGAAGCCAGACCAGAGTTCCTCCAGCAATTTCTGACCGTGTTTGTTTCAGATCGCCAGCATCCATAGCTCTTGGTTTTATCATTTGCCTGCTAACTGTTGTCAGTCCACAGTGCTTAAGCCTGGATGTTGCCACTTAGGGAAAATAAATGAAACTGAATCTAAGAGTTCTAAACATGAGAGAGTAGACATCCCTCCTGTCACTTGCAGTGTCAGTGTTCGATACATCATTGCCAATACTGACTGACCCACAACCTTTTAATGGTCCAAGGAACACAATTTGCTTGAAGTTAGGACTTTGATTCCTCACTCAGGAACAAGTCCCATGTCAGAAAATTACCTACCCACCTGACGAACCAACAGCTCTCTAATCCCTGCTGCGTCAAAAATTACAGCAGACAGGACAGAGTCTAGATCCCCCAAGTGCCACACCAGATAAATATGGGTTCCTCAGGGCAGGATGGGAGTTGAGGGCTTTGGAGCTGGGCAGAGACGGAGAGGGTTGGAAGTGTTGAGGAAGAGACTGGAGAGAAAGAAGCAACTGCAGGGGTCAGAACCAGTAGAGGGGAGGGAGGTGTGCACCCAATGTTGAAGGGGAGTCATTGACAGAGACATCACACACCTTCCCACCTTAGGCCCAAGTGCAATCACTTTCCAGGCTTAGTCTTTACCTCTAATCGACTTGCTCCAGCCTGAAAATTAAAGTTATGTGAGAAACTACCCAGGAATGGTTATGAATTGGACACTTAAGGGCCTAATGTGGGGTCAGCGCATGCAGACCAATCTATGCCTTTCTTGTATCACTTTAAATTTCTGGAGAAGTCAGGGAAATGAGAGGCATTTGGGAAAGCTCACCTGAGGTCTTGTATGTTGGTTTGTCTCGAGTGGAATTCAGACACTGAAGCTTTGCTGCATTCAAAAGCCATTGACACAAAGGTGTCATCCTGGAATGGTTCCTTGGAACAGCAATCCAAGCTTTATGTGGAAAAATATTGCAGATTTTGAGAATCAATTGGAAAATTTGAAACGATCAGTTCTTTTTTCATACGGTTTTCAAGGAATATAGAGTGAAAATATTCAATGAAGCTGAAGTAAATCCCTGAACTAAATTGAATGGAACAAGCTATGAACTTCAAAGGACCTTCTCCATTCCTATGTTCATAAATATAAAATATTCATTTATAGAAGATGATAACCAATGCCCAGGCTAGTATTTATTACTCAACCCTAATTGCCTTGTAGGAGGTGAACCCCTGCAGTTCTTGGGGATGCAAGTATACCCACAGTGATTTTGGGATGTTTGAAATGGAGACAGTGAAGGAATAGTGAGATATTTCCAAGTCAGGATGATGTGCAACTTGGAGGGGAACTAGCAGATGGTGATGTTCCCATGTATCTGCTGCCCCTGTCCTTCCAGATGGAAGTGGTTGTTCGTTCGGAAGTTGTTATAAAAGAAACCTTAAGGAGTCCATTATACATGGTGCTCACTGCCTCATGTTGGTGATAGAGAGAATGATTTGTTTTTAATTCTTTTATGGGATTTAGCTGTCAGTTACTGGTCTAGCATTTATCCTCCATGCCTAAAAGCTAAGAAGGTAGTTGAGGGTCAACCACATTGCTGTGGTCCTGGAGTCATATATAGGCCAGACCAGGTAAGAAAGACAGATCATTGAATCATAGAATACCTACAATGTGGGAGCAGACCATTCGGCCCACTGTGCCCACACCGACCCTCCGAACAGTATCCCATCCCTCCTCACACCCCATACCCCATCCCTGTAACTGTAATTTTCCCTGGCGTTGTGAAACAGCAATGCTAACTAGTGAGCCATTGTGCGCCCCCCCAACAAAGTACTTTAATGAACCAGATGGAATTTTTTAAAATGATAACTGACAGCGGTTTCATGGTCGCCAGTAAGCCAGCTTTTTATTGAATTCAAATTTCGCGACCTGCCATAGTGAGATTTGACCCCACGTAATTAACATTAGCCTGGGTTTCTAGGTTATTATTCCAATGATGTTACCATTATACCACCATCTCCGCTTTTAAAGGTATAAGTAAGGTGTTAATCAATTGAGCTGCTTCACCAATGGTATCAAGCCCCTTCTTCATTTGAGATATTCACTAAGAAATTCAATTGGGAATTCCCCCAAAGGATAATGAGAATGTGGTACATACTACCACACAGAATGATTGATGCAAAGCACATTGACATATGTGGGAAAAACTCAATTCACTATTGAGCATGAGAGGAAGAGATAATAGCACATGATGAGAGCATTGTGAGGAGCAGGAATACAAACATAAACCAGTTGAGAAGAACATTTCTGTTTCTGTGCTGTATTCCAATGTCCTGTGAGATGGGTCTTTAATGAAATTCTATTCCGATGTACTCTGAAGATAGGTCTTTAGTGAAATTCTATTCCAATCTACTCTGAAAATAGGTCTTTAATGAAATTACATTTGAGCCTCTGGAGTATGCTCAGAAGTTACTATGACCTCTGTAGTCATGCAATAGATTTGTGTCGGTGGGTTGTAACCCGAGCAGCTTGATTCACAGAAACCCGATGTGGGACCTCCTGTTTTGGGGGTAAACAAAGACTCTGAACAAGTTCCTAAGGAATTGATCTGAGCATCACTGAACACATCGATCCACATGAGAAAATGTTCTCCTTGCAGTCAATAGCTAACACCTCACATCAAATTATAAGAAGTGATAGACCTAACTATTCAGAACATACAATATGTTACATTGGCATCAGATCATTCTGACAGAAAAGATTGATTTGATTTGTTTTTTTTATTCATTCATGGAATGAGGGTGTCTCTGGCTAGGCAGCATTTATTGCCCATCCCTAATTGCCCAGCGGGCAATTAAGCGTCAACCACATTGCTGTGGGTCTGGAGTCACATGTAGGCCAGACCAGGTAGGGATGGCAGTTTCCTTCCCTAAAGGGCATTAGTGAACCAGATGGGTTTGTCCGATCATTAACAATAACACTAACAATCCTTATTAGATTCTTAATTTCAGATGTTTATTGAATTCAAATTCCACCATCTGCCATGGCGGCTTTCGAACATTGGTTCCCAGAACATTACCCGAGTTTCTGGACTAACAGTCCAGCAATAATACCATTCGGCCACATGCATTTATTACAAATACAGCGAAAAGTGTTGGTTGTATTGCCATTCTCCAGCGCCACCTTAAAACACAGAAAGTAAACCAAAGCACATAATAGAGACTTGGGAGAAACCAGGGTGAAATAACTGCACAAGAGGTCGATGTCTGGACATCATGTCACCAGAGCATAATACACTGGACTGTTGCCAGCCAGCTCGGACTCAATCCTCAACTGAGGAGATTCGAATCTCTTTTATATATTGGTCAGCCAAGGCTTGCCTGATTGGCCCAGGTTAACAACTCCAATCAAGAACCTCATTGTTGACGAAGCCCACCTCGTTCTAATCACTATACAGAGGACGGTAGCTGAACGATAATTTGCAATGAAGGAGCAAGTGGATGTGTTCAGGGAGGTAACAAGTTTCTCTCTGTGATTAATTACCTTTATCCAGTACAGTCCTGGGATTTTTTTTCTTCAACATACAACAGTACTGATGCCATCTATCATGGTTAGAAGACACCCCTTGCCCTCCCTCTTCTCAGCTTAAGTCTGATTGTATATGGGCAGATCTTGCACTACCCCTCCCAGTGGGAGTTTTACATCTTTCTGAGCAACCAGCATATTTAAGCTAATCAAAACAAATTTTGTTCTGCATGAACTTGGTGCCCACTTAGCACTTAAAATGAAATGACTGTTTTGGCTCTCAGCCTACCCTGGGTTTAATTAACTGCAAACTTACGTTTTGTTCAGTTAATCACAGGTACAATGCATTAGTGCCCAAACAAATAATCATTAATTAAACGAATTATTAAAGGACAAAATGATAACCTGCTTTCTGGCCCTGAAGAAAACCAGCAAAAGTAATGAAAGGTTTTCTGAATTAAACAAAAAATTTGCAGGTCTTAACCTACCTCATGTGTTTTTTTATTATTGATTCATTGTTGGGATGTAGCTGTGTTGACAATACCGATTTTTGCTGACCATTCCCAGTTGAGGGCTTGCAAGGCCACTTCAGAGGGCAGGCAAGAGTCAAGTAGACATTGGGGCTACAGCCCCTTGTTGACTTAGAGTCAGTGCTATTCAGGGTGATATCCTGAGGCACACTTTCACACAAAGGACTGTGTAATTCTGAAAAACGCTGCCGCAAAAATCTGTTGGGGCTGGAAACTTGAATAAAATTATCTGAGCTGAGAATATTGAAGAAATATGAATGAAAATGGATTAAGGCTTACAGGGAGAAGACGGGAAAATGGGGTTGAGAAATGTATCAACCATGATTGAATGGCAGCGCAGTCTCATGGGCTTAATGGCTTAATTCTTCTCCCATATCATATGAGTGTGTTCTTGATTCATTCTTTTCGTCGGGCAGTTGGGAAACATAATGTTCCATAAAATCCTGGCCTATAGGAATGCCTCGTTCTAGATGTAACCAACATGTATTCAATTTGATTATGATGTATGAGTGACACTGGACACAGTGCAAAGAAGACTCACTAGACTGATACCAGGTGTGGAGTGACGATCTTCTGAGCAGAGGTTGAGTAGATTGGTCCTGTAGTCATTGGTATTTAGAAGATTCTAAGGTGACATTTTTGAAACTTTATTTCTTTTCTCTTGTTTCTTTTTCACTCTTTTCTTTTCCCTTCTTTTCTCTTTTCTTTTACCAAAAGTCAGGAGAAAGGCAGTTTCGTCAGGCTCCACAGTGTGGCGGCAACTGGAGAGCCTGGAGCATGGCCTTGGCAGAAGCAACAAGGAGGCAGCTTGTGGAGGGGTAAGCATGAGGACCCCTTGTATCAGCAGAGGCGATGTTAGCAAGGTGGAGGTGGGATGTTTTGGGCGGCTACTGTGGCTGTGATGGCAGTTCCTCGTGATCATTGCGACCACATCTGATAGTGGTCTGCTTCGTCTTCCTTGGCAGCATGGCCTGGGATTCCATTTCGTGGTTCAGCAGTGGCTTGGGTGATGAAGTGCCTGGCATCTGATGGCCTGAGATTTCTTTGGGCAGCTATTGCAGTGTCTTCATTCCCAGGACCAGTGACCAGAGATGAGATTGTTCCTTGGGGTGGCTTCTCCGGTGTCTTGCGGCCCAATATACCAGCAGCCCAGTCTTGTTGTCTTCCATGGTACTGTCTTTTCCTCAATCTAGGAGTCAATAACTTAAGCAAATAGGCTTTCCCTTCAGTTTTTAAAAATAAAAAATTCTTATCTATGCCTTTGATTATTAAGCTCGGCGCCACAGTATGGCAACTTAACACCTTTCACTGTTCTTTTGTGTAAAACAAAGAAGAACAAAGAACAAAGAAAATTACAGCACAGGAACAGGCCCTTCGGCCTTCCAAGCCTGTGGCGATCCAGGTCCTCTATCTAAACCTGTCGCCTATTTTCCAAGGATCTGTATCCCTCTGCTCCCTGCCCATTCGTGTATCTGTCTAGATACACCTTAAATGACGCTATCGTGCTCGCCTCTACCACCTCTGCTGGCAAAGCGTTCCAGACACCCACCACCCTCTGAGGAAAGAACTTTCCACGCGTATCTCCCTTAAACTTTTCCCCTCTCACCTTGAAATCGTGACCCCTAGTAATTGAGTTCCCCACTCTGGGAAAAAGCTTCTTGCTATCCACCCTGTCTATACCTCTCATGATTTTGTAGACCTCAATCAGGTTCCCCCCTCAACTTCTGTCTATCTAATGTAAATAATCCTAATCTACTCAACCTCTCTTCATAGCTAGTGCCCTCCATACCAGGCAACGTCCTGGTGAACCTCCTCTGCACCCTCTACAAAGCATCCACATCCTTTTGATAATGGGGCAACCAGAACTGTACGCAGTATTCCAAATGTGGTCAAACCAAAGTCCTATAAAACTGTAACATGATCTGCCAACTCTTGTACTCAATACCCCATCTGATGAATGAAAGCGTGCCATATGCCTTCTTGACCACTTTATCCATTTGCGTTGCCACCTTCAGAGTACAATGGACCTGAACACCCAGATCTCTCTGTGCTTCAATTTTCCCCATGGCTTTTCCATTTACAGTGTAGTTCCCTCTTGAATTGGATCTTCCAAAATGCATCACCTCGCATTTGCCTGGATTGAACTCCATCTGCCATTTCTCCACCCAAGTCTCCAATCTATCTATATTCTGCTGCATTGTCTGACAGTCCCTTTCACTACCTGCTACTCCACCAATCTTAGTGTCATCTGCAAACTTGCTAATCAGACCATCTATACCTTCCTCCAGAGCACTTATGTATATCACAAACAACAGTGGTCCCAACATGGATCCCTGTGGAACACCACTGGTCACAACACGGATCCCTGTGGAACACCACTGGTCACAGTTCTCCATTTTGAGAAACTCCTTTCCACAACAACTCTTCGTCTCCTGTTGCCCAGCCAGTTTTCTATCCATCTCGCTGTTACACCCTGGACCCCATGCGACTTCACTTTCTCCATTCGCCTACCATTGGAAACCTTATCAAATGCCTTACTAAAGTCCATGTATATGACATCTACAGCCCTTCCCTCATCTATCAACTTTGTCACTTCCTCACTTCCTTAAAGTACAAGTGACAATAAATGATGTGGGTGGGGGCAATGGTCTAGTGGTATTATCGCTAGACTGTTAATCCAGAGACCCAAATAATGTTCTGGGGACCCAGGTTCAAATCCCGCCATGGCAGATGGTGGAATTTGAATTCAATAAATATCTGGAATTAAGAATCTGATGATGACCGTGAATCCATTGTCGATTGTCAGGAAAGACCCATCTGATTCACTAACGTCCTTTAGGGAAGGAAACTGCCATCCTTACCTGGTCTGGTCTACATGTGACTCTAGACCCACAGCAATGTGATTGATTCTGAACTGCCCTCTGGGCAATTAGGGATGGGCAATAAATGCTGCCTGGTCAGCAACACCTTCATCATGTGAATAAATAAAGAAAAGAAAACTATTCTATTCTATTCAGAGGTTCTTGGGGGATTTGACAGGTGAGATGGAGAAAATCTGTTTCCTCTGGTGAGAGAGTCTGGGACCAGAGGAATAATCTCATAGTAGGAGATCATACTTTAAAGGCAAGGATGAGGAATTTCTCCTCTCAGGTGGCAGTAAGTCTATGTAATTTTTTGCCACAGAGAGCTGTTGAGGCTGAGTCATAAATACATTCAAGGTTGAGATAGATATTTATCAGTAAGGAAATCAATGGTCATAGGAAAAGGCAGGAAAGTGGAGTCTTACAGTCTTCATTTACACCATGACCTTGCTCTATTTTCCCTCAATCTTCAATATCAGATGACTTCAGCTCATTCTTCAACATCTAAATTTATATAGCATTTAGTGAAAGAAGTTGTTCCCTCTGTTCTGAGGTGTACTATGCTGCATCTTTTATGTTCAGTGTTTGATGCCTGTTTTACTCAGGGTCCTCCTGCACCAGTAGAAATGTGAAGTTTGCTGCAGTGGAACATTGTTGCAGACTCCTGTAACCCTCAGGAAAGCTGCAAAGCTGAAGCTAAACAATGATGTTGGTGAATAAGGAACTGCTAAGAATTTAAGTGGAACAATGAACCATCAAATCCTGGTCCAATTTATTACCAGCTGCTCAGTAGAGTGCGGCTGTCAAAATAAAGAGTTCAAATACAAGTCGAATTTGACTGGAGTGTAACTCAGAGCCTCAGGCACAGCACTTTTCTGCTATGACTCGCATGCTGAGGTACAATTGTGTGCTAATTAGACCAATGATCCAGAAGCCTGGTCCCCGAGATTGGTAGGTGAGTAGGAGAAGGAGCACGTGTAATAATTAGGTTGTATTTCAATTAATGCTCACTGGTACTGAGAAGTAAGTTGGCAAATTATTTTGCACAATTGAAAATGGAAGCATTGGAAATTGCATACAAATAGATTTGCAAGGACTCCTGAACTGAGAGGTTGTATCAGAAAAGATGGAATGGGCTGGGGCTTTGACTCTATGTAAGAGAAGGCCGAGATGTGATCAGATAGAAGGCTGTAAAATAATAAAAAAGAGATCCAAAATGACAGATAGAGTCATGTGGTATCATTAAAGCACAGAAAGTGGGCATTTGGCCCATTAAATTCATGCTGGCTCTCCATAGAACAATTCATTTCTTCGCTGTATCGCTGGGTCAGCAAGTTCACTTTCCCTGAGTGTGCCTCCACCTTCCTTTTCATTTCATTGATTTTCTCTGCAGGCAGTGAGTAAAGAAAGAAAATCCACCTCCCGTCACTCCTGTTTCTTTTACCCACAACTTCAATAGGTTTCTTCTTGTATTTGGAGCGTCAGCTAAATTGAAAGAACAAAATAGAGGGGAACTATTCAGCTCTTGAGCCTGCTTCTTCATTGATTAAGGTCATGGCAGATCTGTTTTGAATTCCTTATTGCGTCCTTGATAAGCTTTGATTCTCTTGAATAACATGAATCTATCTAGTTTCAACTTAAAAATATCCAACGGCCCTTCCTGCCTGACTTTCTGAGGCAGAGTTCAAGGTCACACAGCCCTCTAATAGAAGATGATTTCTTCTGTCTGTATCTGAAAAGGTTTATTATTAGTTTTAAAATGGTGTCCCCCTAGTGCTGGACTGACACACAGGAGGAAACATCCTTTCTACAATGACCTTTTCAAAACCATTCAGGATCTTATACACTTCAATCAGTGACTTCTCACTCCTCTAAACTTCAGTGGCAACTAGCCAGGATTGAAGGGTTTGAGCTACAGGGAGAGGCTGAATAGGCTGGGGCTATTTTCCCTGTGGTGGAGGAGGCTGTGGGGTGACTTTATAGAGATTTCATGAAGAGGATAGATAGAGTACATAGACAAGGTCTTTTTTCTCGGGGGAGGGGATTCCAAAACTAGAAGGCATAGGTTTAAGGTGAGAGGGGAAAGATTTAAAAGGGACCCAAGGGACCCAACTTTTTAACACAGAGGGTGGTGTGTGTTTGGGATGAGTTTCCAGAGGAAGTGGTGGAGGCTGGTACAATTACAACATTTAAAAGTCATCTGGATGAGTATATGTATAGGAAGGGTTCAGTGGTATATGGGCCAAATGCTGGTAAATGGGACTAGGTTAATTTAGGATTTAATCTGGTCGTTGCAAAGGATTTGGGACGAAGGGTCTGTTTCCGTGCTGTACAACTCTACAATTCTAAGCCCAGTCTGTCCAACCAGTTCTCGTAAGATCTTTCCAGCTATCAATCCAGGAAATCTCCTCTGAACCACTTCCAAAAGATTTACATCCTTCATTAAACAGGGAGATTTAAACAGCAGCATTCGAGATGTGATCTCAACAATGCCCTGTCTCATTAAAACATAAAATCCTTACTTTTATATTCAATTTTTCTTGGAATAAAGGATAGCATTCCTTTACCCTACTTGTTGATGTATTGAACCTGTTTACTAATGTTTTGTGACTCTTACACCAGAAAATCTAGATGTCTCTGCACCTTAGAATTTTTTATTTTTCACCATTTATTTTAACTCTACTTTTTCATTTTTTCTGTCAAAGTGCACAAGTTCACAATTTCTCACATTATCATCCATGTGCCTGATTTGCATACTCACTCAACTTATTTCTATCAGTCTGCAAATCCTTCTGCCTTCTTAACAACGTACTTTCCTACCTTTCTTGATGTTATTTATGAATTTAGCTAACATGCCTTCGAGCTGTTTATTTAAGTTATTGTTGGGAATTGTAATAAGTTGAGGTCTCAATACCACCCTCTTCAGGACTCCACTTATCACATCCTGCCAATCGGACAAAGTCCTTTTCATGCGTAATTTCTTTTTACTGCCAGCCAGCCTATCTTCTATTCATCCAAAATGTTATGCCCAATACCATTTATCTTCCATAATAACCTTTGATGTGGTACAAATATCTCCTGGAAATCCAAGCATAGCACTTCCATCGGCTCTCCTTTGCCCACAACACATGTTACTCCTTCAAAGCACTCCAATAAGTTGAATAATCATGATTTCCCTTGAATAAGACCATGCAGACAGCTCATGATTACCTCGAGCTTTTCTAAGTGTGCAACTGTCACATAGAAACATAGAAGATATGAGCAGGAGGAGGCCATTCGGCCCTTTGATCCTGCTCCATCATTCATCATGATCATGGTTGATCATCTGACTCAATAGCCTAACCCTTCTTTCTCCCTATAACCTTCGATCCCATTCGCCCCGAGTGCTATATCTAGCTGCCTTTTAAATACATTCAATGGTTTGGCATCAACTACTTCCTGTGGTAATGAGTTCCACAGGCTCACCACTCTTTGGGTGAGGAAATGTCTCCTCATCCCCATCCTAAACGGTCTGTCTGGAATTCTCATACTGTGACCTCTGGCTCTGGGCACACCCACCATTGGGAATATCCTCCCTGCATCTACCCTGCCCAGTCCTGTTAGAATTTTATAAGTCTCTATGAAATCCCCTTCTCATTCGTCTGAGCTCCAGTGAAAACAGTCCTAACCTACTCAACCTCTCCTCACAGGTCAGTCCCACCATCCCTGGAATCAGCCTGGTGAACCTTTGCTGAATTCCCTCGCGAGCAAGAGCATCTTTCCTCAGAAAAGGAGACCAGTCCTGCACACAATATTCCAGGTGTGGCCTCACCAAGGCCCTGTATAACTGCAACAACACATCCCTGCTCATGTTCTCGAAACGTCTCACAATGAAGCCCAATATACCATTTGCCTTCTTTACCGCCTGCTGCACCTGCATGTTTATCTTCAGCGACTGGTGCACAAGGACACGCAGGGCCCACTGCATACTCCCCTCTCCCAGTTTATAGCCATTCAGATAGTAATCTGCCTTCTTGTTTTTGCTTCCAAAGTGAATAATCTCATATTTATCCAAATTATACTACATCTGCCCCTGATCTGCCCACTCACCCAATCTGTCCAGGTCATACTAAAAGATCTTTGCATCCTTGTCACAGTTCACCCTTCCACCCAACTTGGAGTCACCTGTAAACTTTGAGATATTACGTTTTTTAATGATTAATTCTAAAATCTAACCTGTGCAGGCAGGTAGGACTAATTTAGTTTGGGATTATAGGAGCATGGACTGGTTGGACCGAAGAGTCTGTTTCCATGCTATATGACTCAATGATTCTATCTTCTTTGCTATAGACATCAATTTAACTGGTCTATAGACCCCATTTCTTCTATCTTTCCCTTTTCAAGTGCAATGTTATATTTGCAGTCTGATTCAACCTTTCCTGAATCCAGGAAATTTCGAAAATTAACACCAAATCCATCATTGGCTGCCTCTTTTAAAGCCCAAGGATAAAATCCACCTGGACCCAGGAACTTGTCAGCCTGCAACTTCAGGAACTTGCTCATTACCACTTCCCTTATTTCAATAAGTTCCACTCTCCCTTCCACCTTCGCATTTATAGCATTGGAATATTTATAGTATTTATAGTATTGGAATATTTTTGTCTCCTCTATCGTGAAGGCAAAAGCAAAATATTTGTTCTTTCCATCCAGTATTACTTTATTATCTACTACCAACCCACTTTTCTCTCTGACTAGAGAATCAACCTTCCATTACTCTTTTCTTTTTACAATACTTGTAGAACCTTTTGCTATCCTTTTTGTTTCATTTTTTAATTGGATTTTTTTTAATAGAAACACCTTTCTTTGCCTACTTTGCATCCTACCCAGATGTATCACAGCTTGATCTGGCAACTGCTCTGTCCAAGACCACAAGAAATTACAGAGAGTAGTAAATGCAGCCCAGTCAATCACGCAAACTAGCCTTCCAACCATTGACTCCGTCTTTACTTCCTGCTACCTCAAGAGAGCAACCAACATAATCAAAGACCCCTCCCACCTTGATTATACTTTCTTCCACATTTTTCCATCAGGCACAACATGTCCCAACAGATTGAAGGACAGCACCTTCACCACCGTTATCAGACTTTTGAACGGACCTCTCATATATTAGAGTTAATCTCTCTCCGCACCTTCGTTGTAGCTGTAACACTATATTCTGCATTCTGTTCTATTACCCTGATGTACTTCTGTAAGGCATGATTTGCCTGGATAGCACACAAAACAACACTTTTCACTGTATCTCGGTACATGTGATAATAATAAACCAAACCAAATTTTCCTCTATTTGTCCTAATCATGTGCAACTTTATGAAACGTTGCCTTTACTTCAAAAGAAAGCAACCTCAGTATTTCAAGCCTTATATTTAAATAAAATCCTTCCTCCTTTGAACCACGCTGTTAAATCTCACCTGCATATTTCAAGGACCCTCACAACCTTCCTAAAGTGTGGTGGCCGGAATCAGACCCAATATATTTACGTATTTTCTTCATTCATTCACTGGAAATCAGTATTGCTAGTAAAGCTGGCATTTGTTACCCATTTCTAATTGCCCTTGAGCTGAGTAGTTTCTTTGGCTACTTCAGAGGGCAGCTAAGAGTCAGCAACATTGCTGTGGGTCTGAGGTCATATGTTAGCCAGATTGATTATAGATGCCAGATTCCTTCCCTTCTGCACATTAGCGTACCAGATGACTTTTAGCAAAATTCAGTGATAGTTGTCATGTTCACCATTACTGAGCTTTACCTTCAAGAGACACTAATGGAATTTGAATTCTATCATCTGTCATTGTGTTATCTGTAATCATGTTAACAGAGTTTTAGCCTTGGCCTCTGGATTATTGCCCAGTGAAATTACCCACAACAACACCATACACTCCAAATGCAAAAGATAACCTAACAAAGGTTTGTAGTGATTCAGAAAAGAGACAAAGCTTTTCATCTTGCAGTCATCAGAACTAGGATGCAAGAAATAGAAACCAAAAGAACTGCTGATGCTGCAAATCAGAAACAAAAACAAAGTTGCTGGAAAAGCTCAGCAGGTCTGGCAGCATCTCAGTTCTGAGGAAGGGGCACCAGACCCGAAACGTTAACTCTGTGTTTTCTCCTTCACAGATGCTGCCAGACCTGCTGAGCTTTTCCAGCAACTTTGCTTTTGTTTATGCAAGACATAAATATCATTTTAAACAGCATAAGAAGATGGTGCTAACTGGTTGAGTTATAATTGGAATGAAGCTGCAACAAGAACAATTAACTGTCAATCTTAATTCCCAGACCAGTCAGATAGACTCATTGATTACCATGAGGTTACAGTCGGGGGCCCTGTTAGCTCAGTTGGCTGGACTCTGGTTTGCAATGCAGAGTGAGGCAACATGGTTGAATTCCTGCGCCCACTGAGGTTACCATGAAGGGCTCTCCTTCTCAACCTCTTCCCTTGCCTGAGGCATGGTGACCCTTAAGTTAAACCACCATCAGTCATCTCTCTGTTCTAATGAGAGAGTGATTATGTTTTCGTAAGATATGGTGACTTTAAATTTTACATTTACCTGTCGGGATGCATCAGAGATTAGTTGTCTCCATGACCATTTAATGAAAAGTACAATATGTGTAAAAATTCCTTTTGATACATAAAGCAGTTCCTGTGTATTTATATATGGACCTTCTAGCATGTGCAAATGCATCAATTACACTGTGAGTCTGACTGGTGATCTTAAATCTAAATTGAGATAAATGAAGATTTTAAAGGTGTCACTTGCAGATAAACAAGAAAAGACCAAGAACAGAGCTGGGGTTAAAATCGTTTCGGAGATAGTAGGAACTGCAGATGCTGGAGAATCTGAGATGACAAGGTGTAGAGCTGGATGAACACAGCAGGCCAAGCAGCATCGGAGGAGCAGGAAGGCTGATGTTTTGAGCCTCGACCCATCTAGTTTGAGACAAGGAGATGGTGGAAATGTTACAATTTAACTCTACACAAGAGAAAAATTTGGAGAATGCTCTCCATTGTTCCAAAATGGCTTCGTGTGTTACAAGCAAAATTACTGAAAAATGTATTTTGTGAAACAACAAAGCAACTGGATCACAAAATATATCAGCCAACACTTTAATAAAATAAAGATCCATCAATAAGTGATCATTTCATAAAGAAATCCTCCAAATGATGCCAATCATTAAACAAATTACATTTCATTCTTTGTAGGAAAATGACTGATAACTTCCTTTCTCATTGCTCTGTTACACAGATTTATTTTATCAATTCTTTGTTCAAAATAATTTTTAGTGTATATTGCCACTTGGAGAGTTTCCCTCACTCACCGGAGCCTATTTTCTGAGTAAGTTACTGACTAATCTTCAATCTTACTCACTCTCTGATTAACCCTGCACTGAAGCTCCTATTTGGATCTGCATATAAAAGGTGGAAGTTGCTTCTGCAGCTTGGGGATACCTTGATACGTTGGATTCATTGTTCAAAGATTGAGCCACAGGTCCATTTAATCCATTCTTTTCAGTTCTCTGTTACACCAGAACCATATTCCTCTCCATGGAATCTGGTTACCGAGCAACCTACAGACAAGTGCTTGACTCACACACCAAACTAACCCAGCAAGACTGGGAAGATTACATCAATTGTAATGCAAATATTTTGATTTCCTTTCTTTAAAGAGAAATTGTATATTCGCATAGAATTTGAATGCTCCCTTGTGAAGGAAGAGGGAAAGCAGACCACTTTCAGTTTTTAATCTCAATTCCTCACTCCTGTACAAGACTTTGAATGTGACAGGGCAGGTTGACAAAGGTGTACCTAAACCGTATAGAATCACATATTGTATGACGAAAAGCAACAACACAAAATTCAGAAATTTACAGTCAACCTGCATATAACATGAGATAAAAGGTACTGCAGATGCTGGAGAATCTGAGATAACAAGGTGTGGAACTGGATGAACACAGCAGGTCAAGCAGCATCATAGGAGCAGGAAAGCTTGACTTTTAGGGCCTAGACACTTCTCTGCATATAACATGAGTTCAGTCCCAGTTGGAGTATTGCACACAGTTCTGGGCATTGCATTTCAGGATGGATGTGAGGGTTTTGGGGAAGGTATAACAGAGATTTGCTGGAATAGGTCAGGCGATGAGGGATTACTGGATAGACTGGAGTAGCTGGGATGGTCCTTCTTAAAGCTGGGAGGACTAAGAGGTGATTTTAGACGAGATTTTAAAATCAAGAAGGATTCAGACACTGTGAACAAAGGGGATACTATTTCCAATGACTGAAAACGTGATGAACAAAGAACATAATTTAAGAGAATAGCAATGAACCAATGAAGACATGATAAAAAAAAAGCTCTTACTTTACAAGCAGGTTGAAAGAAATACATTGCCTGGTTGAATGATGATTATAGATTCATCGATAATTTTCAGCAACTAGAGAAATTCTTGAATGAGAATAATTCACTGAGGTTTACAGAAATGGGGCTAACCAGATACCCTCTCCACAGAGATGGCACATAGCTAATGAGCTAAACTGCCTTGTCCAGTGTTGTATTGTGCTATGATCCTGTGATTTCATAGCTTTGAATGATTTCACTCCATGACTGAGCTAACAAACGTATGTTGAACCACTCTGATGAGAAAAATGAGGGGTACTGAGTACAGGGCGAGTATTGAAACAGGGATCGAGCCATTTTGTGCAAAACACTCGAAGCTTAATTTGTAAGAGAGCCTTAGTTTTATACAGTATCACGTCAAACCTTGCTTCTTGCTACGCACAGGTCAGTTCTGAAGCACAGCTTCAGAAAAGCTGCACAAAGTAATTAAGGTTCTCCAGCCCACCCCTTGAGGAGATTCAGAAAGTGGATCGCTTCAAAACTGAGTGTCGAAGAGCTTTCGACCAGCACAGCTGATGCAATTTCAATTTACGACTGAATTCACAGCCACATTGAGAAAGGACTTGTCGATATAATTGAAATTGATCTTCAGCCATTTTGATGACCAATTCTCAAATGCTTTAGAAGGGAATTCTCAGTCAAAATGGAATAGGACTTTAAGGTAAATTGAAACAGTATTTGTAGATATATTACCAACTCATTTTCAGAAATAAGAAAGGAATTCATAGAACCAATAGCTGTGATATTTATATTGAGTTTATGGGAGTGGTTAGTTCAAGTAGGAAAGTCAGAATTGCAGCTTTTCCAGAGACCTTGCTGAAATTAACAGCAAAGGTCATTTTATGTTTCTTTCACCAGGCTTATCGCCAGCAACGAGAGATGATAAGAAACTTTGAAATACCTTAGGGGGCATATTAATAGCAATAGAATGGAATTTTATCTCTTTCAACTCTTCCTCCAGTCACTGTTTGCAAATATCCTTTTCAATTGCTGGTGCTGAATGCGATATTGTCAATTGATGATATACAAGGCAAAGCTGGATAAGGGAGACTTTGTTGCTTACTGTTTGTACACTTCGTACAATAGTCCTGGTTACCTATACTAACACTTCTGCAAGTATTTGGTTCAGAATTGGACTATTTGTAGTTGTTTGCTGCTACCAATCTGTCTTTGTATGCGGGCCTACCTAATCTTCAGTGGTGGCAGATACTCTACTGTAGAACCTTTACTGGAGAATCACTGTTCTTAATTAACATGATTTATTACATGATAGCAATGAGAATAACTATTTTATTAGTTAATGTATAACTACTAGGACTCTCAGGAGCTGTACATAATGCACCTGCTCCCCACGAAGGCTAGTATAGAACTCTTATCTCTAACCACAGTCGATTGAGACATCATCAGATTGGTAGCAAAAACAGAAATTGCTGGAAAAGCTCAGCAGGTCTGGCAGCATCTGTGGACAGAAATCAGAGTTAACATTTTGGATTGAGTGACCCTTCCGGAAACATTAATTCTGATTTCTGTCCACAGATGCTGCCAGACCTGCGGAGCTTTTCCAGCAATTTCTGTTTTTGTTTTTGATTTACAGCACCCGCAGTTCTTTCAGTTTTAATCAGAGTAGGTGGACTTAATGTGAAACTGTCTTTAACTCCTTCAGAACCATAAGATGATATAACACTATTGTGTGAATGGCTTTTTGCGGGTGATTCCAAAGTTGCTTTTACATGTCATTTTTTGATGGATGCTCTGGTGAAATCTAAATGAACCTAAGAATAATGAGAACACCCAAGAAAGCAATTTGGGCCACAGGTGATGCATTGTGAAAACCACCTTCCATCCCCTCCTCAGAATTATCCGAAGAGGCCTTATTCTTCCTGCAAGCTCAAACATTGCTGCCAAAGTGACCTCCATACCTAATTCCTTTGTTATGATCTCAACTAAAGATACCATCAGACACGTCAGATCTCGGAATGAAATTTGGCTTGATAGATCATATGCTTGAATTTTGCAGTTTGTTTGACATAGTGTTTATTCACTGAAACAGGTTCATGTGAGGCTGAAGATGTTCCTTAGGGAGAGAAAGGCATGTATATTACATAAAAGAAGAAAAAACATCAAGTGAGTTTGATACATGAGATAGTTTAACATGATCTTAGCACAAACAGCAGAACAAGTTTCACCATGTTTCCCAATACAACCTATTACAGAGACTCAAGTCCAAAGAAATTATATTCCTACCTCAGCTCAGTACGTTTTACTCAATGGACTCCTTCCTGTTTCTTTCTCTTGAACAGTAGAGATAATGGTGTGATATCTTTCCAATGGACCTTTCACAATTATGTCGTCCTAAGCTTTCTCAATTCTAACAATGTTGAAGATTTTTACACAATCACTCTTGGCTTGAAAGTTCCACAGACCCAACAACGTATATGCTGAAAGTGAAATGTACTCTGTTTATTTTCTGAACTGACCTCTGAGCTCTCTCCTTTGAAATCAAAACAAAGTCAATGACCTCAATATGTTTATTCTGCCTGTCATAAGCTCAAAATTTTTAACAAATTTCCATTCACATCAAACTAGTTTCTCCCAGGTTCTTGACTGCAATTGTGCGTCTCCCTGTAAAGGATACATTCAAGTCAGTGATGCAAACGGACTTTCTGAACTTTCTAAAATAAAACTTTTGTAGAGCTGACCCATATGCCTTTATTCTGAAGTCCAAATTTTAAAAAATGTCATCACAATGTACCTGGAGCAAATTTTCAGCATGCCCTTGACTTTCTCAGTGATACATCAATAGTTAGAAGGCAAACATACACCCTGCTGAAGGGGGTAAGATGCTATGGGATTCTTTTCACTCATGAGGAATCCTAAAAAAGGGGGGCACAGATTTAGCATAAAGCATCAATCACTTAAAACAGAAACAAGGGAATATAACTTCATGCAAAAGGTTGTAAAATGTTGAAATTCTTTGTCCAAGAAGGCTGTGGATGCTCCTATTTAAGGCTGAGGTAGACAGACTTTAAATTCTCAGGGTAACCAAGGAGTACAAAGGGTGAGCAGGAAAGGGGAATTGAAGCAAAAGGTCAGCTGTGATTTGATTGAATGGTGGAGCGGACTTGATGGGCCGAATGTCTATTCCTGGTGCTATTATTTGTGTTATTCTTGTTGTTATTGCAGCTGATGGTAACATTGGACAAGCCGGATCCCAGAATGAAATGCTGCTTGATGGATGATATGTTTGGTTTTTTTTATCATTTGGTGACTGAGTCACTTTAGCCACTGAAACATATCCACATGAGGCTGCAAATTTTTGTCAACGACAGAATTAAGTTTCCTACACATAAGAAAACAAAAATCAAAAGTTTAATATATATTTAATATATATTACATTTTGAAATATCTTAATACAAGCAATAAAAAAATTCAATTTGTTTCCCAACATCATCCAATTAGATGGATAAACCAAAGAAATTTTATTTCTATCTCAACTTTTCACTGAAGTTTTTACTCAACTGACTCCTCCCAGAGGTTTTTTTTCCCCTCAACTGCAGAGACAATGGTTCCAATGTGTGCACCTTTCACAATTCTAATGTCCTAAACGTTTCCAATTCCAACAACTTTAGGATTTCTATACCAACTCTCCCAGCTTAGAAACTCCTCAAGCTCAAACTCTTGAGCTCTTTGTGTTCTTGTACAGCAGCGACATTGATAGACTGTGAGTGATTGATGGACTGTGAGTGTTTGATTGAGATTCCTGCGTAATACTGGGGATTATCCTAATTGCTACATTCATGGGATCAGTAATACCTTGTATTGATGGGATGTCAATTGGAGCTGTAAACTTGAGTGTCCACTCCTTCTGACTTCATCATAAGTGTGATTGACTGAATTGTTAAGTCCTGGAAAACAACCCACAGGTCACTTGTCTTATGGATTTGAATGTTGTTGAAAATGAGACCCCCATACAGGTCTTTGGCAGAGTCCCTGAAGAGCCAGGGGCAAAGAAGCCAATGGCAGTGTTGACGTTGTAATGTGTAAGTGACTAGGTCCACTTGGCAGCAAGCTATAAATATTTGTCACAATCTGATACGACATCCAAAGCTATCACAGGTACATGAGACATATTAGGAAAATGCCAGGCATCTTGTCCCTATTTTCCTGCAAATTCTGCCACGTTGCTGGTTCATGCTCTTCTGTGGGATTACAAGTTTGATACTGGTCCTGCGCTTGGCACTTCTCGAGATTATCTTGATCTTCATCTGAGGTCCAAAGTAACTAAACATTAATCTAAATTGTAGAACAGGAGTTTAATCACACCAGAAATCTGAATGATACGTCCAAATTGTATGAACTAACCATTCAGCACAAGTACATGAGCAACCTTTTGCCCCAGCAACTAAAGGCGAGATATTAGTATTATTGGCCTTTTTTCCCCCTTTTCATACCTTCACCTTGCTCCATTACCACTGCCTTTTCATCTGTCACTACTTGGCTTCCAGGGGAAATGGTAAGAACTGCAGACGCTGGAGTCAGAGGTAACACAGTGTGGAGATGGAGGAACACAGCAGGCCAGGCAGCATCAGAGGAGCAGGAAAGGTGACCTTTTGGGTCGGGACCCTTCTTCAGAAATGGGGAGGGTGAAGGGAGCTCAGTAATAAATAGAGAGAGGAGGGGTGTATCTGCGGAAGGTAGGTGAGATGGTGATAGGTGAGTGTAGGTAGGGAGTGATGGAGATTGGTCAATGAGGTGGGAGGGGTGGATAGGTGGGAGAGTAGATGGACAGGTTGCGTCAGGTGAAGGAGGTGGGGATGAGAGGAAGGGTTGATCATGGGATGAGGCTGGAGGTGGGGAGATTTTGAAACTGGTAAAGCCTACATTTAGGCCATTGGGCTGCAAGCTCCCGAGGTGGAATATGAGGTCCTGCTTCTCTAGTTCACGGGTGGTGTCATTATGTCACTGGAGGAGGCCCAGGATGGACATGTCACCCAGGGAGTGGGAGAGGGAGTCAAAATGGTTCGTGACTGGAAGGTGTTGTCGTTTGTCTCGAGCACAGCGTAGGTGCTCTACAAAGCGGTCTCCGAGCCTCCGCTTGGTCTCACCGATGTAGAGGAGGCCACATCGGGAGCAGCGGATGCAATAGACCACGTTGACAGATGTGCAGGTGAACATCTGTCTAGTGTGGAATGCTGCCTGGTTGGCTTCCAGGGGAACCTTGTGGATCAAAATCTTCTTTCCAAAATTATTGTTAATATCGCAAATGAACAATTTGTTTCCATTCATTCTCAAAGTGGGGATAGCTGCTGACTAGGTCAGTAATTTTTGCCCATTCTTCATTCCCCAAAGGGCAGTTAAGAATCAATTATATTGTCTGGAGTGCCATGAGGGCAGACCAGGTAAGGTGTCAGATTTTGTTCCTAAAAATATATTTGTGAACCAATGTGCTTTTCCAACAATCGATAGTGATTACATGGTCATCATTAGGATAACTTTTTACTTCAGATTTTTACTGAAGTCAATTTTCACCATCTGCTGCGATGAAATCACATCCCCAGAACATTAGTCTGGTGTTTGTGGACTTTTTAACCCAGTAACATTGCCTGTATGCTACCATCTCCCTCATAAAAATTGAAAATCATAACTTGTCTCACACTCTCTCTCTCTCTCTCTCTTTGTCTCTCTTACTCTCTGCAGTCTAACGTGTTGCAGTTCAGTGCAAAAATTGGCAGTTCGATCCACCTCCCTGATGGGCTCGCATTGTTCTGGGATTTCAAACCTCTTCAAAATTCAAACTCTGACCAATTTGAAAAGCTCTTCCATGTCTAAATGACTCTTAAATGGCAAAATAGTTCTTTGTCAAAAATGAATCACACAGCTCCTTGGTTAAAATGTAACAATGAAAAAAGTCATGCAAATTTATTCAGAGCGTCAGCCCTCTGGATTTTCATTGGTGATAAATACCACATCCACATAACACAACAGTCTGTTCTGCTTTGCCTAGTTCCAAACATTATACTGTTATGAGACCTGATATTCTAACGGATATCATCAACTGTAATAACAATAGATTTCAGGGGATTACTCAGCATTAAATAGGTTCAATCGTAATAAATAGCACAAGATATCTAGTGCACCAAGCTCATCTTCCAAATTGGCACAATAGGATAAGATATGGAATTACATCTGCCTGGTTATTTATTAATGCTAATACAGTGATTTAAATGTTAACATAAAATATAATATTGGATGGGCTGGTTAAGGAAGGAAAGGAAATAAAGAACTCACATTTCAATAGTGCCTCAGGGCATTCCATTTGAAGCGCATTCTGAAATGCTCTATCCGAATGTTAGCAATCAAATTCGCACGCAGCAAGATCCCACAACCACTAACATGATAATAATCAGGTAATCGCTTTTTAAAAATTTGTTCATGGGAGGGGAGAGTCAATGGCTAGTCCAGTATTTATTCCCCGTCTCTGTCAGCTCTGAGGGCAGTTAAGAGTCAACCACATTGTTGTGGACCTAGAATCACAGATAAGGCAAATAAGGACGGCAGATTTTCTTCACTCGAGGAAATTGATGTTTGTTAAGGGATAAATAATGGTCAGGAGAAACAAAGGACAAAATACCCTTAAAAGAGGTGGTTAAGCCACGTAGCCCAGAATGGTTTCTCTACCAGATCGTTGAGAATGTAAGAACACTCAGTACAAGAACTAGAGCTTCTCGATCCTGATCCGATGTTCAATAAGACTGGCTTAATCCTCAAACACAACTCCACTTTCCCAAAGGAGTACATATTGATGGAGGTTTCTCTTTCATCTTTCTTTTCTCAAAGCTGTTCTGGTCCATAGACACAGCTGGGTTTCATACGGCTGTGTGATAGCTGATTGTTCACCTTTTACAACAAATTACTTTCAAACAGATAGATAACTAGTTTATAGAAAAATCACCACAGTGCAGGTGTCCAATTGTGATGATGACATCAATACAAACCACTCACAATTTAATACATAACTATAAATGAGGCAGAGCATCAGGACAGAAAGAGCAGAGCAAACTAAAACAGAAGTTGCTGGAAAAGCTCTGCAGGTCTGGCAGCATCTATGAAGAGAAAATCAGAGTTAACATTTCGGGTCCGATGACCCTTTCTCAGTTCTGAGGAAGGGTCACCAGGATGAAGTGCCAGGATGTCAAGAAAAGTCTCCTGCAAGACAAAAGAAGAGGTTATTTTATTTTGAAGTCAGTTGCTGTCTGGTGTGCACATCACTCTGTCCCTGCTTTGGAAACAGGTCACCCATCTACCAATGTTCTCAGACTTCCCCGTACTCCCAGTGTTAGGCCCCTGGCCCTTCCTGGTACAGCTTCCCCATTACCCATGCTCCCAATGCTGCTTGGACGCAAGCTTCCTGCTCACATCGTGCACCCCTTGCAGCAGAGCAAGCGCTGACAGTGTTACTGAGCATGGGATAGACATCATAGATGCAAATTCTGGTGCTTTCTTCTGAGTGTCCTGTCACAGTCAGGTGGGTGACACTGGCTACATCTGCCCATCTGCCTTGACAACATGCAGACATATTGCATTGTGGATAATTACTCCATACACACAATACAAATAAGATATAACATAATAAAATAATTGCACAACTGTATATATTAATAATGCAAAAAAACCCACAACATGTTGCATAAACCTGTTGTCCTTAGTCTACAGAGTAAGAATGAAAGGTTCTCCGCACTCTACAGTTTCCATATTTTAAGAGCAATGATTAAAGGAGATAAAATGAGCTTCAATATGCCAGATCAGGCAGTGGGGAAAATGAAATATTAACAGGGAGCCTCAATGCTAATTTTCATCCTGTTCTATGGAAGTTCATGTGTGATGGCAGGTGAGCAGAAGGATGGGTTTTACTGTAAATGCTTGAACCATCTTCTAACACACAAGGTCCAAACTTTCACATTTTAGAAAGTGAAGCATAATCAGGATGAATTAACACAGGAGATGATAAAAGTAGGGAGCGAAAGAAGTCAAGATTTTAAGTGGTTGTCAACATGACTGCTCTCAGCTAGTGTATTTACTAGCAGCCTTAAAAGAGGGAACCATTTCAGTCGATGAGGAACAGTCACTGCATATTCTTTGTGTTGACATTTACGACATATTTAACGGTGGATTTATTGTGAGGTACACTTAATGGGTCAGAGCCAATGATGTGCTGCTTCTAATTCAAGTTGAGAACTAAACATAAAACAGTGAGCGTAGGAAACATCAACAGGTTCTGACAGAGCTGTATCTCCAGTAAAAGTGTTGTAGTCACCTAAGCTCCTCTTTCAATAGAGACGGAGACAACTGATGGCTGTTTAACTGGGGTTAATCCTCGGGCAGGGGGCTGAAGAATGAAAATTCTTCATAGTGGCCTTAGGTAGTGCAGGAATGTGAACTCATACTGTTGGTATTAACCTGCATTCGAAATAACCATTCTGCTAAAAGAGAGGACCTATCCTGCATTGGAAATACTCACTAATTCTCTCACTAGGTTTACCCCTGAATATTAAACGACACATACAGTTGACAGATATGTGCAATACTCAGTAGTTCTTTGAATGAGGTTTTGTTACATTTGTTAACCATGTCAGTGACCAAGCTGCATATAATTAAAATGAATGAAAGTAAAATAACTAACTCTGAACTAAATTCGATTTAACACACTCCTATTTTCTTGAAGAAACCGTTGATCTTTTTGTAATGATTGTAATGAAGTCAGCCAGCTGGGCCCCATAGAACATGAGTTGCCTGATTGGCCTGTTAATCTGGTCCAATCAGGGAGCCCTGGCTAACATCTAAAGAGGTTGAGTGTGAGGGATACTGACATTCTGGTGCCTGCCTTTGTATGAGGCTGTGCAAAGGTCAAGGGCTGCTCATATATAAATAAAGAGTGACCAGGTGACAGGATACTGACCTTGTTGCAATCATTACGGAAAGACCAGTGATTTCTTCAAGAAAAGAAGGCTGTATTAAATCTAGTTGAGCTTAGAGTTAGTTAGCACACTGATAATCACAAGCAGGTTAAATTAAATAAATTAGTAAGATGTGGATATGTACTTTCAGCACCAGTACTCTCTAACTGACTAATTTGACTGAGTCCATTAAATGGAGGCAGTGATAACATCACTGGGCCAGTAATCCAGAGCCCAGTACTAATGTTCTGGGGGCATATGCTCAAAACCCACAGTAGCTGATGGTGAGGTTATTTTTTTCTTCTAAAGAACCTGGAATTAACAGCTAGTCTAAAAGTAACCAGGGGAGGTACTGGCCTAGTCATATTATCAGTCGGCCGATTAATCAAGAGATCCAGATAATGTTCTGGGGACATGGGTTCAAATCCTACCACAACAGATAGTAGAATTTCAATTCAATAAAAATCTAAAATAAAGAGTCTAATCATGACCACGATGGGGAAAAGAACCCCATCTGGTTCACTGATATACTTTCATGGGTTAACTGCTATCTGCATGTGACTCCAAATCCACAGCAATGTGGTTTGACTCTTAACTGCCCTCTTGGCAATTAATGCTGGCGCAGCCTGTGATGCCCTCACCCTATGAATGAATGAAAAAATAACACTGTCAATTGGCATAATAAACTGATCTGCTTCACCAATGACCTTTATGGAAGGAAATCTGCTCTCTTTACTTGGTGACTCCAGACCCACAGCGATATATTTAACTTTTAACTGTCCTCTGAAATAGCCTGGAGATGCGATCAGTTCAAGGACAATTTCTGATAGACAACTACTGCCAGCAATGCCTCTGTGAAAGAATAATAATATGGATTCCATTGCTCCTCCACTGGGTTGCATCCATTTCAGGTAGTCATGGTGAAATTGTTGTCCTGATGAAGTGTCCTATTTCTCCAGGTGACCATTACAGGTATCTTGTGGTATCTGCCACCTCTACCAATATGTGGCACTGGGTAAGGGTCAGGAGCAGTAATTTGCTGCCACTAGTCTTCCTTCGCCTGAGGTCTGTCTTGGGTCTATCTATTGATTAGTGGTAGGGGATATATCACTGTTGAGTATCTATAGAAGAGACACTGATTTTCTCAGGTAACAGGAAGGTTTATTGGATGATAGAAATGGCTACAACTACATTTGGTTAGGCACTTTAAGGTGCCACTTATTACATGATGCTTAGCATTGAGCAAATCCCTCTCACAGGTACTGCAGCATAACCTCACAAAGTGGTTTCAGGCTGCATGTTAGTGATGCAAAGGACGTTCCGTAATCATTGACTTCATCATTCATGCCTTTCTGAGAGACAGGTCCAATAGAACATCAATTATTGCTGCTGACAAATGTTCTTTGCAGTCTGCAAAGGAGTCTTGTATCTCGTCCTTTGTCAATGACACGTTTACGAAACACTCCTTCCCTAAAATCACAAGCTACTATTTCCAGAATTTTAAGATCTGTACTCAGCCAGGAGAATGGATGATCGCGGCAAGTCGTGGGATTTCTGCGCAGATAAAATCACTTCCTCTTGTAGAGAGCCTATGAAGTAGAAAAAGAATAAGATTTACAATGTATTCCCCAGACACTAGCTTCTCAGGCATGGAAGGTGATATAGTCTCCATGCAAGATCTTATGGCTCATAAATGTAGTTCCTGTTATGAGGATTTTATTTTTAATTAATTGTAGGGACTTTGGTACAACTGCTTTAGCCTCCATCTATTGCTCCTCCTTAACTGCTCTTAAGAAGCTGGTGGTGAGCTGCTTTCTCATAGGAAGCCCATATAAATAGTTGTCATGGATTGAGAAATGGTGGCTGGGTGTCAAGACCATGACACTATTGTTGCCCTGTGGAAATCATTGTATGGTTTCCATTCCACAAAGGGTGGGTTCATTCTATTTCCTTGGGCTGATGGTGGTGCTTATTGATTGGCTACGCAGAATGACTAAGAATTTACAGCAGCAAAACTGGTCATTTAGATCACTGCTCTCTACTGCCAGCTTCAATTGACTTCCTAAACTGGAAGTCTTTAAAAGGCTATTTGATTAAAGTTCAGGACCAGCAGGTTCCTTTTTGGATGAAAGACAGGGATGTCAAGATTCAGAAACCTTGGAGCACAAGAGAAATTGAAAGGTTAGTCAAAAGGGAATAAAAGGAAGCATTTTGTAAGGTTTAGGAAATTGAAATCAAACAAGGCTCTTGAGGTGTATAAAAAAACCCAGAAATTAATGTAATCAAGAAATTAAAAGGGCTAAAAGAACCACAAAATGTCCTTGTCAAGTAGGACTAAGGAGAATCCCAAAGCATTTTATACATATGTTAGGAGCAAAAGGGTAGCTAGGGAAAGGATTGGTCCATTCAGGGACAAAGAAGGGAATTCATACATGGAGTCAAAGGAAATGTGTATTGTTCTTAACCAGTACTTCACATCGATGTTCAGCAAGGAGAAAGACATGGATAATGACAGAATGTGGGAGGAGTATGTTGATATTCTGTGGCAGGTCAATATTAAGAAAGAAGAAGTGTTGGATGTTTTGAGAAACCTTAAAAGAGATAAGTCCCCAGGGCCTGAATGGATACTGAGGCAAGCATGGGAGGAGATTGCAGGGGCCTTGACAAAGATCTTTTCATCTTCTCTTGCCTTAAGCAACGTTCTAGTAGACTGGAAAATATGGAGCCAATATTATTCCTTTGTTTAAGAAGGGCAACAGGGATAATCCAGGAAATTATAGGCTGGTGGGCCTTATATCACTGGTAGATAAATTAATGGAGGAGATTCTTAGGGACAGGATTTACTTGCATTTGGAAAAGAATGGACTTGTTATGGATAGTCAACATGGTTTTGAATGGGGCAAGTCTTGTCTCACAAGCTTGACTGAGTTTTTGAGGGAGTAACAAAGATAATTGATGAGGGTAGGGCAGTGGATGTTGTCTACATGAACTTCACTAAATCATTTGACAAGTAGGCTGTTCCATTAAGTCACATGGTATGCAAGGTGAGTTGACAAGTTAGATACAAAATTGGTTTGCTCATAGAAGACTGACAGTAACTGTGGAGGGGTGTCTTTTCTGACTGGAAGTCTGTGACCAGTGGTATTCCACAAGGATTGGTGTTAGGACCTTTGTTATTTGTAATACATGTAAATACTTTGGATGAAAATGTAGGTGGTCTGATTAGTAAGTTTACTGATGACACAAAATTTGGTGGAGTTGTGGTCAGTGAGGAAGGTTTTCAAAGAATACTGCAGGTTATAGACTAGTCGGAAAGTTGGGCAAAGAAATGACAGATGGAGTTTAATTTGGATAAGTTTGAGGTGATGCATTCGGGGACATCAATTGCAAGAGGAAATTATACAATTAATGACAGGAGTCTTAGGAGGATTGTTACACAGAGGAATCTTGTAGTCCTATTCCATAGCTCCCTGAATGTGACAACACAAGTGGATAAGGTAGCAAAGAAGGCGTACAGCACGCTTGCTTTCATTGGCTGTGGCATTGAATATAAAAGTTGGCATGTCACATTGCAGCTGTAAAAAAAACTTTAGTGTGGTCACATTTTAAATATTGTGTGTAACTCTCGTCACTGCACTATAGGAAGGATGTGGTGGCTTGGGAGAAGGGGCAAAAGAAGTTTATCAGGATGTTGCCTGGATTGGAGCGTATTAGCAACGAGGAGAATTTGGACACATGTAGATGGTTTTCAGGAAAGTACCTAAGGCTGAGGGATGACCCGATAGAAGTATATAAAATACTGAGGGGCATGGATAGGATGGATATTTGGAGTCTTTTTCCCAGGGTGGAAATGTCAAATATGAGAGGGCATTGGTTTAAGGTGAGAGAGGGAAAGTTTAATACAGATGTGCGAAGCAAGCTTTCTTACAAAAAGGGTGGTAGGTACCTGGATCACACTGGTAGGTGTGGTAGGTACCTGGATAGTAGAAGCAGATACAATAGCAACATTTAAAAGAGATCTTGATAGACACATAATTTTGCAGAGAATAGAGGGATACAAATCATATGCAAACAAATGGGATTAGTTTATAATGGCATTATGATCAGCACAGATCTGGTGGCTCACAAGGCCTAGTTCCTATGCTAAACTGTTCCATAATCTATGAAACTAAACCTAACTGCATAACTCTCTGTATAACATTGTATCATTTTACCATGCAATTCTAGCTGCCTCAGGAAGGTGAGAATGGGTCTTTCTTTGTGAACCACTGCTGTCCTCATGCATTGTCAGCTTCAGGCTTATTCGCTTACAGTCCGCCTTACCCCGACAGTTCTTGTGAATGGAATCAGAACACATTTCTGCGCATGTTAGTTTATACTTCCTTCCAACTCAACTAAATATGCTTAGCAACAGTTAAATGATCATTTGCAGCCCAGGTTACAGTTACCCATGTGTAAGCCTAAACAAGGAGCCCAGTCATCTCAACTCCAAGACATCTCCGCAGGAGTTCATCAGGGACATGTCCTAGGCGCAACCATCTTCAGCTGCTTCATCAATGATCTTCCCTCCATCATAAGGTTAGAATGAGGATGCTTGCCAATGATTGGTCAATGTTCGGACCATTTGTGATTCCTCAGGTGTTAAACTTGAACAATATCCAGGCTTGCGTTGCAAAGTGGCAAATAACATTCATGCTATGTAACTGCCAGGCAATAGCCATGTCCAACAAGAGACAATCCAACCACATGGTATTCAATGGCATTACCAAAGCTATCAAAATCCTGGGGGTTACCATTGACTGGAAACTGAACTGGATTAGCCATAAAAATACAACGACTACAAGTATAGGTCAGAGCAAGTAACTCACCTCCTGATTCCCTAAAGTCTGTCCATCATCTACAAAGCACAAGTCAGTAGTCTCAATTATTTGATACTATCCAGGATAAAACAGCCTACTTGACTGGCATTACACACACATTAACTTCAGTTCCCACTGACAGTCAGTAGTAGCAGTGTGTAGTCTATAGCAGGTGCACTGCAGAAATTCACCAAGATGAAGCACCTTCCAAACCCATGACCACTTCCATCTTGAAGGACAAGGGCAGCTGATACATAGGAACACTACCACCTACAAACTCCCCGTTAAGCCACTCACCATCTTGACTTAGAAGTATATCATATTGCCATTTCTTCACAGTGTGAAAATGTTGGAATTCACATCTTAACTGCATTGTGTGCCCACCTACACAACATGAGTACAACAGTTCAAGAAGGCAGCTCACTAATTTTCAGGACAAAATAGGGATGGGTTATAAATTCTGGCTCAGTTGGCAGCACTTGTGTCTCATAAGTGAAGAAAATGAATATAAATTTCAGAAGACCTTTCAGCCACAGAAATGTCAGAATGATATCCAAATACAGCTTTGAACATTTTCGATTTTTTAAATTTAATTGCACCCAAATTTGGTTAAAATTCCTTCTGCTAGTCCAGAGAGATTTAAACCTATTGCACTCATTTCCCATTGTCCAAAGGAGAGATTGTGGCATGGTCATAGTAACATCAGACTTGTAATCTGGAGACGCAAGCTAATGCTCTGAAAACACAGGTTTCGATCCAATTAATATAACGTGGAGTTTGAAAGCTGGTCTCAGTAATGGTGATCCCAAAACTATTACTGATAGCCATAAAAAACTCCACATTTGGTTAACTAGTGTCCTGGAATGAAGGAAATCTGTCATCCTCACCTGGAGTTGGTTACATGTGACTTCAGACCCTCAGCAATGTGATTGTTTCTGAACTGCCCTCAAACGGCCTGAGCAAGGTATTCAATTGAAGCCTAGTTAAGGGCAGGCAACAATTGCTGCTCTTGACAGCAACACTCAAATCACATGAAAGCATATTTTTCTAAGAAATGAATGTCACTTTGATCTGATTCTACTTTTTTGGCACAGTCACCGTTCTCTGCGAAGGATCAGGAAGAGAATCTGCTGGAAAATCTCAGCAGGTCTGGCAGCATCTGTAAAAAGAAATCAGAGTTAACATTTCATGTCCGGTTTCCAATTGCCATCACTTATGATTAACGAATTTTTAAAAAATGCAATCAAAATGAAAATGCTAGAGCTATTTGCGCTTAGGCCAAGGTAATTAGAACAGTGTGGGTTCTAAGTGAAACACACTTAATTGTCGCAAGTTAAAGGAGATTAATCTGTATGTTAATTCAACATTCTGCCCTGTTTCAGACTCCCAAACTATCCAATCTCTGTTCTGTTATGTTTGCTCCCTTCAATGTGCCCTTGCATCTTCATTAAAGATAAATGAATGTACTCTCCAGAAGATAATTAAAATAAGATACTAATTCTTGTTAAGTACAGAAACCTGGCCAGTGTTTTCTGCGAATCTAAGTCCATCAAGTCGATAAATTGGGGACTTGGGATGATTTGATTAAATCTTTAATGCTCGTGATGACTCCAGGTTAGTGAAGATTACGTATCAGCGCACTTTCCGAGAAAGGGGATGACGCAGAGGTAACAAGGTGTGGAGCTGAATGAACACAGCAGACCAGGCAGCATCAGAGGAGCAGGAAAGCTGACGTTTTGGGTCTGACCCTTCTTCTGCTCCTCTGATGCTGCCTGGCCTGCTGTGTTCATCCAGGTCACACACCTTGTTATCTATGACACAGAGGTGTTACCTACTGTGCCACAGCCCTCTGCTATGGCCTTACGCACTTCACCCCGCTCTTTGGAAAATCAGAAGCCATGTTATTCAGCACTGCTTCCTTTCTCTACAATGTACATAGCCTCCTCAATTCAATTTCTGACTCAATATTCATTGAGCTGTTTGCAAGAAATGAATTGAGAATTGTAGATATATTAATGGATCCGTTTGATTCATTCAGAAGTTAAAAGGATAGAGAAATCATAGACTGTCAGGAAAGTGAGCTTGCTAGGCCAAACAGATTCTTGTATTTTCAAGCATTCTAACGTACGGTCGAGACAGCCTGAATGATGACCCCCTTCTGTGCAGCAAGATTCTATGATTAACTCAGCTGTGGTTTATAGATAACAACCGAAGACCAGAAAAGTACAGAGATAAAACTCAAAACTGTTTTCTTTTTATTTCAAAATGTTCTTTGTTCATAAAGAAACCTCTATATGCATACATAGTCACTAGAACAGTTCAATTCTGCCCAGTCTTTGCACATGGACAAACAAGCAAACAAACAAAGGTTGGAATTTGATTTTCCAACAAACAAACCCAAGGCCATTTCTTCATTATGCAAAATATCAATTTCATATATTGGAGGTGCCAGGAGGATCCAAGAACTGACTAACACTCATGGGGAGACGATGGCCTAATGGTATTATTGCTGGACTGTTAATCCAGAAACCCAGACAATGTTCTGGGGACCTGGATTCAAATCCCACCACGGCAGATGGTGGAAATTCAATAAATATCAGGAATTAAGAATCTAATGATGACAGTGAATCCATTGCTGATTTTTGGGAAAACCCATCTGATTCACTAATGCCCTTTAGGGAAGGAAACTGCCATCCTTACATGTGAATCCAGACCCACAGAAATGTGGTTGACTCTTAACTACCCTCTGAGCAATTAGGAATGGGCAATAAATGCTGCCTAGCCTGCAATAGCCTCATCCTGTTAATCAATTAAAAAATAAATTGTCCTTTGACCACTACAGCTTAGATAATGGTCTTTCTCCATTGCACCTTTGCAGAAGCTGCCCCAAGCTTTAGTGTATCCCTCAGCATGTAGTGGTGGACCTTGAAATGTGCCAGTCTGCAACACTCAGCCCAGGTCAATTACTTGTTCTGGAAAAAGTGTGTTTTCACTGACTCGACGGCCGTCCATATTTGATGTTTTGTCTCAGTATGCGTCCCTGGGAACAGGCTGGAGATGTCAGTATCATGGAACTGCTCGGGATGAACCATGACAAAATTCACTGCGTCTTTCTCCAGAATTCCTATGCAAAGACACTTTCCAACAGGAGATGTGTGACAGTCTCTATAAGCCTCACAGCCACTTCAAGCGTAACGTATGGTGGTGCAGACCGACCAGGTGTACATGAAGGATCTCTCAGGTAGTGCCCTTCTTATCACCAGCCAAGAGACGTCTTGGAGCTTGTTGGAAAGTTCTGGTGATGGGGCATTCTGCCAACTGACTTTGACCGTCTCCTCAGGGAATAACCTGACGGGATCCAACCTCTCCTTTTCCCATTGGGTCTTGCGGAAACCACGTGCTGCGCACTTCCTGATGGACTTGTCAAAGGCGTTCTTCTTTGCAAATTTCTTCAGGAATGTCAGATAATGCAGAACGGTGCAACAACTTGGAGCATTCTATGCTTTGCAACACCAGGGATAGATAGACCCCTGGTGCATAGTGCCACTTGGTGTTTATGGAACCAAGGTCTATGTACAGCTTTACGCAGCTGCACATAAAGGTGGTCATCAGGACGAGGGCAGCTTTAGACACATTCTTCCCCGCCACCCCAATCTAGAATTTTGTACATGATGCTCCTGAGGAGACTGTCCATCTTAAACATTCAGATAAAGTGGAAGATGGCTTGGATGCCTTTTATTTATAATTTTAAGATATACTTTATTCATAATAAGTACGTTTGTATGTACACATTGTCACAAATGCAGTTACATTCTGTACAGTAGCATATCAAGGAAGTAAACAATCATTGGAACTTGACTATCCAAACAAACCGAAGGCATCTGTTAAATATACAAAACTATATTTAGAGATAGTAGGAACTGCTGATGCTGGAGAATCTGAGATAACAAGGTGTACGGCTGGATGAACACAGCAGGCCAAGCAGCATCGGAGGAGCAGGAAGGCTGATGTTTCGGGTCTGGACCCTCATTTGAGACACTAGGAGGATCCAATAACTGAACAGACTCCCATTTAACTTCAGCAGGAAGACCTCAGAATGTGGTTTTTCCCCACTGCGCTGTGGTGACAGCTGCCCAAACTTCAGAGCATCCCTAATGCAAACAGGGTGACCACTTTGCAGAACATCTCCGGTCCATGCACAAGCAGGACCCTGACCTTCCCACCGCTGGTCATTTTAACGCAGCATCCTGCTCACATGCCTGCTTGTCTGTCCTTGGCAAGCTGCAATGCTCCATCGAATCACAATGCAAACTGGAGGAACGACATCTCATCTTCAGACTAGGCCCTTTACAACTTTCTGGATTTGAGTTCAACACCTTAAAATTATGAATCCAGTCCCATTCCTTCCCTTTCTTTTAGCGTACTTGTTACTTCCTCTGTCACCATGTCCTCTCTCCTCTTCCCCCACTCCAGTGGAACTTTCTGTTCTGTCCAGTCTGGCAGTTAGACACACCATTGTTCTGCCCCTCTCAAGTTCTCACTTAACCTGCACTATCAACACCCTTTCACCCTCAACACTCTACCAATCCACCATTGCTTAAATGCTGCCTCCACCAGACTTGGTGTCAGCTCTGAAAAAAAGTAATCTGGACTCAAAACATTAGCTTGCTCTCTCTCCACGGATGCTGCCTGATGCACTATGATTTCCAGCATTTTTAGTTTTCAGTAAACTTTGGGGTCTGACTCTATCCAAACAAACCAAAGGCATCTCTTACTTGAACCAGACTATATTTACATGCATTTGAGGCACCAGGAGGTCAGACTTCTAGAGCCAGAATTAGTATTCTGTGGCATCTAGTGCACTTGTGGTTCAACCTCACACTCAGCGCACTCAGTGTCTCTCGTGGTGATTGCTACAGACACCAACAGTGATATCTAGTGCTGCTTTTCCTGGCTTCCTGTCTTTTCAAAATGTCAAATTTCCTGTGAAACGCTATTTATTTTCCAGCAACCATTCAAAGAATTATCTACTTCACAGGTTTTTAACACAAATGTCTTCCCAAATCCTTTCAATGCACTTTAATAGCCCTCTGCCAACTGAACATCTGCATAACCTTCTGATTCAGTGTGAGCATCACCACAGGAGATCAGCTAATTTAATTATGCTTAAAATATCAAGTTAAGTAAGAGGCGGTTAAAATTCTTCGTCATAAATTTTACAAATTTGCAATCATTATATTTACTGAAACACGCTTTTCATATTCCTTCATTAAAATTAATGGACCTTGTAGCTTTTTTCAATAACTCAATGCTAAAGACTGATGCAAATGCAAATTAAAATATTTAATTTGATGTAAAATGCTTAATCACCATGAGATGGGGTTGCTTTAGAAATGAAAATACGAGTCTTCAGGATCTCCAGAATGCTCAGCGTGACTACTTTGAGCTTAGTTGCAGTTACTGCCCATTCCTACTCCCCTTCCACATCCTACAATCACTGCAACTGACCCCCGGACCCTACACACAACACCCTCCCTGTGCCAGAATCAGACAATTATTCCTGTGCAAAAGGGGGCCATTTGGTCCATCTTGCCTGCACTGGCTCCATTGCCTACTGCCAATCTCTCTTTCCCTATACTTGTCCACCATTTCTATCCAAATAATCATTCAATGCCCCCTTGAATGCCTCAATTGAACCTGCCTCTACCACATTTCCCAGCAATGTATTCCATACCCTAATCACTCGTTGTGCGAGTAAGCTTTTTCTCTCATGTTGCCCCTGCCTCATTTGTACTTCACTGTAAATTTGTGCCCTCTTGTTTCTTTTTCCCTCATAATTTTGAAAACCTCTTTCAAATGCCCTTTCAATCTTCTTCTCTCCAAGGAGTACAGTCCTAACTTCTTTAATCTATCCTCATCCTGTTTTTTGTTTAATTCATTCATGGGATGAGGGCATCTCTGGCTAGGCAGCATTTATTGCCTATCCCTAATTGCCCTGAGGGCAGTTCAGAGTCAACCACATTGCTGTGGGTCTGGAGTCACATGTAGGCCAGACCAGGTAAGGATGACAATTTCCTTCCCTAAAGGACCAGTTATGGTGCCCAGAACTGTCCACAATACTCTAGTGCAAGTATAACAAACGTCTTCTACAGTGTAACATTATCTCTTTGCTCTTGTACTGTATGTCTCTATTAATAAAGCTGAAACATTGCATGTTTTATTAACTACCCTCCCCAAGTGTCCGACCACCATTAGTGATCTGTGCACCCAGACCTCACTGCATCTGCATCCCCTTTAGAATTACAACTCCAATTTTACATTGCGTTTCAATATTCTTCCACCTAAAGCATATAACATCACACTTTTCTGCATTGAACCTTATCTGCACCGATCTGGCCACATCATTCTTTTGTCAATGTTTTTCTGGAGATCCACACTTTACTCCCCACAATTCTTCCAAGCTTTAGGTCATTCACAAACTTTTAAATTGTCACCTGCATAACATGATCCAGCTCATTAATATATACCTGGAAAAGCAAGTGTCTCAAAATTGGTTCCCGCGATCGTCAGCTAGATATCTTCCTTCTGACTGTAAATTAACGAATGACCATTACTCATCCCACCCTAGTTGAAGTTGTAAATCTTGAGTGAAGTGAAGGATGCTAACGTTGACTCAGGAAGCCTTGGTAAGTTGAAGGAAGATCATTGATCAGTGCAACACACAAGGAGCCATTTTGACCCCTCATCCTGGCATCCTGTTAAATAAATGTTTGACCTTTAGAGAGAAGCTGAATAGGCTGAAGCTCCTGGAGCGTTGGAGGAATTGAGGTGACTTTATAGAGGTTTATAAAATCATGAGGGGCATAGAAACGGTGAATAGCCAACGTCTTTTCCCCAGGGAGGGAAGTCCAAAACTAGGGAGTATAAAGTTAAGGTGAGAGAGGAAACTTTAAAAGGGACAAACGGGGCAACTTTTTTATGCAGAGGGTGGTACACGTATAGAATGAGCTGCCAAAAGAGGTGGTGAAGCTTGAACAGTTACAACATTTAAAAGGAATCTGGATGGGGACATGAATAGGAAGGGTTTAGAGGAATATGGGTCAAATGCTGGCAGATGGGACTAGATTAATTTAGGATATCTGGTCAGCATGGACGAGTTGCACCAAAGAGTTTGTTACCATGCCATACAGCTACATAACTCTATAACTGACCAGTTATTTCCATCTCCCTTGTTTGATTCTCAATAACTTTGTGAATATTCCCTTTTACATAGAAACACAGAAACATGGAAAGTAGGAGCAGGAGTAGGCCATTCAGCCCCTCGAGCCTGCACCACCATTCGATACGATCATGGCTGATCTTCCAACGTCAGTATCCCACTCTCGCTTTCCGTACATACCCCTTGATCACTTGAGCCGCATGGGCCATGTCTGGCTCTGTCTTGAATATATCTAATGAACAGGCCCCAATAGATTCCTGTGGGAGAGAATTCCATACGTTCACAACTCTTTGAGTGAAGAATTTCTTCTTAATCTCAGTCCTGAATGGTTTACCTCTTATTCTGAGACTAAGACCCCTAGTTCCGGACTTCCCCAAAATCGAGGATTCTTCCCACATCTACTCTGTCCAGTCCCATCAGGATTTTATAGGTTTCTATGAGATTCTCCCTCATCCTTCCAAATTCAAATGAGTACAAGCCCAGTCGATCCAGCCTTTCCTCATATGTCAATCCTACCAACCTGGGAATCAGTCTGGTGAACCTTCGCTAGACCTGGTCAATAGCAAAAATGTCCTTCCTCAGACTAGGAGACCAGAACTGCATACAATACTCAAGGTGTGGCCTCACCAAGGCCCTGTATAACTGCAGCAAAACATTCTTACTCCGATACTCAAATCGTCTTGCTATGAAGGCCAGCACGCCATTAGCTTTCCTTGCTATCTGCTGCACCTGCATGCCAACCTTCAGTGATTGTTCCACCATGACATCCAGCTGTTCTCCAGTCAGGAGCGTCTTCCTCCTTCAAACTTTTGTGTCAGGGATATTAACTACGTGTGTCATAGTACCTTTATTTAGATTGTGCTTACTCTGAGATCTTAGAGGTTTCTGAAGGAGCCAGTGATTTTCTCTTTTTTCAGAGCTGGTGGCTGTTGAGAGCTGTTCTCTTAACAGGTGACAGTTTGCTCTCACACCGATTTTCAAATGCACTCTTCTTTTATACCCTTGATGACCTATTAATTTCTTACAATAGATTGGTGTGAGGTTGTCAAAGCCATCAGATTTAAATTTAATTCAGCTTTGGTATCTAGGGTATGGTTGAAATTAACTGGCTAAGTCCAAAAGCCTGTTGTTTTCATTAAAAATGCTGCTTTACTTGCTGACAGTCTTTTAATATAATGTTTCAATTTCAAGAACTCTCTCTACATTTGATGCTGCATGCAGACTTTTTTAAAATCTTCAAGCCTAAAAAACACACATCTTTTAAAGGGACCATGCACACTTCCCCCTATCATTTTACAAACAAATTCTAACATCCTGCCTTAAAAATCCACAAGTACGAAACCAACTTTGCAAGAGTTCCACAGATTCACCACACTTTGCTTAAAAAATTCTTCTTTATCTCGGTTCTAAAGGAGCATTCCCTCACTCTGAGGCTGTGTCCTCAGTCCTAGTCTCTCCTACGTGTGGAAACATCTTCCTCATATCCGCTCTATCCAGGCCTCCCGGAATTCACCCCCCTTTATCCTTCTCAGCCCCATTAAGTACAGACACAGTGTCCTCAACTGCTTCTCTTATATCAAGCACTGCATCCCGGGATCATTCTTGTAAACCTCCTCTGGACCCCCTCCAATGCCAGCACATCCTCCCTTAGATAAGGGGCCCAAAACTGCTCACAATATTCCAAATGTGGACTGACCAGAGCCTTACACAGTATCTTCAGTATATATATACCAACCTTTTCCCAGCTACTATCAGTTCTGAAGAAGGGTCACTAGACTCGAAATGTTAACTCTGCTTTCTCTCCACAGATACTGCACACCTGCTGAGTTTTTCCAGCAACTTCTGATTTTATTTACAATTTCCAGCATCCACAGTTCTTTGATTTTTTATTTTTGTTTATCATTCTTGTAAACTTCCCCTCCACCCCCTCGAGACTAGCATATGCTTCCTTCGATAGGGGGCTTAAATCTCCTCTCAATATTCTAAATGCATTCTGACCAGTACCTTGTTCAGCCTCAGCACTACATCCTGCTCTTATATTCCGGCCCTCTTAAAAAGAATGTTAACATTGCATTTGCATTCCTAACTATCATCTGAACCTACTTGTTAATCTGAAAAACGTACTGAACTCGAACTCCCTTTGTGCTTCAAGTTTTCAAATTTCAAATTTCATTTGCCTCTTGAAGAAAATAGGTATCCACAATCCTTCAAGCTCAAAGTCCAAAAAATATATTAAATATGAAGGAATCATAACAATAATGGTTGATGGAGTAATTTATTAAGATGGAATGTGAAAAAATAAACTTGTGAATTGTCAAATTAAGTTGATCAAAATTCTCCAGGGAAAATCATTCAAACCATGTCTTTAAAATGAATTCTTCCTTCTATCTATTCAAGAAACAAATGACAATGAAGAAGAGAGAACGCTTATTTTGTAAGCTCATCATTGTATTTCTATCTATTAATGTGTAGAACCATTTTTTCTCCAGCCCTTAGTGCAGCAGTTCATGCAGAATAACAAATGTAAAAAACAGGTGGAAACCAGTTTGACCTTTGTGAATAATGTATATCTGTTGAGCATATTTTGAAGCAGCGTTCTATTCTCATATCTAAATGATTCCCTGGCCACAGTATTGTTTATTTCAATTTTAAAACTGACTTTGTCACATTTTCATTCTTAAAATAAACCTGAACTCTTCAGTTCTTGCTAACAACACCCCATCTCCAGCAGCCTTTTACACTTAAAAGTCTTTGAATTGTGTTGTTGCTTCTCAAATCTGCGTCCATCTTTCTCATGCTTACGTGCTTGAAGCTTTTGGATGAGACTTTTTATCTCTTCCCACAGACCCGAAACTATTGTGACCATTGTCACAAGTGCTATCCTTTGTGGTGTGGCACCTTACCCTTTTAGGATGACTAAAAATCTACAGAATGTCTAACGTTTCTGTGATTGTAGCAGTTTGGACATTAACATTAAGTAGACCAGAAGACTTCATCTCTCCTTTTGGAAATGTGTGTGGTTCTAGGAATGGTCAACCGTTCCACTCTCTTCTGTTGTGCATGATGCATATTGATTAAGCTAATATATAGTAGTTCCCTAAATGAGAATGAAATATTGACTTGGCAAATAATTTGATTTTGGATATGGCTTGGTGGTAGCAAAGGCCACGCACACATGCAAAACTGAAAACATTGTTTTTAATTGATTAGATGTTGGCATCTCTGGCTAGGCAGCATTTATTGCCCATCCCTAATTGTCCAGAGGGCAGGTACAAGTTAACCACATTACGGTGGGTCTGGTGTCATATGTAGGCCAGACAAGGTAGAGATGGCAGATTTCCCTCAGTAGTGCTGGATGGATCTTTCCAACAATTGGCAAGGTTATATTATCATCACTAGACTCTTAATTGTAGGTTTTTATTGGAATAAGCTTTCACTACTTGGAAAGGTGGGATTTGGACCCAGGCCCTCAGAACACTTTCTGGCTGTCTGGATTAGTACTCCAGCAAGGCCACGGCCTCCACTTCCTCTGCACCAAGTTCTCATTTTTAATATGAAAATGAATACCCAAGGTGCTGCAAAGCTTTGTTTGTCGTTGACACTTTGGTTCAAAATGTTCATGGCAAAGAAACAGTGACAATTTTTATTTGTGGAGTAATGGCAGAATCCTGATGGACTCATATGTGCCAACATTCTATTAAATGATGGTCTTATGGTTAAAACGCATGTGGATGTTTAATTGCTGGTTGAGGAGGGGTGGAGGAAGTGGGTTCAATCTTGATAGAGGGATTCGGGGCAGGGGGAATTATAAGGGGTCCATTCTAGTGCGACCTGAAGAAATACTCTCACTCCTTTCGGTTTTCAAGAATATCTGAATCATTTGATAAAAGTAAAGCTCACCTATATGGTTCTCAACTGACCAATGATCCAGTTAAAGGCAAGCTTTGTGAGGAGCGATACCTTCGTTATCTCTGTCAACAGGTCTTCAGTTGACACAGTAGATTCATCCCTGTGACTTTGTGAGAGTCCAATTTAATTAAAAGAAATTATGAGTTGTGTGCATTATCAATTAGGGCAGTATTTCTTGCCCAGAAAGCAATTAAGAATCAATTGTAATTGCTGTGGTCCTAGAGTCATATGTAGGCCAGACCAGGTACAGGGGGCAGATTTCCTTCCCAAAACAATGCTAGTGAACAAGATCTATTTCCCATCAATTGACAAAAAAATTGCAAAAAACAAACTGGGTTTCCTAACATTTTTTTAAGAAAGGAAATCTACCCTCCTTACTTGCTTACACAGACACCAGTCAAATTGTTTTCATTTCAGATTCGTTTATTGAAGTCAATTTACCCCACTTGTCAATAGTGAGATAGAAACACAAATCCTCAGAACAATAGACTCGTGTTCTGGATTGCTGACTCAGTGACATTATTGACACATTACTGCTCCCGCTCACACTTAAAGATGATCCTGCTGAATCAAGGAAAGTGTTCTTGTGGCTTGATATTTAAAGCTGTAGTCAAATTGGGAAGTATACAGAGCATGTTAAGTCCCAGTTCTTATTCCTGTTTACCTCATGGAACCCAGCCTTGTAGGAGAGTTGGGGTAAAGGTGCAGATAGAAAATGCAGAATGAGCATCTTAGTGGCAGAGAGCTCAGAATAATGATCTTGATGGGACAGAGATCAAAATAAGCATTTCTGCCCAAATTATGAATGTAATGATCAGGTAGGCATAGGAGAAAATAATTTCATTTATGGCAGATGTCAATATTGTATGGCAGTCATTAATAAATCTATAAGGAATTCAGGAGAACCATGCCTACTTCGAGATTGGAGAGAATGTTGGACTCACTGGAGTATTCAGATGAAGGTACACATGCCTGCATTGAAGTGATAAATAGTTGAGGAATAAAAATATATTCTTGTGGAGGTAGAAGGATGAGAGAAGGCTTGTGGAGGAGTGTAAATGCTAGAATGGTCCAACTGGGCAGAATAGCCTTTTCGACCTGCTGTAGATATTAAGCAAAGCCATTGTCGATGTTTATGTGGATAAAAATAGCAGGCTGATATTTTGCTTGATGAGTGTTAACATCAATTGGTGTTAATTATTCTGCAGATGTAATCCCAGGGATGTTTAAGCCTGATCACTGCGCTGCACAATCAGTTGTGAATCTGAATGTTGATAATACGGCAAAGCTTAATTGAAAGGCTCACCTCAGAGACAAAAATATGTATTGCATCAAGAAGAATTGGATCATTGGTCCTGGGTAGGGGTAGTTTCTTCTCTACATTTTGGCGAGGATGTGGTCATCGACGAACATTGTACAGGAGCAGAGAAATTTGTAATGCCTTACCTTGGGATTTTGTGTAGCAAGACTTGCCATTTACTTTCACTTCTTCAGAAAGCTCAAAGGGTAATTAGTCCCTTGTGAACATTGATGATTGCCTATTGTACTGTTCGAATAAGTCACAGCCTATTTCTGGTGCTTCCCTGTATTTAGAAATAAATATGCTCAAACACATCTTTGTGTTTTCATATCCCACTCCAATGGGGTCTGTTTTAATCAAACACTCATAGATGATTTTTAACATCACTTTTGCTTGAGTGAAATATAGAATCAGGAATCAGGCATTGGAGAAGGAAACCAATCAGTCCATCATCCCAGTGAAAACTCTAAGAAAGCCTATCCAATCAGGGCCACTCAAATAAGCAGGCAAACATTGAGTCCTTACGCCTGCTCTGCCACTCAATAAGATCATGGATCTTCTGTTTTTGTTTCAGATTCCATATTCACAAACATCCTGAAAACCTTTGATTCCCCTAACTGGAATCTATTTACCTCTACCTAAAAAATATTCAATGACAACATTTCCACTGCCTTTTAAGGCTGGAAGTTCTTAAGTTTCTAGAGCAGCAGTGTGGCTCAGTCGTTAGCACTACTGCCTGACGGTGCCAGGGACCTGGGTTCGATGCCAGCCTCGGGTGACTGTCTGTGTTGAGTTTGCACATTCTCCCTGTGTCTGCATGGGTTTCCTCTGAGCATTCTGGTTTCCTTCCACAGGCCAAAGATCGGCTATGCTAAATTGCCCATAGTACCTAGGGTGGGAAATTTGGGTCGGGGATGGCTCTACCTGGGATGGTCTTCAGAGTGTTGGTGTGGAACCGATGGGCCAAATGGCTTGCTTCCACGCTGTAGGCATTCTATGATTCAAAACAAGCCCTTCTCATTTCTGCCCTAAACCAGCCTGATGGCAGGATTGACTTATGAGGAAAGATTGGATTGACCAGGCTGGAATTTAGAAGAATGAAGAGGGGAATCTCAAAGAAACATATAAAATCTCAATGGGACTGGACAGGCTCGATGCAGGAAGAATGTTCCCGATGTTGGAGAAGTCCAGAATAAAGGCTCATAGTCTAAGAATAATGGGTAAGCAATGTGGCCCTTGTGGCTAAAATGATCAAGACATTTGGGGAGGGGGCAGGAACAGAATACTGAGATTGCATAGTCATATTGAATGATGGTGTAGGCTCAAGTGGCTGAATGGCCTACACTTGCACCTATTAACTATGTTTCTATGTTAAAAGAGTGACCCTAAAATTGAAAACAATGTTGTCTATTTCTGAATTGACCCATAAGTAGAAACATTTTACAGACCCTTGTAGTTAGCCAATGGTAGACTAAATTCCTGCTTTGTAACTATTTACCCAAAGTTATTTTGATATTTGAACCTTGTTTCACCTCCCCTCAGGGTGCACATTCCACGTCATTGAACCTCATTTCTTCAAAAAACAACTTCCTACATTCCGATTCTGCTCAGGTTGTTATGTAGTTGCTGATCCTCCCATTAGTGGAAACAGTTTCACTGTTTTAAGGCCTATATTGTCCATGGTACAATGCACCAATGCTGCTAAACTCACCTCTGCCAGATTTATGTAGTGAGCGTGACAGAGAGAAACCTGGGGCAGGATTTTCCCTGCAGCCTGAATCCTGGAGCTGTCAATCCTTGCCACTTTCCCCAGAGCAGCCAATCCATGACTAAAGACTAATGAGACGGTGAGCAGACGCTGGAAGCTGAGGGGGTCCTATCAGAAACTCTCTAGTTTCACATGAGCAGCAGGCTACACAGCAAGGTCGTTAAGGGAAGAGGGAGCTTCAAAATGGAAATGTCTGCTCTCCAACTTCTTGAAATTTAAATTGAAAAGAATGGCTGTTTGTCGCCAGCAGGAAGTCTCAGTCAGTCACATCTAAATGACCATCACATGCCTTTAACAACATCAAATGGCCAATTGTCACCTTCATAAAGAGCTGAATGACAATAATGGTACCGGGGTGAGAAAGAATTGATGAACCAATGTCCAAATCTGGGACTGCTGGTTTTAGAAGGTGTCTGCCTCCAAATTTAGCCCCAGTGGGGTGTAAAAATCAAGGCCCCTCTGTACAGGGAACTGCATTTGGTTTTTCACAAATGGAATGTCTGAAAATAGGGTTTCGTGGGCATGAGATGAAGAATCAAAAGTGCAAAAGAAATAGGGATTTATTAGCCATTTTTTGCTCAGCATTATTCAGTTGCATGACTGTCACTTATGAAGGCAACAGCAATAGCAAGAATTTTGCTTACAACACAGATGTCAGGTGGCAACAAGGAATGCTTAATCACTTAATGGGCTCCTTTTAATGAGTTCTGCTAACTGTGTCTTCCTTTGTCTGTACCAGGATATACATTACCATCCACATTATCCAATTCATTACAATGTAACATCCTTGTCTCTTCATTGTTATTTTTAATGCATCGATGATCTGCCTTTTTACGGTGAAGGAGTCACTTACTATTTTGATAAAATACTTTTAATAGAGAATCGACATTAACTTAGAGTTGTGAAGCAGTTTTGTCACATTATAACAAGTTAATTTACAGATAAGATCCCTATAAATGATTGCAGTGCACCACAGGAATATTTAGAACTGCTCACGAAGCACTCTGCTCTGTGACTGGTGTAAATTCTAATTTCCATTCAAATTGGAATTGTATTGACTTAATTTTCTTCTGGCAAATTTGCATCTGTTTTAGCAACCTGACTTCAGATCAACTCAAAGATGACAACACATGGACCCCCGGTTACCAATGATTGTCATGCTGGTTGTGTAGTTCCATTCAAGCAATTCATCAAACTTGGAATATCAATTTTCCTTTGAAATGATCAATCCATACAGCAGCAGCCTTTGGCCCACATTCTCTAGTGACCTAATTAACAATAAACTCTTGTTGTTCTATTTTTTTCTTTCTTTCTGTCATCTTCGTTGGCTACGAAATCATAACCTGCAGCGAAATGCACAAAATGCATCAATTTCTCACCCAAAACTATCTTTCGCTCCTTCAGCCACAAATTCTCAGGGGTTCCATGAGTTGAATTAATATTTAGGACAAATTTTTCATAGACATTTATAGCACAGAGAGATGGCCATTTGGCCCATTATATCTGCAGCAGTCTAAAAAGATTTGACTAGATTAATTCCATCTTCAGCTCTTGCCCCCTTACCTTGAAGACTATGGCAATACAAATGAATATCTAAACACTGCATAAATGTTATCAGAGTTTCTATCTCAGCCACCCTTTACAGGCTGAGTTCCACCTTAAAACTCCTTAACTCTCCTCTCAGACTACCATCTCTTACCTTAAATATACACCCCATGGTTACTGACCTCTCTACTGATGGAAAAGTTGCCTTTCTATTCATCCTATCTATACCCCTCCCAATATTACGGCCCTTTATCAGGCCCTTCTCAACCTTCACTGCTCCAAGGAAAACAAACCCAATCTTTCCTCATAATTTAGACCCTCCAGTTCAGGCAACATCCTGGTAAATTTCCTTTACACACCCTCTAGTGCAATCACCTTCATCCTATGATATGGTGACCAGAACTGCATGCAGTACTCCAATTTGGCCTAACAGTACCAATATAATTTTCTTGCTATTATATTCTATGCCTTGGCCAATAAAAGGAAGTATGCCATATGCCTTCTTAATCTCCTTATTTACCTTCAGCAATCTGTGAATATGCACATTAAGATCCCACTGATCTTCAGTTCTTTCCAGGGTCTTATCATTTATGGTGTAAGCCTTGCCTTGTTTGCCCTTCCCAGGTGCATTATCTCACACATTTTCAGGTCAATTTCTATTTACCACTGCTCTTCCCATCTCAACACCCCATTGATAGCTTCCTGTAGTTTGTGCCATCGACTTCACAATTTAAATACTGTAGTGATTGGAATGAGGGCCTCATGGATCTCATTGGCTATGAGATCCTTTATTGGGGCGGTTAACCTGGGCCAATCAGGGACGCCAAAGCAGGCCGATCAGACCCCATGTACTTTGCAGGGTATATAAAGGGTAACTTGACAACAGGACGCCGTGGACTGTGTAGTTATTTCAATTATCCTACAAATTTTTGTGTTATCCATGAACTTCTTGATTATATCCCCTAAATTTTGTTCCAAATCGTCAATGAACACCACAAATAACCAAGGAACCTTGAACTGAGCCATATGTAATCTCACTGGAAACAGACTTCTAGTGTCTTGTTATGCAAGACACATGTAGCACCTCAAGTAAAACAATGTTTCAGTCACAAAATCAATCAATTGGATTAAAGTATTTTCCATTGACGTTGAAGCTATCAAATCCACATCTTGTCAATTTTCATGTCTTCCTTCTTCTTCCTGCCTCTCAGACAACTTTGGATATGACATGTCACTTATCCTTGGACCCCATTGGCTCTTCCTGCCTTTTGCCATTAAAGACCTTCTGATGTTCTTGTGGCTGGGCTTTTGCATCCTAGGTGGAAATGGTTGATGCCCCCAAGAAGTAAAACTTACGTAATTATTGAATGTAAAATTTATCCTTTAAGGGAATAGGAAGTTTAAATGGGAGGTTTGTGGAATAGAATAAAATAGAATTAGATTTATTGTCATGTGTACTCAAGTTACAAAAGAACAGGAGTACAGTGAGAAATGGACAATGTCGCCAACTCACAGCGCCATCTTAGGTACAAAGTACTTAGATACAAATCTGAGGTACAAAAATAGAGCAAATAACGAAAAAGCTACACCACGTTATGTATACATTTAGTATACATATATTTTAGGAAATAATAAATAAAGCTAAAAAAATAGATATTACAGTGTTTCCATAAGGGTATTTGGCTCATATCAGTGATACAGATGGAACACGCAGATACGTTTTTGTCAAGTGCTAAGAAACCTAATCCATATGATTTCTTAGATCTGGTGTGATTGCCTCAAGAAATTCCAAAAGTATATTGCAGAAATTTTTTTCATGTTTTTTGGGTCTCATTCTTTTTTCCCTTAAATTTGCCTCCCCCAGCAGCTGACACAATGGCAAAGAGAACATTAAATACCGAGTCATCATATTCCAAATGTTGTGAGAGAGTGGGGTTGTCTTGATAGACCAGGTAGTCTTTTCCTGTTTATCATTAACTTTTCTTTATATGTAACCATTATCATATTCAAATGATGAATAAAAGCTTTTTATTCCAATTTTAGAGCTCAGCCCATTTTTAAATGTCTCTTTTTCTTGGTTAATGACCAAATGCGAAGGGTGACATGCATGTTTCTGGATGTAAGTAACTAATGGTTGATGAAAAGCTGGCAAAATATGGGAACTAAAGAGCCAGGAAGGGTAAATACTTCACGTATAAAAGCATTTGCCCACTTAGCTTTAAGGCACAAACTAAGTAGAAAGACATGGATGTTTCAGGCAAGGACATTAGACAAACGTATGTGCCTTTTACGTCTTGTTGTCATGAAGAGTGACAAGTACAATGTCTTGATTTTAAATTTCTTGTATACAAATTCCTTTGCGGCCGTGCACTCTCCTGTAATCTCCTAGAGTCCCACGTCCCATCAAGATGCCTGCGGTCTTCAAATCTTGGCTTCTTGCACAGCCTCAGTTTTAATATTTTGAACATAGATAGCCATGGTTTCAGCAGCCATGGCCTGAGCTCTGTAATTCCCTTTCTAATTAATAAGTCTGTTATTTCATTTAGTCTTACAACATAATGCACTTAAGTCAATAGTCCTTAACTTTTGTAATGTGATATTCACACATATATCTGAATCTTCGAATGCTTAAGAAGCTAACCCTCATTTTACCTCACATTTCCATTCCTTATGTACCCACATCAAATTCTATTCTATATCAATGCACTTGGCCAGTGATAAAATATAATTTTCTTTCTTTTTCTTGCATTTATTTAGCACACTTGATGTACTAAAATCCCACATGGTGGAGTGATATCATTTTTTATTATTTTAAAATCATTTTTGTTAATAATCTTTTTTTAAAAAAAATTATCACGAGGTGATACAGGGTTCTAAGAGGGCACCTGTTTTTTCAAAGAAGAAATTTTGAAAGAAACAACAGAAAGGAAGAGAAAGTGAGATTGAGAGAAAGAGTTCACAGACAGAATCCGGAGCTTTAAGATCTAAACATCTGAAGATTTGGCCAACAACGATGGAGTGATTAAAATTTAGAGCGCATAAGGAGCTAAAATTGAAAGAGCTCAGAGATCTCAGCTGAATGTTAGAATATGTTACAAAGATAGGGGTGGGTGAGGACTTGGAATATTTGAAGGCAAGGATGAGAATTTGAAAACCGGAGGAGCAGTGGACCAGAGGCTAATACAGATCAGCAAGATTAGCGATGATAAAAACCGAAAGAACTACAGATGCTGTAAATCAGGAGCAAAAACAAATTTGCTGGAAAAGCTCAGCAGGTCTGGCACAATCTGTGAAGGAAAAAACAGAGTTAACGTTTTGGGTCTGGTGACCCTTTCTCAGGGTCACCGGACCTGAAATGTTAACTCTGTTTTTAGCTTCGCAGACGCAGCAGACCTGCTGAGCTTTTCCGGCAGATTAGGGATGATGATTGAATGGGATTTTGTGTGAGTTAGGATATTGCAAGCAGTATTTTGGATAAATTCAAGTTTATGTTGGATGTAAAATGAGAAGCTGTCCAGGGATAATAAAGGCACAGATTGGGGTTTGAACAGCAGATAAATAGAAGTAGTGGGTAGTGTTACAGATGCTGAAATAGGCAGTTCTAGTTACAGATTGGAGCTCATCTCGGCATTATTCTGACGAGTCTGCATTACACCTATCCCTGAGGCATAGTGTATTGTAGCACTGTGACTGAGCTGTCACAAATCTCTGAATGCGATCTAATCATACTTTATATAACTATATCTTGGCTTTCATGCTTTTCTATTCAAACCAGTGTGAGAGTTCTCAACAGTGAGATCTCAATAATATCAAGCAGGTTGGTCACACTCTGCACAATAGGACACAACATTGTCCAAGTCTTCATTCTTTGCGTTAAGGCATTGACATAACTCTTAATGAAGGGACCATTGGTAATTCAAAGAAAACCAAAAAAGATAGTGGGGAAAGCTGAGCTTCTGTCCTTTGGGCCCTTTTCCATGTCCATACACACTTGAATCAGTAGGGGTTGTTGTTGTATGGATGTCTTTATTCCAAGAAAATGCACTAGGTTAATATTTTAGCTCTAATCTTTCTTATAGGAGACACAGGTAGCACCTCAAGTAAAACAACATTGAAGTCAGATAAATTATTCATTTTTACTTTGAATAAAAGTATTTTTCATTGACTTTGAGGCTATCAAATCCAACTCCTGTCAATTCTCACATCTCCCAGAGGACAATCCCCAAAACTGACTAAAATTCATGCAGGTTTCTGCATATATTTCATGGTAATCTCAGTTGATTAGATAAATTTTGAATGAAATATGTTCTAACTAACTGGTGGATCCATTTAGTCCTATCATTGTCAGCAATCAGTCTTAATTGGTTTGACATGGATTCTACCTGCTTTAACGCTTCAGGAGTTGAGGGCAATCAGAAAGTATTCACCACTATGTGCTTTGAACATAATGAAGCATTCAGCACAAGGTCATTCAACTAAACAAATGAGGGTAAATTGGAGAAAACTTTGGGCTCCCAAAATTTAAAAAGAGATCTCAGCTCAGTGAATAGAACTTGCCTTTTTATTTCATTACTTTTGACTCATTTGTGTGATTTCTTCTGGGCTACTAGGCAGAACTTTTTGGAGAACTGTGCACACAAAAACAGAAGTTGCTGGAAAAGTTCAGCAGGTCTGGCAGCATCCGTGAAGAAAAAAATCAACGTTAACGTTTCGCGTCCGGTGACCCGTTCTGAGGAAGGGTCACTGGACCCAAAATGTTAACTCTCATTTTTTTCTTTACAGATGCTACCAGACCTGCTGAGCTTTTCCAGCAACTTCTGTTTTTATTTTTGATTTACAGCATCTGCAGCTGTTTCAGTCATTATGGGGAATTGTCTATTTTGGGGCTTTTTGCTCATGGCAGAGTTCACTGGGCAAGGGGCAGTGAGGTGTTTCCATTGAAGGGAACTGCATTCAGCAGGGAGAAAGCTCACAGATCATTAGCCTTGTTTAAAATTGCCCCATTAACTAAACCAGGGCAGAATAATCTCCCAAATCCAGATTGCTCGTTACTGACAACAGTGGTACAGTCTCTATTGGAGGTTGTCAATAATTTTGTTACAAAGATAACACTGGTTATTTCTGGCACAATGCATATCATTAAACAAGTCCCTAATTCTCCAAAATATTGTCTTTATTCTTCAGGAACACACACATAGGAGAATTCAATATTCAGTAAACTGTAATAGAAAACTCCTTTAATTGGAAAGCTGTTTAGTGCTATGTTTACAATAACACGTTCTCAGGATCACCTTTAAAGCAAATAGTTATTTTTGGGAAGAAGCAGAATAATTTCACTAATTCAGAGCTTTTCTAAATTCAACCCATGGGTCATGTAAGAACATCACTAATGTAATGCACTGACCTTCAAAACTGGGTTCATTAAATCTAAACATTACACAGGAAAAATCATATTGACTACAATTTCAAACCAATAAACATATAAAATTGAAACAAATTAGTTTAAAGCAGCAAGGAAAAAGAGAAAAAAAAAGTGCATTGAGAGCTGAGAACTCAGCCCTTGATTCAAACAGTTTTGAGCTGGGCTTTTTTCTATTTATAAGCCTTAAATACATCTTCCACCTGTGCCATTGGCCCCAACTTTTCTAAGCCTGTTGATAATTTTCCTTAATCTGTTTGAACCCAGGCACAAAAAGGTTTAATCACCCAGTCCCTCCACTGTCAATGCTACCAGCTGCCAGAGTGCCCTCTGTTACATGCACTCACATTATACTCCAGCTTCCTCTGGGTCGACAGATTTGGAGAACCTGAATGGCAAAGAAAGCTACAAGGAGTAAGGCAGCAAGTCCCCTGGGGAAGGAATGTGTGTAACTGCAAGAAGTATGGATACAAGAGAGTTTGAATTCTTGATCAGAAGAGAACTGCTGACCATCAGCCGCAACTACACTCAAGATGGATTGAAAAGGGTTTTTTATATGACACTAAGTGAACCAAGAGAGAAGGAGGCATGCAATGGAGATGTCTCACCCCATTTTCAATTTGCGCATCTCACAGTCTTCTAGACTCAACATTGAGGTTAACACTTTTAAATCATAAGCTGTGTTTCTTTGCCCATTAGATTTTCCCCTCATTTCTGTCTGATGTTCTTTACTTGGCATTCAGATGACTGCTATCCTGTCTAAAGACACGCCTTTTTATTTCCTTACAGGTTTATATTCCCACTCTCTTTTGGTCTTGTGCCTCAAGACCTTCAGTCATTTAATCTTTCTTGCCCTTTGCCCGATAATAGATTCTCCATCCCACTCTCCCCAGTTTCACTTGCTCAAAACCTCCTCCTTTTCTATCTGTTTCTGGTTCAGTTGAAAGGCAATACCCCTGAAATACTAATATTGTATTTCTCTCTCCACAGATGCTGCCTGACCTGCTATGCATTTCCAGCATCTTCTGATTTTCTCTCAGATGTCCAGCATCACCTGTACTTTGGTTTTTGGATGTGACTTCAGACTAGAAATTGAAGTTAAGGCCCTGATGGTAAAGCAACTCAAGAGTTCTTGTGGTCAATTCCTGCTCCTAATTCTTAGATTCTTATGTTAGACAAACTGCCCTTCCAGGTATAAACTGGGCAGAGTAACCTGTAGGCATTCAAGAGAACCAATCCAATGATCTGCTACATCTGCACTTAAGTATATGTGGCCCAGTGGCAGTGTCCCCATCTCTGATCCAGAAAATCTGGATACAAATGTCCACCTGCTCCAGAGGCATATATTAACACTTCTGACCAGATTAACTCCTTTCTCAATCTGAATGAAGGAGTACATTTGGCATATCCCCAGAAGACCATAGGGCTACTTTCTCATTAGAGAAAGAGATAACTGGCGATGGCTTGACCTAAGGGTCACTATGCCTCAAGCAAGGGGTGTTATTAAGAAGATGGGGCCCTCAAGGTAACTTCAGCTGGCATGGAAATTGAACACAAGCTGTTGGCATTACTCTGCCTTACAAACCGGCTGTCCAGTCAACTGAGCTAACCAGTCCCAGAATAAATGAGAGCCTATTATAATCCAGAGCTGTGAAGACAAATTTCCGATCCTTTTTCCAAGTTGAAGATCTTTGCCCAAGCTGTAAAATGGAAAGTGACTGTAACTGAGGTCAAGCAGCCTTATCCTAGAAAGGAACATTCAACTAAAATTGTTTGGATAGAAATGAAATCATGCGCAAATGTCCTTTCTGGTCTGCCATAGTTATGACGCACACATATGCACTGGAGTCATTTAAATTAAGACATAATGCAAGTCTGACTGCTGCTTTGTGAACACAGAAGCCTTTGCTTTAGGTCATTCCAGTCACTCACTGCATCATTACCTGTGCCAATGGGCAGTAATCTAACAGAATGGATCATTCACATCTGTGTTCGATTTCAGGATGCTGATTTGCTTAAATTTAAAATCAGGCAGTGTCTGTAAGGAGTCAGCCAATCCATTCTACCCAATTATCTTCCATACACAGGAACATACGAGCAATCGGCCTTTCAGCCCTTTGAGCCTGGTTTCCTATTCAATAAGATCAGGCCTGATCTGATTATAACCTCTGATCCACTTTCCTGCTTACCCCTAATAACCTTTCAACTCCTTGCTTAACAAGATTCCATTTATGTCTGCCTTAAAAATATCTAAGGGCACAGCTTCCATCACCTTTTCAGGAAGAGTTCCAATGGCTCACCACCCTCTGAGAGAAAAACAAAGGACCTAATCTCTGTTTAAAATGGCTGACTGCAGATTGCTAAACAGTGATCCCTACCTTTAGATTCTCACAGAGAAGAAACATCCTCTCCTCAAGTCCATTCAGGATTTTACATCTTTTAAACCAGTTACTTCTTACTTTTCTAAATTCCAGTGACATGAGCCTAGCCTGTCTAACCTCCCTCATAAGACAGTCTGCCTGTTTCCAGTATTAGTCTAGCAAACCTCCTTTGAACTACTTCCCATTCATTTACATTCTTCCTTAAGTAAGGTAACCAATACTGTGCGCAGTACTTCAGATGTGGTATCACCAGTGCCCTGTGTAACTCTGGTACAACCTGTTTATATTTATATTCGGTTCCCCTGTGCTAAATGAGATCATCCTATTAGCTTTCCTAATTACTTAATGTACTTGCATTCTAACCCTTTTTGAGATCACCCAGATCCTTCTGCATCTCAGAGCACTGCAATGTCTCGCCATTTCAACACTTTTTTATGCTTCCTGGTAAATTGGGCAATTCCACATTTTTCCACGTTCTACTCCATTCGCCACATTTTTGCGCACACATTTAACCTATCGATATATTTATGTAACCTCTTGGCTTCTTCTTCACAGATTACTTTCCTACTCATTTGTGAGTTGTCCGCACAGTTGGCAACCATATCATCCGTCTCTTCATCTAAGTTGCTTGCATATAAATTATAAACAGTTGGAGTCCCAGCACTTGGCACATCACTTTTTACATCTTGCCAACCTGAAAAAGACCCATTCACAGCTCGTTTCCCGTTTCCTGTTAGGCAGCCAATGTAACATTGGTAGATATTTGGAGAAAGAGGGATTGCAGTCTGCTGTAACATTGCCTCATTCATGGGACATGGATGTCTTTGGCAAGTTAAGCATTTGCTGCCCATCCCTAATTGCCATCTAATGGAGGGGCTGGCTCAGGTCATCTTGGAAGGCATCACAGGGCGTCTGGAATCATACATAGCAATGGCAACAGAGTTCCTTTGCTAGAGGGCACCAGAAAATCAGGTAGGATTTATAACAATTGATGATAGTTGCATGGTAGCCTTTACTGAAAACAACTTTATGCTCTAGATTCATTAATTTATTTTAATTTCCCCAGTTGTCATTGGTGGGATTTCAATCCATGTCACTAGAGGCTGAGTCACTGCATTAATAGTCCAGTGACATTGTCACTGTGCTACTGTCTCAATATTCAAGGCTGGCCCTATTGTCTTCAATTGCTGTTTGAACCATGTACAGTGGAATTTCTGATGCAGTCACAGGTACCTCTTTTCCAATGTGGACAAAACTAGTTGATGTTTGGAGTGTGAGGAGTGAATGTTCCCTGTGCTAGAAGTTGGCATTGAACGTGCCCATAGACGCAATGAAATTAGAAGCAGCAATAGGCCATTCAGCCCTTCGAACCTGTTCCGCCATTCAATATAATTGTGGCTGACCATCCAACGCAGTTCCTGTTCCTGCTTTCTCCCCATACCCTTTGATTCCTTTAGCCTTAAGAACAGTGTTTAATGGTGTCTTGAAAACCCTCAGCTGCTTTCTTTGACAGAAATTATACAGGCTCACCACTCTCCGGCTGAAGAAATCTCTCCTTATCTTAGCCCTAAATGACGTACTCTGTATCCTTAAACTATGGTCTTTGGTTCTGGATTCCTCAGTCATTAACAACGTACTTCCCTGTGCTTGCCTATTTCTAAGTCCTATTTGAATTATACAGGTTTCTATGAGATACCCCTCATTTTTGTAAACTCCAGTGAATGTAGTCTTAACTGATCCAGTCTCTCTCTATTCTTCAGTCCTGCCAACCCAAAAATGAGTCTGGTAAATCTTTGTTGCACTCCCCCAATAGCCCAGAAAGCCAAAACTTCCTTCCTCAGGTAAGGAGACCAAAGGTGCACTCAATACTCCTGATGTGGTCTCACACAATTGCAGCAAACCCTGTTCCTGAAAACAAATCCTCTTTCTATGAAAGCCAACGTACCATTTGGCTTCTTCATTGCCCACTGTACCCGCACCAACCCTGTAAACAAAACTGATGTCTGGATTATAGTTTGTTCTCTATCAACATGAGTGGATTGCTTGGCTTCATCACAGTAATACCGATTTCCAGCACAGGTCCCAGCCACCAGTGGTTGACATTCTTCATCACCTGAATTATATCTCAAATGACCTACATCTGCTCTTGTGTCTCATGGCCTTCTGTTCCCCTCTCCCTCACCACATGGAAGTTTACGGACAGTCAACATGTAGCTGTGGTCACTGGATCAGGCTGAACAACTACATTGTGAAGGAAGGCGGCCTGCGACAATTTGACTCAGGATTCAAGGCATCTTATCCAATGGTGCACAACATGTTTGTCCAACTTGGACTGAGACAGGCAAGGAAGAAAATTGTCAAATGCAAGGGGAAGTGATGCTAACTCAATCAAATTGTGGGCACTTGGCATTCAACTCCATCTCACTCATTTTTCATCTTTTCTTGAAGATATGGAAGGGGGTGGGAATTAGGAATTGACTAACTTTAATTTTTAACTGATAATAATTCCCAACATTAATTTTATTTGCATAATTAGTGGAGTCCTTTTCTCTGAAGGATGATAATGTTCCAGGTATATTAATCTTGGCCTTGAAATAAATCTAATCATACACTGCTGTGTTTGCACAGTGTGTTGCAGAGATGCAGTGGAGTGCAATAAAATAATTAATCACATGGAATTTACATAGTTACTTTATTAGGTATTCTGGCTGAATCCACCAATGTACCAAGTCTTTGTGGAGACGGCTAACTTTAATAATAATATTGGAGAGTTGAGAGATGAGTTTTAATCAAACTCCACATGTGTTATGGGTAAGGTCATCTGTTGGGATAGGCATTAATCTCTTATTGCTTTGACGTGTGCCAGATAAAAAGAATTGTGTAACTGAAGATTTTGATTTTTCTTTGTTTATTTTTGGAGCTTGCCACCATTCGTAAAGTCAGTATTTGGATCTTGAGAGGAATGTGGTCAGCTAACCTCTTGAATCACCTGGTGAAAGTGCTCCTGTACTGCTGCTAAGTTAAGGAACATTAGGAGCCTGATGCTGAAGAAACAGCAATGAATGTCAAACATGAGGGTGATGTTGTAGCTTGGAGTAGAAGTTAGAGATGGTGGTATTCCCATGTATTTTCTGCTCTTGTTTGTCTAGCAATGGAAGTCATAGATTGGGAGTTGCAGTTCGGAGAGCTGTGGTGAGTTTCTGCAGTGCATCATAGAGATAGGGAACACAGAAGCATTTGATGGTGGCAGTAAATGTTTAAGATGGAGTGCAACTAAAGTATTTTAAAGTGGTTTGTTATGAATAAGGCCAATACACTTGAATGCTGCATGCAGTCGAGAATGGGGAGAACATTCAATTTTTTTTATTTATTCATTGAGGGCATTGCTGGCTAGGCAGCATTAATTGTCCATCCCTAATTGCCCAGAAGGCAGTTAAGAGTTGACCACATTGCTGTGGGCCTGGAATCACATGTAAGCTAGACCAGGAAAGGATGGCAGTTTCCTTCTCTAAAGGACATTAGTGAACCAGATGAATTTTTCCAACAATCGACAATAGATTCATGGTCATCATTAGACTCTTAATTACAGATATGTCATTGAATTCAAATTCTACCATCTGTCATGATTCAAACCCGGGTCCCCAGAACATTATCTAGGATCTCTGGATTAACAGTCCAGCAATAATACCACTAGGCCATCGCCTCTTCCTTCTAACTTATGTGTTTTCGATGGTAGAGAGTCATTGGAAATTCAGGAAGTGAGGAAGGGAATGACTTAAAGAATCTATATACCTGTCAGATGAATGGACAAATTCAACCAGCACAGGCAATGGCGGAGATGAGTCAGCAGAGCGGTGAAAGATGGTGCCTGAAGATCAGTGACTTCAGCATTAGTTGGGTCTGGGGTAGATGGCAGCAAAGTGGTGGTGGTTCTGAATGGCTCAGAACTCCGATGCAGATGGACTTCTCTTTAAGTTATATCTTTTCATTTTTCTCTTTTTGATTTGATTAATTATTGTCACATTTAGCTACGTAATAACATACAAAGATCAGAGTATGTTTGAACAGAGCAAGGGCCACAAAGTTACGGCTGCAAAGAAGATGCACAAAAAGCAAGATCAACACTTGGCTTAGATAACAAGTTGTCGAGCTGGATGAACACAGCAGGCCAAATAGCATCAGTGGAGCAGGAAGGCTGACATTTCAGAGCTAGACCCTTCTTCAGAAAAACAGATTTTTATGAAGAAGGGTCTAGGCCCGAAACGGCAGCCTTCCTGCTCCTCTGGTACTGCTTGGCCTGCTGTGTTCATCCAGCTCTACACCTTGTTATCTCAGATTCTCCAGTGTCAGCAGTTCCTACTATCTCTCAACACTCGGCTTGAAATTTTATATGCACATCAATAAAAAAATTCATTCATTCATTCAATTGGTTTAAGATTCTATAAGGTACATCCATGGTACTGTAGCACCATAGGAGTGGATTGCAATGAGGTTTTTTTTAATCTTTCTCTTGGTATTGTATTTATTTGTGTGATTTGTCACGGAATCACTATGTCAATGGGCAGTAAGCTCAGAAACAAGCAGAAACAAGCAGAAAGAAAAGTTACCAGGAGCTGCAGATCCACTGGAACCACTGGTGGAGTGTTATCAGAAACCAAGGGCATCTTTTTTCTTTGATGAGCAAGAATTCAACAAAGTCCATTACTTAGACAGAGAGTTCACATATTGTGTGACACTTAAGGAGAGTTGGAAAGTTCATCTTGCCCAATACTCGTAGAGGGACCCCAAGAAAGCTCATATCTCAGAAGACATTGGGAGCACTGACAAAGGTCAAAATAAATTCCCAAGAGCTGTGGCATGCCTTGGATCAATTCCAGGAGAAATGAAGAAATGTTCAAGACAGTATAAAGAATAGGGGAAACACTTGGGTGAAACAAAAGTAAATTGAAAGTGGTGCATTAAGATTTTCTAATTTGAAGTATAAATTTTATAGAGTGTTAAGATGGTAGCATTAGTTTTGCTTAACTCTTGTACAATAAACATTTTTATTTCAAACTTAAAATCTCATTTTTTTTTAGTTTAATATGAATTTCAAATTCTTTTTTGAGCCCTCTGCTGAGATTTTAATATTAAAGTGTAAGGATGAGATTGCAGAGTACTTGGAAGTGCATGGTAAAATCGAAATGAGTCAACATAGCTTTGTCAAGGGGAGTCCATGTCTGACAAATTCTTTGAGGAGGTAATGAGCAATTTAGACCAAGGAGAGCCAGTGGACATCATCCATTTAGATTTCCAAAAGACCTTTGATAAGGTGACATACAAGAGGTTAGTAAACAAAATAAGAGCATACGGTGTTAGGGGCAAGGACATGAATAGAGGATTGTCTGACTGGCAGAAGGCAGAGAGTGGAGGTAAAAGGGTCTTTTTCAGAATGGCAGCTAATGACTAGTGGAGTTCTTGCAAGGTTCAGTATTGGGAACACAACTATTCACATGATACAATAAGTATTGGTATGAAGGAACTGAGGGCATTCTTGCTAAGTTTACAGATGACAAAAAGATAGTTGGAGGGGCAGGTAGCATTGAGGAGGCAGGAGGCTGCAAAAGGACTTGGACAGGTTAGGAGAGGGTAAAAGAAGTGGCAACTGGAATTCAATGGAGGAAAGTGTGAGGTTATGCACTTTGGTAGGAAGAACAGAGGTGTAGAATGTTTTCTAAATGGGAAGGGCTTCAGAAACCCGAAGCACAAAGGGAGTTAAGACTCCAGGGTCAGGATTCTCTTAAGGTTAACATGCAGCTTCTCTTGTAGTTTGGAAGGCAAATGCTATGTTTGCATTTGTTTCGAGAGGGCTAGAATACAGGAACAGGGAGGTAATGTTGGAGCCTCATAACATTCTAGTCAGATTGTGTTTGGAATATTGTGAGCAGTTTTGGGTCCTGTATCTGAGGAAGGGTGTGCTGGCCTTGGAAGGGTCCAGAAGAGATTTAGAAGACTGATCTTGGAGATGAAGGTCTTGTAATTTGAGGAGTAGTTGAAGTTTTGATAAAATTTTGAAGGATGAGGGGATTCTGATTAAAAGTTACAGAATACTGGGTAGAGTGGACATGGAGATGCAAAATAAGAGAATTTTTATTTTAAATTTATAAGATGCGTGGCTGTTGATAATGGACTTGAGCAATCTAGTGTTAAAGAAACCTAGCGTTCTTAAAGGAATTTACACTGAGGGAAATCATTGAGATGGAAAGGTCTTTGAAACCAAGAAGGGGCTTGATTTCAAGGATGACATTGTTGGACGGTGTGTTAATTTATTTGGGAAGTGCTAGAATAATGTGTGAATAGATTTGGTGCATGCTACAATATAGTCCTTGGAATTACTGCGAGATAGACACAGAGGTTTGAACATTTTCTGGCTACTTTTGCTTCAATTGTTATAACATCAACATCTTTGTGGATGGCAACAAAAGTGAAGCCCTTCATGTGGAGGCCAGTCCTCAGAGAACTTTGTAAACAGGATTAAAGAATGACAAATAGGAGGCTGGGAAAAAAAATCAAGAAAAGAGTGACTGAAATTACTGTTAAATCAAAAGACACGAAGAAGACTTGTGAAGGGAGAAAAGGAGTCAGGAAGGCTTCTACGAGAAAGGTTCAACGGATTGTTGACTGGAAGATTATGATCTATATGTGGAGTGGAAATGAAAAATAATTCATTGCTGGAGCAGGTGAAATTCTGAACTGCAGCGAATGGAAGAAGCAGGATCTTGCATCAATTTTATGATCAGGTTCCTGCAGTATACTTGAAACAATGAGCGACCTACAGAAATTCCTCAGTCAGAAAAAAATGTTCAAGTTTCAGCAGACATATTATAATTACTGCATATATTTATTTCAATAGAAATTATCAAGGAAAATATAAATCTCAAAGCACTATTAACTTTTTGTCAATGTGAGAAAGGTTTTATAATATTTATCAATTAATTAATCCCATATTACTGATTTATTCAGGCGAGACCCTAACTTGGCCTTTGAAATGTACAGTTCCATAATCTTGAGCACCAGGCATTCTGAGTGACTAGTGATATACCTGGCTGCTGTCAGTTAGAGAATGCTCGCAGCTGATAGTGCCTGGTTAAAATCCATTTGTTTCCCTCTTGGATTTGTTGAAATAAAGATCAGGTCAGCCATACTCTTACTGGATTTTGAAGCAGGCTCAAGTGGCAGCGTGGCCCACTCCCATTCATATTTCTCTGGTCTCAAGGCTGCTGGATAGTGGACAAGATTGTGCATTTTGCAACACCACTTGCTGTGATTCAGATAATGTATACACAAGATGAGGATGGGTCTGCAACGTGTCAATGATGCACACAGGCAAATCATTTCAATTAGCTTGGTCCAGGAAGACAAGGGGCATACATATGAATTGGAAGCAGGAATGAATAGGTGAGATAATTACACTGTGGTTTCATAATTATTTTCTGATGTTACCCCGATTTATCATTTGAAAATTAATGCAACTCCAGCAAAGAAATGTCAATAAGCTGCATGGTAACATTTAGTATTAACTAATTAAGTTTGTGATTTAAACATCAACATATAATAATCCCATTGTGATGAAAATCTGTGTTTTTATAAAGCTCTTTGTAAAAAGTGTTTATTATTTTTTGAAGCCTGAGACGTAACAGACAAGTCATAGAAACTTTTAATTTCCTACTGAGGAAACCATTCAATGTTTCAAGTTTTGCAGCTTTACAATGTGTTCTGCAACACATAAAGCAGCTTTAATATAAAATAAATTTAATCATATGATCATTCACTTACCTGAATATAGATCTGTGCTTCTCTTAAGCTGGGGAAAATGTAAAGTGGAGTAATATTGAACAGGCAGCGGACATAACCTGCAACTGTTGTAGGTTGTAGGCCGTCCTTCAGGATTAAGGGCATATTCAACTGCAAGAAAGCCAAAATGTAAATGTTTAAGAGATGCAATAAAACACCATTTTTCAAGAACAATTTTCAGCAATTGGCCAAGTTTCACCCCTCAGTTTTCAACAAAGTTTGAGAACAGAACTTATAAAAACACTAATAGAATGAAATAACTTCCTGAAAATGCTCGCAGGGAGAGGCCACCATACACTATACATGCATAATGTTAAATGATTTGTCTTGATCATCGAACCCCCGCGTTCAAACTGTAGAACTGTAAGCAATACTTAAGGGCTAGTGAGCTGTGGTATGCTCCGTCTGTATTCTTTGGATACGCTAATTGCAAAAACTGTTTCAATGAAAGAAAACTTACTCACTGCTCTGAAAATGCTTGATAACCAGAATTTTCAAATGCTGATGGACCAATCAGAAACTCAGGATGAAGGATTATTGCAAGATGTAGGATGCGACAATCAAATTCGGAGAGAATGGTTTGAAACAATCATTGCTAACAGTGTAATTTCTGCACATTAGGAATGAGTGCTTGGAGACAGGGCCAGCAACTTGCAAGGACAGAAATGATCATGCAAACACGTGGCAACATGCTCTTCTTAATGAAAATAGACATCACAGAATTGCTACCACTCAAATTGAGGCCTGTCAACCCATTATGTCTACACTGACTCTCCAAATGTGAAATAAACTTGCTGCTATTTCCCTGCCTTTTACCCACAAACCTGCAAATTCAGACTTTTCAGCTAACAACTCTTTTGAATTCCTGGCAATTGAATATGACTCCCCCAACTCTCAGGGTGTGCAGATCAGATTGTAACCAGCTGCTGTGTAAAAATAAACTTTTCAAACTCTGCCTAAGTTCCGAAGTTGAGTCATACTGGACCTGAAACGTTAACTCTGTTTCTCTCGCCACAGATGCTGTCAGACATGCTGGGTTTCTCCTGGAGTCTTTGTGTTTGTTTCAGATCTTCAGCACCTGCAGTATTTCATATTTATTCTTCTGAGTGATTGACAAAGTGCATGCAAGTCAGAAGCTGAAGCGGAGATCATGGCCTGCAAGATCGTTAGTGCCAAAACATAGAAAAAGGATTCTACTGGTCTCATTTTAATCTTATCAAAGAATTCAGAGAGGAATTTTCAGGGTTTCTTTTTCTCCAAATTTTCCTTAGATTCTAGATGCTTTTCCATCCTCTTCAGAGCCAAGAGAGAAAGGAGACTCTTGATGAGATATAGCAGATACATAGGAACACCACCACCTTCACCTCCAAGCTTCTCACCATCCTGACTTGGAAATATATCACTGTCGCTTCGCTGTTGCTGGGTCAAACTCCTGGAATTCCCTCCCTAATGACATTGTGTTTTCAAGAAATCAGCTCATTATCACCTTCTCAAGGACAACTAGGGACAGGCAATAAATGTTGGTCAGCCAATGATGTCCACATCCCACAGATAAGTATAAAAAGAAACTTAAGGTGTAAAAACTCCACAGGGCTGGATAGACAGACTACTTTATTTTCCTTCAGAGATAAAAGGTACTGCAGATGCTGGAGAATCTGAGATAACAAGCATGGGGCTGGATGAACACAACAGGTCAAGCAGCATCATAGGAGCAGGACTTTATTTTCCTTGCCCTGTTTTTTGTCTGCTTCCTTCTACTGACATAACATGCATTGTATCTGCTTTGTTGACCACGGGACAGGGACCAGGAGCAGAGGTGTTTTATTAGTGAGCCATGACCTCCCTTTTACCTCTCCACACCATGTTCACCGGCTTTTCATTTCTTTCTAAAATAGAAATAATGAACTGCGAAAGCCGAAAATCGGAAACAAAAACAGAAAGTGCTGGAGAAACTCAGCATCAGAAGAGAGGAAAACAGAGTTAACTCTTTGAGTCCACTGGTGCTTCATGAATCTGACAAAAGAACAATTTAAATGATCAAATTTATCTTATTGCAAACGTTAAAAATGTATTCCTTCTTTGATTCAACTCTGTTTTCAAAATCATTAAAATTGCAACTTTAAGAAGATTAATTAAAGTGGGAAAACCTTGAGAAAATCACTAGTTCAATTGGAAGAAAAGCTGGAAAAAAAGCCCCGGTAAACATTCCAGAGATACAGCTTTGGCAATAATGAGTGTTTGAAACTTAAAAGTAGTAAAACACTACAGTATACCCATGATACAGATTATTGGGCATTATTAAAAGAAGCTCTTACAGCACCACTATATCATTTAAATACTTATAAATAACAAATTACAATGCTGCTGTCATATAAAGTCTTAAAATTCATAGGGGCTTCAAGACAAGAAAATAAATATAAAACACCATTGATTTAGTACAAAATTGCAATCATTAAAGCCATTAGCATTGATTTACTGCAAAAAGATTAAATCTTAATGGTAAATAGGACCGACAGTTACTGCCATTATAAATTATCAAAATGTAAATGAATGCCCAGATACTTTTGAAGATATTTTAACAGCTTTTAATAATTACTTTAACTGGGAACAAATACAATTCTCAAATGAACAAGATGTAACAGAAGAGTTTGGTGTCCAATGGAATATGTGGATAATATCATTCATGCTCTCAATAGATTGATGGAAATGTGACTATGGAGCTTTGATACCTAAATTCATAAGAGACAGAGTATTGTTGGAATTATTAATGACTCTGTCAGATTTATTACAGTCCGAAGAAGGCTTGCATTCAGAGGACGTTGGTCAAATTGTACTGGAATCGGAAGTCTGGAAGACTCACAGACAAATCCTGAGAGGAGACGAACAACCTCATCACAAGATACCCCTAGAACCTATCCACTTCAGAAGAGATGAATATTCTGAAGGTACATGTAACAAGCTAACACAAAGAAAAGACCAAACAGTGGTTAGTAAGAGTCAATGACAGAGCTATACTGAATCCAGAGATACATTGAATCCCTCCAGTGTAGAAACAAACCATTCAACCCATCAAGTCCGCACCGACCCTTCTGAAGAGCATCCCACTCACCTGCCTTTTCCCTGTAACCCTTCATTTCCCACGTATAATCCATCGAGCCTGCATATCCCTGGGCACTGCAGAGAATTTAGCATGGCCAATCAACCTAACTGTGCAACAAAGAAGGCTCACAGGAGATTATAGTGTCCAACAATGACAAAGTATATCAAAAAAAAAGGCTACTTCCAGAAATTGTACTGAGGAAGGACATGATTACAGACAAGCAAAAATGCATGCGCCTAGCCATAAAAAGAATTTAATGTGGCAAACCACCGTATTATAATTGGTACTTACATTAAACAATTGCCAGCATTAGCAAAAAAAACCTAAGGCACTCCTATCGAAATAGATAATCTAACTATTTGAATTTGAAAGAACTTCAATATATCAAAGGATATCCCTTTACTTTTAAATTGGATACAGTGCAAGTGTAACTCCCCTACTAAATGCAATACCACAGCTGAAGACGCAGAGGTTACAGCCAATCAAGAAGACATTACATGGTTTAGTAGGACTAACAGTTCAGACTGAACTTATTCTGCAACCCTAGAACACAAATAGCATAAGAGATTTGAAAATGTTTACATGATTCACAATCAGCACTTCTCGCTTATGAGCCCGTCTGCATGTCTTCACCTCAACATCCTTAACAGACCAGAAGGCATTTAATTACTTCCAAAAGAGCGACTGGTGCAGAAACAAACTGCTGTTGGTCAACGGGAAAGCAGTCGAAAACTTCATTGGGTTTCCTAGTTTCATGGCAGAATCTAAACAAAAGAAAGGGTATAATGAGATTATATATGCTGGCTTAAGAGAATCATTTCATACTGTCAAACCGAAAAGAAGCCATAGATTTTACACAACTGGCGAAATTATTTCTGTTCTGAAGAAAATTCAGAAAACAAGTATCAGCAAAATTTGCCAGAGAAATCTGATACAGAGCACAAGAATGGCCGCTTGAGCTCATTGATGAATCTTTGACTGAAATTGTTCAAGGCAGCAAAGCAGTCCACTGAGCATGTCATTGATCGAGCAAATTGATTACATTACAGATCATGAGCCAACACAAGCTTAAGGGCAGCATTTAAGTAATGTTTCTTTCAAAGAAGAGTAATCAGTGTCAGCCAGAGACTTCGGAGGGACATGGGACATTTTGGAAACCTGAAATAAAAACACAAAAGGCTGGATTTTCCAATGACCAGATAGTTATTACTGCAGGGGCTTGGTTGACTGGATGGATGGTTTGCAGTGTGGAGTGATGCCAAGACCTTGGGTTTAATTCCCACTCGAGTTGAGATTACCATGGAACAGCCCTTCTCAACGTCTCCCCTTGCCTGAGGTGTGCTGAACCTCAGCTTAAAACACCACCAATTGCTTCACTCCAATCAGAGAGTAGCGCTATGGTCGGGTAGGGCTGTGGTATTTCTGTAGTATGGATGGGAGTGGCACATCAGGAATCTGGAGAATCACAGATGAAACAGACGCTGAGGAAATTGCCCAAGAAATTGAAGATTCCAATGGACCGTTCTCCTGCCCCTGAAATTCTCCAAAAGTATCCATTTGATTTGAAGGATTCCCTTGTAGATATGTCAATAATTGCTCAGGAAAAGTTAGATGATTAAAAACCTAGTCTAACTGAGGACGCTACGGGGCTCAGTGGTTAGCACTGCTGCCTCACAGTGCCTGGGACTCAGGCTCAATTCCAGCCTTGGGTGATTTCCTGTGTGAAGTTTTCATGTTCTCCTCCTGTCTATGTGGGTTTCTGTCAGGTGCTCTGATTTCCTCCCACAGTCCAAGGATGTGCAGGCTAGGTGACTGGCCATACTAAATAGCCTGTAGTGTCTAGTGGTGTGTAGGCTCGGTGTGTTAATAGTTAAAGTAGGGCTGAGGAGATAGGGTGGGATGCGCTTTAGAGGGTTGGTGCACCCTTGATGGGCCAGCTGGTCTTTGTTTGCACTGTAGGGAATCTATGATTCTCAATCCTAGCTAACTATTAATCTGAACACCCAGTTTTCCACAGCTCCCCTCAAATATCAACAGCTCTCCCAAGCTGCTTACATCCCCTGGATCCTGACTTGACATTACCATCCCCCAGTGTTAGTTAACAAGATCCTAAAGAGAAGAGTCAAGCCAGGTACCTAATGAAGGATGTGTTGATGTTGGAAGGGGTCCAGAGGAGGCTCACAAGAATGATCCTCGGTATGAAGGGTTTGTTGTATGAGGAGCAGTTAAGGATTCTGGGTCTATATCATTGGAATTTCGAAGGATGAGGGAGCGTGGATCTCTCTGAAACTTAAAGAATAACTGAGAGGCCTGGATAGAATGAATGTGGAGAAAATGTTTCTACTAGTTGGGGAGACTACGGCCCGAGGGCACAGGCTCAGAGTGAAAGGACAACCCTTTAGAACTGAGATGAGGAGGCACTTCTTCAGTCAGAAGGTAGTGAATCTATGAAACTTGCCACTGCAGAAGGTTGTGGAGCTCACGTATTTGTGACAGAGATAGATAGGCTCTTGATTAGTAAGAGGATCAAAAGTTAAGTGGAGAAAGCAGGAGGTTAAGATTGAGAAGCATGTTAACTGAGATCAAATAGAGACTCAGTCGGCTAATTTTTGCTGCTATACCTTATGGTCTTAAGGTCTTATTGACAATTCAACAAAAGCTTCTGCGATGAGCAGATCCCATTACTCAACGATTATTTAGACAGTGTTATAAGAGACACCGGCAGTGCCAATGTCTGACTACGTTGAGCCACTTAATTCTTACATATCAAGTAAGCAGCTAACAGTAGAAGCTGAAGGAAATTTAATTAACATTTAAATTTGCTTGAAATCAGCAGAGCTTTTCAAACAGTGGAGAGAATTAACTAATTAAGGTAATCGCACTTTAACAAGGTTGTTGAGTTGCCCGAAATAACTGGCACACTCAATGCATTGTATGTTTCACCTTTTGTCATTGGCTCCTATGGTGGTGGGAAATTCTCCAGTACAGATGACTGCACGTCATAAAGAAGGATACTGTAGAAGACAGGTACAACGGACTAATAGTTGCTGGGTATTTCGTTTCGATTCTTGATTTTTTGGTCTTTTCTCCTTTCAGTCTACTCATGTTTCTCTTCATAGAAACTTGGAGCAGGATCAGATCATTTAGCCCTTTGAAGCTACACTGTCATTCAATATGATTGTGACTCATCATCTGTCTCAACACCTAACCCTCTGTTGCGACAGACAAACCACCTTGCAAGATTTCTGCATTGCCATTTTGCCACAGTTAACACACAGGGACACCCATCCCATATTTGCCTCATTACAACCTTCACCCAGTTAATCAGCAAAAAATATAGTTTCCACTTTGATTGGAGGATGATTACTACATCAAGCATGGGCTCTGTCATCTAATTCTGCTCTTATCAAGCATTCAATGTTAACAAGTCAAGGGAAACAAGATCATAGCGCGGGAGCTCCCTAATACACAGCAAATTGGGAGCACATTCACAGCATGGTCTACAGTGGTTCAACGTTATGGCTGGGCACCTTCTTCTTGTGGGTCATTAGGAATGGGAATAAATGCCAGCCTGGTCAGTGATTCCTATATTCCAAGATTGCTGCAGCTAACACAGTTCTTCCTCTCAATATTTTCCACCTTGATTTCCTCTTTTAATAACGTGAATCTTTTCCAGATGTGACTAAGCAAAGCCTAAATATGCCATTTGTTGTCATTTCCAAGCCATAAATCCTGAATTTGGTATTTTAGGTATTGCCACTATGTGAGTATTACCTTCAGGAGATACCTTTCAGCTTGCTTGCTTTTCTTTTCTCCTTTCGTATTTTCCTGAATTGACTTCAATTAGCTCAAGAAATAATGAAACCACTTTGCTGAGTGACACTGTAAAACATTAATGAGTGCAAGGAAAGCTCTGTGTGAGCAGAATTTAGAAAAGAATGAGCGAGCGGGATTTTAATATTTAATATAAAAATGTAATAACAGTTGAATGAATTTATAATTCATCATCTACTGCAGACATCGCATTTAATAACACGTGCAGATTTAAATCTCAGGTTACTGAGATACTTCAAAAATGCAATATAGTTACAAGTGGTGCATTGAAAAAACTGGCATCTGCTTAGGGTTCCTTAGCATTATTGTTCTCGTAAATCTCATATCTTGATACCACTGAAATAGCTCAGTGGAGAGCTGGTTATTAAAATTGCCGACAAGTTTGCTTGGTGGTCATAATGGTCATAATGGCAATGCAGAAATCTTGCAAGGTGGTTGGTCTGTCGCAACAGAGGGTTAGGTGTTGAGACAGATGATGGGTCACAATCATATTTAGGGGTTCATTGTTGTTAAGAAGCTCTCGGTGTATTAATATGTGGCTGGAATAAGGATAAATACGAGCACCTACACCGGAAAGATTGGATGAAAAGAAGAGAGAGAATTCAGGCTGTGTTTCTAGAAATTTATGGAATTCGAACAAGATCATTCTTGGCAGATTCAAAAATTTCATAAAACAGAGAAAGATCTTCACACGAAGAAAGAGATTTGCACTTATACCTAAATTTTCTGATCTCAAGACACAAGACATCTCAATGCACTTTTTTGTTTACTCATTCACGGGCTGTGGGTGTCACTGACTGGCCAGCATTTATTCTCACCTATAGTTGCCCTTGAGAATGTGGTGAAGAACTGCCTTCTTGAACCAATGACATCTATTTGGAGTAGGTAGGCCCTCCCTGTCGTTAAGGAAGGAGTTTAAGGATCAGCTGAGGGGTGTTGTGGTGAGAATGGTATGTGAGAATCAACAGAAGTTTTTATTGCCCATGTTTGACCTGATGCCATGAGGCTTCATGGGGTCTGGAGTCAACGTAGATGACTCACAAGGAAGCTCCTTTCTAATGGTGTACCACTGGGTTGCCATTTCCGCTGGCTTCTTTCTATCGGTCATACAGGACATACCAGAGAATGGTGATAGCATTGCCTGGTAAAGTATGATTCCATGACATGTCAAGTTGCTTGACTAGTCTGTGACACAGAATTCCCAAATTTGTCACCAACCCCCAAAATTTGGTAAGGAGGAATTTTCTGGGTCAACAAAGCTGGATTTGTCAATCAAAGTAAGGTGGCCTGGCCTGTTGGATTCCTTTTCTTGAAGTTTTTGTTAGCAGTTGATTCAACTAAATGCCTTTCTGAAGTCAGATATAGCCCAGAACATGTAAGGACAGCACTCTATTTCCTCTAAACTGCATTTGTAAACCAGATAGTTTTTGTAGCACTCGACCAGGATTCATCATGTTATATGAGACATTTGGTAGAATCCTCTTTCCAAGTAGTGACTTACAGAGCCTGCTTAGTTAAGTGTGGTACAGAAAACCATATGATATTCCTATGAGAAGAGGTTCTTGTTATAAACATGATTTAGTAAATTTCAGAATAGCAACTGTGCAAAAATTATATTAATAAAACTGGCATCATTAGAGAGACTATAAGGAAAATACAGATGGTACCTCTTGCTCCTCTGAGTTCCCAAGTTGTTCACTCTCCAAGTCCATTTGGCATTATCATAATGAATGCTGCTTCAGGCATGTTTTGAAATTAACCCTTTCAGACTCTTACACTCTTATTCAACCCTGTCCACTGTTGTATTGTACTGTTTAACAATGCTAACCAGCTCTTCCACAGCCAAGAGCAGAGAGCTTCAGAAGATCAGGAGGACAGCCAAGTTGTGAAAATACTCAAAGTATTTGCAAAATGACCTTTGATTTTTATTCAACAGGAGAGGTGGGCTTTCCAGAATGGTGGGTGTGTGGAATGCTCTGCCAGCAGTGGTAGTGGGGTCAGATGCTTTAGAGACTTTTATGCGACTCTTGGGTAGGCACATGGATGATAGTATAATGTAGGGTATGCAGGGTAGATTGATCTTAGTAGGATAATAGGTCGGCACAACATTGTGGGCCAAAGGGCCTGTACTGTGCTGTACTGTTCTATGTTCTATGTTCCATTCACGGCACTTAAAGATAATAGCAACTACCATTTTTACCAAACCCCAATGCTTTCAATCCCCAATACTAACTGCCCAGCATCTTGCCTCCGCAAATACGATAGTTTGTCTTTTGAAACTGAGCATATATCATTGCTAATAATTTCCATTCAAACATTCACCATTTTAATTAACATCATTTCCAATGTTTATCAATTCACAGGAATTGCTATTTCCCATTTTACAACTTAATGCTTCTAATCCTTATCAGTCCCAGTACTTGGTAATCTCAAGGTTTGCTATCCTTCATATTCTCCTTTCACAAGATTTATAGTCTTCTGTTTTTGTTATTCTCAGTGCTTGTGCAGTCACAGAACTTGCTGTTCCACACGTTTTCCAGAAACCGAAAGCAACTATAATCTTAAATGTGAAGGTGCACAATTTGTCGTCAAGTGCCTTGATAGTCTTAGTCCTGCTAAATGTCAGCTCTGAAGAAACTGTAATAAATTGCTGCTTAGTATATTAATGTATTATTGAAGTATTTTCAGTTACAACAACTGCAAATTAATGGCTCATCTGCTGTGAAATGAAATGTAATGAGCTCAGGATATTCCTTTTGAAAACTTGATGAAGTTCCTTGACAGAATAATAATTATATTACCTATAATGGTGCAGCTTCAGAAATACAGCACCAGACACTTCAAATCCCACTTGTGTCAGTCTTTAATAGTTATTCCATTCTTTCTATAGCTCTGCGATTAATATCAGTGTCAATGTAATCACAATCTTTAAAAAAAAACTGTTTTGCCTTTTCATTGTTTCTTTCTGAATCAGCTCTGAGGGAATCAATGCAATTGTTGTTCCTTCCATGAAAGGTATCAGTGAATCAGATGGGTTTTTATAACAGTCAATGGCAGTTTCATGATTGAAACCAGCTTTCAATTCCAGGTTTGTTAATTCAATTTAAATTTCATTAGCTGCCATGGTAGGTTTCAAGCCCAAGTCTCCAGACCATTAATTTAGACCTGTGGATTATTAGACCAATGGTTTTGTCAAAGCACTGATATCACCCACTGAGATTTACTCTGAAAGATTGCGATGGGCATTTTTCTTAAGCTACGGTGTTCAATTCAATTTACTTCAATTCAATCTAATACAGAACAAGAACAGGCTCTTTGGCCCACTGAATTCGCCTGCGCCAATTCCTACTCCTTATTTAGACCTGGTACTTATTGCCCATGTGTGGTTTCTATCTCTCTGTTTGCCTTCCATTCATGTGTCTATCAAGAAAAGCCTTAAATGTTGCTGACGTGCCTGCTTCCACCACCTCCACTGGCAGTGCATTCAAGGCTCCCACCAACCTTTGGGTGAATAATTTTCTCTGCACCTCTCCCCTGAACTTTGCCCCTCTCACCCTGAACCTGGGTCCTCTTGTAGTTGTCCTTTCCACCCTTGGGAAAAGCCTCTGACTATCCACACTATCTATGCCTCTTGTAATTTTGTAGACTTCTATTAGGTGACCCCTCAAACTCCATCTTTCTATTGAAAACAAGCTGAGTTTATCCAATCTCTTTTCATAATTTAAGCCTTAAGGGTTCTTAAGGTGATGGTGTTCCCACCATGAAAGGAAATATCATCGATAACAAATGGTTTTACAACTGAGAAGCCCTTTAGGATGTTCTAGAAGGTACCACCAGTGGGCCAGCTGGTAGCACAGTTATCTTTAAATCACCAGATCTGAGTTCAAGTCCTACTCTGAGACTTGAACACAGAAATCAAGATGAGCGCTTCAATGCGCTACTATTGTAATGTTGACGATGCTATCAGAGGAAATATCAAATCATGGTCCAACTTGGTGAATGTGAAAGATGTTATTTTGAATAAGTGATACCCACGGTCTTCTAGCCAATGCTTGTCCAGCAGTCAACAACACAAAAACAGAGTATCTCGTTATCATCGAACGTCGCTCCGTTAAAACATTTCTAAAAGAATACGATGCTAGCCCAAGATACTGGTGTCACAGGGTCATGGGTCAATCATTTCAGGTGGAACTGATCTGAAATGTAGCCCAGAAATTGAAGGGGATGGAGGGGAGGGGGTATAGCAGCCTTTCTCCTGAATGTTATTTCTGAATAATTTAGGCTTTTGCCAGAAATCTGTAAGTTTCCACATTTCATGAAACAAAGAACATTGGAGATGTAGAATTCTTCCCCTCAGTAAGCTGTGGATGTTTTGGGGTGTACAGGGTAGGATTTCAATATCAATTGTGAGGACTGAGATCAATAGATTCTTGTTCAAACTCAAGATGCAAATCGAAAAGCAGTAAATAGGGTCAAGACACAAATCAACCGATGGCTTCTTAAATGGTGGAATCAGCTCACAAATTTCTACTTTCTCTTACATCTCATTTTATTTTCAGTACTAATTGATAAATTCATTATGTACTGCACATTTCTAGGGCTTGAAGTGAGCTTGTGATTTTTAGTGGCTCGCACAGCAGGCTAGTATATTACTGCACAGTGCCAGCAAGTTTTAGCCCCTGTTTTCTCGCGTAAGAAATTTCATCAAGACTTTTCCTGAAGACAGGCACCTAAAATTCCATTTCTTCAAGAGTCTTCCTCCTCTGAGAGGGGAGTGATTAGTCATTATGCTGAAACACAGTTTGCTCCAGCGTGACCAGTTTCAATGCAGGAAGGCAAACAGAAAACATTGTCAGGTTATAGTTAGTGTCAAGATGTATCTCAAACCAACATTATTCCTAGCCCTTGTCGCAGTCGAATGCAGAATCCTTTCAGGAAGATTCAAAAGGTGGTGATCAACAGCAGGAACTCGGCAGGTCATTCCACTGGCGACTCTTCCGACCTAGCATGTGAGGAATGGATGCTTCAGAACCATAACTCAAGGCCTGTCCTTTTACATCCATGCAGTGGGGAGAAGTGAAGAGGAGAAAACACCACACTCCAGTGCTTAGCTGCCTCATTAACAGGGATGGAAAGCAACATCATGAGAAAGGATAAAAAAAAACAGAAGACAGTTTATTCCAGCAGATCACATGTACTTTGTTTCTCTTAATGTGGAACATAGAAGAGTAATGGATACAAACAGTATAAATTAGGCTGTTTGATCAATGAAGAGTAAGGGTTCCAAAGATGAAACAGATGTCTTCCAGAGTTTCAAGCCATGTTGCATAAGCTTGGCTCTGTAACTGATACTTAACTTTATATTTGTATTTCCACATGCCAATGAAAAAACTCAAGGGTCCCATGAGAAAATGAAGCTGTGTGTAAGCTTTCCAAGCAGATACTTTAAGCCAAAACCTTTGGATTGATATGGCTCTTGTATTTCTATCATTAGCTAAAATTTATTTTATTCTCTCACTGAACATGGGCATCACTGGCTGGTCCAGCATTTATTTCTTTCCCTTTGTTGTCCTTGAAAGGATAGTAGTGAACTGCCCTCATGAACTGTGCTATAGTCCATGTGCTGTAGGTAGACCTATAATGCTGTTAGAGAGGAAATTCCAAGATTTTGACTTAAAAAAAATTGAACAATATAATTCCAAGTTACAATGAGCGGCTTAGAGAGGAACTTGCAGGTAATGCTGTTCCCATGCATCTGCTGCCCTTGTCCTTCTTAGATAGAAGTGGTTGTGGGTTTGGAAAGTGCTGTCTAATGAACTTTGGTGAATTCCTGCAATGCATCTTGTAAATAGTGCACACTGCTGCTACTGAGCGATGCTGGCGGACGGAATGGATGTTTATGGATGTAGTGCCAATGAAGAGGGCTGCTTCATCCTGGATTCACCCCCAGCCCATAGTCTTTTGAGGACTGTCAAGTGTTGACTTGTAAGTACAAAAAGTTTGTATTGTAAAGCCCATGAGAATGTACATAAGAAGGAAGACTTATGGAGTTAAGGAGTGACACAGTCTTGAGTAGATGGTATAACTTGCTTTTATATGGCTGATCAGGGTCAGTTAGTTTAGTTCACTGGTCCTCACTACAGAGTAATACCACAAACAAACTTTCTATCCCCATACCATCCAAAGTCACCGTGATGGCCTTGCCTTCTGAAGCTTCACTTCTCAACTGAACTGTGACTGAACATTAATTGTTTCTTTCTCCTTAATGAATGAGCAGCCTAAGGTCCTCTGGAAATGAAGCTACTTTCACTTTCATAACATTCCATTAGTGTAAGAAATTATTCCAAACTACATAATGGGGTTGACTATCAAATTAAATTTGACATTGCGTAACACAGCAAGAAAATCTTAGGACAGTTTCCAAGAAATTGGTTAAAGAGATGACACAGTAGTCAGCACTGCTGCCTCACAGCACCAGGGACCCAAGTTCAATTCCAGTCTTGGGTGCCTTGATATGGGCCAGACCAGACCTGGTCAAAATGTATTAAGAAGGTAGCCTAAACCCTAACTTCGAGAATGATATGTCTACAGAGTCAGTTTGGGTTTAGCTCAGGAACAAGAAAGGAGCAGTCATTTTTCTACAGAACCCTTAATAGTTGCAGAGAAGTGGAGGAGCAGATTAGGAGGCAGATACTGGAAAGATGCAGAAGTCACAGGGTTATAGTTATAGGTGGCTTCGACTTTCCAAATATTGATTGGAAACATTTTAGTTGTAATAGTTTAGATGGAGCGGATTTTGTCCAGTGCATTCAGGAAAGATTCCTGACACAGTATGTAGATAGACCAACACGAGGAGAGGCCACTTTGGGTTTGGTGCTTGGCGATGAATCAGGCCAAGTGTTAGACCTGTTGGTAGGAGACCATTTTGGCGGTAGCAATCATAACGCTGTTACTTTTACAATAGTCATGGAAAAGGATAGGTACAGAGAGCAGGATAAGGTTTATAATTGGGGGAAGGGTAATTATAATTCTGTTAGGCAAGAACAGGGTAACATAAAATGGGAACAGATACTGTCAGGGAAAAGCACGATTGAAATGTGGAGATTGTGTAAGAAATGCATACTGCGTGTGCTTGATATGTTTGTCCCTAGCAGGCAGAGAAGATGTGTTGGCATGAGGGAGCCTTGGTTCTCAGGAGAGATCGAAAGACTGGTTAAGAGGGAGAAGGATGCTTATATAAGGGTTAGGGAACAAGGATTGGAAAAGGTTCTAGAGGGATACAAGTTATCCAGGAAGGAGCTGAAGAAAGGGCTTAGGACAGCTATAAGCGGGTATGAGAAAACCTTGGCAGATAGGATCAAGGAAAACTCCAAGGCTTTTTACACATACGTGAGGAATAGGAGAATGACCAGAGAAAGGGTAGGGCCGATCAGGGATTCTAAAGCGAATTTGCGCACAGAGCCTGAAAAGATCGGCAAGGTCCTTAATGAATACTTTTCTTCCATATTCACAACAAAGAGGGACCTAGTTGTAGAAGAGGACAGTGTGAAACAGGCTGGTAGGCTAGAGGAGTTTGATGTTAGAAAGGAAGATGTACTAGGAATTTTGAGGAAGTTGAAGATAGATAAGTTCCCCGGGCCTGATGGGATTTATCCAAGGATTCTATGGGAAGTGAGGGCAAAGATGCAGGGCCTTTGGCGATGATCTTTTTGTCCTCACTGTCCACGGGTATAGTGCCGGAAGATTGGAGACAGTCAAATGTCATTCCTTTGTTCAAAAAAGGGAATAGGGATAACTCTGGAAGTTACAGACCAGTTAGTCTTACGTCAGTGGTGGGCAAATTATTGGAAAGGGCTCTGAGAGATAGGATTTATGATCACTTGGAAAGGCACAGTTTGATTCGCCATAGTCAGCATAGATTTGTAAGGGGTAGATCATGCCTCACAAACCTCACTGAATTCATTGAAGAGGTGACCAAACACGTGGATGAGGGTAGAGCAGTGGATGTGGTATACATGGATATAAGTAAGGCGTTCGATAAGCTTCCCCATGGTAGACTCATGCAGAAGGTAAAGAGACATGGGATAGGGGGAAATGTGGCAGACTGGATTCAGAATTGGCTGATCCTTAGAAGACAAAGGGTGGTAGCAGACGGAAAATATTCAACATGGTGCTCAGTTATGAGTGGTGTACCACAAGGATCTGTTCTGGGTCTTCTTCTACTTGTCAGTTCAGTAAATGATTTGGATGTAGGAGTGGAAGGGTGGATTAATAAGTTTGCAGACGATACAAAAGTGGGTTGTGTTGTGGACAGTGTGGAGAGCTGTTCTAGGTTACAAAGGGACATTGATAGAATGCAGAGCTGGGCTGAGAAGTGGCAGATGGAGTTTAACCCTGAAAAGTGTGAGGTGATTCGTTTTGGAACGACAAACTTGAAAGCAGAATACAGGGTTAACGGAAGGATTCTTGGCAGTGTGGAGGAGCAGAGGGATCTTGGGGTTCATGTCCACACTTCCCTGAATGCTGCCACCCAGGTGGATAGAGTTGTTAAGAAGGCGTATGGTGTGTTAGCTTCCATTAATAGAGGGAATTAGTTCAAAAGCTGTGAAGTTATGCTCCAGCTATACAAAAGCCTGGTTCGGCCGCATCTGGAGTATTGTGTCCAGTTCTGGTCGTCTCATTACAGGAAAGATGTGGAAGTGTTGGAAAAGGTGCAGAGGAGATCTACCAGGACGTTGCCTGGAATTGAGGGAAGGTCTTACGAGGAAAGGTTGAGAGAGCCAGGGCTTTTCTCTTTAGAACTACGAAGGATGAGAGGTGACTTGATAGAGGTGTACAAAATGATCAGAGGTATTGATAGAGTGGACAGCCAGAGACATTTTCCTCGGGTGGAAGTAACTATTATGAGGGAGCATAGTTTTAAAGTGAGTGGAGGTAGATATAGGGGAGACATCAGAGGTAGGTTCTTCACTCAGAATGTGTTAGGGGCATGGAATGCATTGCCAGAGACGGTAATGGAGTCGACCTCATTAGGGGCATAGGCATATGGATGATAGTATAAGGTAGGGGTGGAGTTTAGATAGACCTTAGGATTCGGGTAAAAGTTTGGCACAACATTGTGGGCCAAAGGGCCTGTACTGTGTTGTACTGTTCTATGTTCTATGTTCTATTTTAAGGAGCATCTTTAAGACAAAGAGAGAAGCAGTGTTATTGTTGCATTCTCTTATGTCTGTAACCTTGAAATTAAATCTTTTATTTTCTTGGAGAAGGAATCCAAATTTCTAGTATCCACAATATTTTGCTTTTGCTTCAGTCAGTGGAAAGATAGTTTAACCACAGATTTGAAAAGCCAGAGAATCTGAAGTAGGCTCTCTGTAATTGCACAGCACATCTTGGCACGGTTCAAAGTGCTTCAGTATCTATCTAGGAAATCAGTAGGTTGTGAAATGTTTCAATCAATCCGTACAAGATTAATCAAGCAACCGAGAAGTCCCTGAAGAAAAGGAGGGTGTGAATTACTAGTGATTTTAATTATGCAGAAAATATATGAAATGATGGTGGAGATACTTGCAAAAAAGATTACTGATTTCAGTTTTGATTAAAACAAGGCCAGCATTCCACAATTTGGTAGCGGTAATTTTAATGCTGTAAGAAAGCGATAAAGGACAGTGAATAAAGGCAAACACAAAAAAAAATTTGCACCATAAATGCTAATTCTGGGTTTCTTGACATTAGTTTGGTGAAGGAGTTAGAGATCACCAAGTGAAATGGCAGAAATTAGGTTTCTCTAGTTGGAAATACGCCAAGGAACTGAAAAAGTCCCTGTGGTGTAAAGGTGCAGAACACAGCAACCTGCTCACTGACAGCAGGAACCCACAAGGAGCATTGTGCGAATTTACAAGATATCCTGTTTGTTTATTGTGGTCTCAGTTGAGACATCAAGGTAGTAGAATATTAGAAACATGCTCCTATTCTTTATGAATACTGTAGCGCAATGAATCTTGTACCTCAGAAATCTGATGAGGGAGCTTTGTTTAACAGGTCATCTAAAACACAGCACCTCTGACAGTGCAGCACACCCATAGTACTGTACTGAATGTCAACGTAGATTGTATGCTCAGTAGGACATGTGTACATGGCCTTGACTTGGAGAATCTTTGACAGTTATAGCTTTAAAAGAGGTGAATGAACTCCCATTCAATCGAGGTTAACATTTTGGTCACAGTATTTACTGTTGCTTGGAGTATTTGACAAGCTGTCAATGTAAATTAAATTTAGCTGGAATAACATTGCCAAGGTTTATATCATAGAAGGAAGAAAAATGCATGTTTATATTAGAACATGAGAAATACAAGCAAGACTAGCCATCTGACCTCTGAACCTACACTGCCTTTCAACGAGACCAAGGTTGTATTTTTAACCTCAGTTCCACTTTTCCACCTGATCCCCACATTTTCCGATTTCCTTATGTCCAAAACCTAAATCAGATGACATAATACCTTTCCCAAATTCAGAATGTCCTAAAGTGCTTTTCAATCAATTAAATCCATCCGAATTGCTGTCGCTACTGTAATGTTGCAAATCCCACAATGCGCTGTCCATGGCAGTAAATATTGAGCTACATGCTGCATCTCAAAGCATGATATAAGCAAGTTTCTTTTTATTCATTCATGAGATGTGGACACCATCAGCTAGTCCAGTATTTATGGTCCATCCCTAATTGCCCAGGAGATCGTGGTGGAGAGCTGCCTTCGTGAACCTTTGGAATCCGTGAGGTGTAGGTATAAATGTACTTGGTAGCACTGTTGCTCAGAATCTCTCCTGACTTGCATAATGTATGCAGCACTCGTGCATATGATGTATAGAATAACACGTTCAGCAATGCACTTCAATCAGTAATAAATTCCGCTGAGTGTTATTCTGCATGAAGTATTTAGAAAAATATGATGCTTTATAGTTTTATTTAAACCTCTCCACTGACCACCTAAAGGTTGATCTCTCTTATCTACGTTAGTGCTCTTAGTGATTGTTATGCTGCTTTAAGACAAGGAGAACTCCTGATAATGTTTGAAAACCATATTTGTTTATTCAGCTAAATAATCCATCGGAACTGGAAGAGGTCATTTCAGTTCTGTGAATCTATTCCCCAATCTAATTAGGTTAATACTGAATTGTGCCTCATCTCTCTTTTCCTTCTTGTTTTCGATATCCCTCACTCACCAACCTCATCATCGTTTTAGCAGACTTCCACTTCCATTATGTGTGAAGAGGTGTTTTCTCCAGGAAGAGATCACGCAAGTAATTTTGCCCCATGCCATGACAGACCAGACATGCTGAAACTCACTCAAACTGCAAACTCAACTGAGCCACTCTGGTGGAGCTGCTTCCAGAGCTTTCCGCAGAAGCCTGTGACCCTGGCATGTTCATGCAAAATGAGCCATTGTTCTGATATTTCTTTACTCTGCAGCCACCAAATGTAACTGTTGACTTCTTTATATCCAATCAAATCTTCCAAATCCCTAAAACATTTTCCAAGATAGAGAAGGAACCCAAGGCAGGGTAAAGCAGATTTGATACCCAGGGCCAACACAGTGTGGAGCTGGAGGAACACAGTAGGCCAGACAGCACCAGAGGAGCAGGAAAATTGATGTTTCAGGTCGAGGCCCTTCTTCAGAAATGTGGTGAGGGAAGGGAGCTGGGAAATAAGTAAAGAGAGGAGGGGTGGGGCTGGGAAAGTTAGGTGGGATAGTGATAGGTGAGTGCAGGTAGGGAGTGGCAGGGATTGGTTAGTGGGATGCGTGGGGTGGATAGGTTGGAGAGAATATGGACAGATTGTGTTAGGTCATTTGTCACGTACAGAGTGCAGATGCTCTACAAGACAAGTCTACGCTTGGTTTCACCAATTGGGAACAGTGGATACAGTAGACCAAGTTAGCAGATGTACAGGTGAGCTCCTGTCTGATATGAAAGGTTTGCTAAACCTGTCCCTACACCTCCCCCCTCACCTCCATTCAAGGCCCAAAGCAAACCTTTCAGAAGACTTCAGGTATCTACAGGCAAGTACCAAAAACAACCAGCATTTCTTGTGTCTTTCCATTCATTGAGTATTCCCTTGTGTTGTTCCTTCTTCCAAAGTGCGTCACCTCACCTCTGCAAATACTCTGCCTTATACGACCCCACTTCATCCTTGAATTTCCCACTGTCTCTATACACATCCACTTGAACACTCCTGAAAGATCAATATACATCCCTCAGAACTGTATTCACCCCAACCTCTGACCAACTTCAATTAGCAGCCCCTAGATACGACCGAGAAAATGCCTGATGGTTGTGTTTGTAGTTCCCCGGCTGACGATACGCACATTCTTTGCCTGCGACAGTCTCTGCAGGACTGACTGCTGAACACCTTTCCAGCAGTTCTCTTGTCTGTGAGTGTGCCATGTGGAAGCCTGACAATGGTGAAGCCCTGAACTGTTTGCAGACTGAACCCATGACTGATAGCAGCAGGCTACCTTCTCCCTAACCAACCACACTAGATCTGGCTGAGAACTAGTCCCCACTTTCCTTCTGACATGAATACACGTGCAGTGCGTTTGGTTTGAGGGCAGCTGGCACACGTTGTGGGTGTTGGATGGATGTGCCATATAGCAAGATGCCCTGGACAGATTCCTACAAATAAGCATGACAAGCAGCCCATCTCTATGTTAAAGGACACCTCAATGCAGCGGTAGTGACAGCTGCCATTGGCTCTGGCTGTAATGCCAACAGGGCTGGCAATCATGATGTGGCATGGCAATGAGGCAACATGACAAGGCATCGACGTTACTAGTGTGGTGGTACTCACTGTATTAGCGAGCAGCCTTGAGATGCAGCGTGATCCAATCCATGAACTCGGTAACTAACCGTGAGTGCACTGGCTTCCCAATTCCAGTTGCTAGCACTTTCTGTAAGACAGGTTTATGCTTTTTAAGAAGCTGTATGTATATACGGGGGTGTCATTATGGTTATAAAGAGTCAGTAAATGCTGGATACCAATGCTTATTGATGAGGAGTGAATGTAGCAGGCGCCTGTGTATGGTGCCCTGAGAAGCAGTTTTGTCAGACACAACATGCAAGTGTCACAAACCAGATGTTAAGTAAAATGAACTCCTGACAGTCACTCTACATCAACAAGTCACAATTCATTTATCTAACTCTAACAGTTAACATATTAGCAGAATTACTGACAAACTGAACAATTTCCCCTTAATTACTAACTATTCTCAAGTAAAACAAAATTCTAACAGTGTGCTGTCCTGATAGATACAAACCCCACTTATATAAACCAAACTAATTTTAAAAATGCTTAATCTCTCAAAATTACAACCAGGATAAGTCTTCCTGGATGTTCTTTGCCTTCTCCGCTATCCTCCAGTCAGGAACACCTTCCTCCATCGAATTCTTGTGTCAGGAATATTAGCTAAGAATACTGTAGCATCTTTATTTGGATGGTGCTGACTCGGAGATCTTAGAGATTTCAGTGAGAGCCAGTGATTTTCTCTTTCTTCAGAGCTGATGGCAGTTGAAAGCTGTTCTCTTAACACGTGGCAGTGTGCTCTCACCCTGATTTTTAAATACCCTCTTTTTTAATACCCTTGATGACCTATTAATTTCTTATAATATGATTGGCCCAAAATTGTGAAAACCATTACTAAATTTAATTGGGCTTTGGTACCTAGGGCCTAGTTTAAACTGTTGTCTTGTTTAAAATGCTGCTTTGCCTGCTGAGAGTATAGGCTTTTGATATAATGTTTCAATTTCAAGAAATCTGCGTGCGTCTGCTGCTGCCTGCAGACATTTTTTTAAATCTCCAAGCCTAGAAAAAACACATCATCTTTTAAGGGGACCACACACTCTTTTCCCCTATCAATTTACAAAAAAAATTTCTAACATCCTGCCTTCCAATCCACAAGGATTCTACCCAACTTCGCAACACCTTCCCTCTTAAAAAAAGATACATCATGATGAAAAGATAGCTTTTTTCCTAAATCTTAAAGCCATTATTACTAGAACATAGATCACTAAACTTGAGTTACACATTCCATACTAATTCTATATACATATTTATGTAACATTGAACAGCACCGTTTCTATCTTATATATACATTTTCCTTTTAAATCTTTCAAGTCCCACAACATGCACAATCTGTAAATTAAATGCTTATAACATAAAACTCCAACAAAATAGCCTGGTGTTCTTATATTTAAATCTTTCCCAAAATGTCAAAGAGTTGTGATCAGTGTGATCAACCGTCTCTGAGATATTGTTTACAATATAAACATTAAAATGTTGTAAGGCCAGTACCAAACTCAACAGTTGAATATTTTCTCTGATGGATGTTGCGTTTCTTTGAAAAATAACCAGTTGGCCTTTAGATTCCGCGATCATTCTCCTGTAACAATATATCTCCAACCCTACATCGCTTGCGTCGATGGCGAATTTAAAGGGTTTCAAGAAATTTGATGCAGCTAAAACCAGTGAAATGGTCAACACTGCTTTAAATTCTCAAATGTCTCCTGGCATTGATCTGTCCACAGTGCCACCATGCTAATAAAGATGGTTTCAAACCTCATAGAGATTCTGCTCAGTCTGAAAAATCATAGCACTTCTTTATTCGAGTATGTCTTGGACATTTCTCAATTGCCTTCGTCTTCACGTTCCTCGATGTCATCCTTCCATGTCCGATGTTGTGTGCCAAAAACGTTGCTTCTGCCTTTGCAAATTCTGCCTTTACAGAGTTTATGATCAACTCTGCCCTTCCATAGTCTCTCAAAGAGCTCTGCTAAATGCACCGTGTGATCGTTCCACAAATGGCTAGAGATCACTAAGTCATTGATACAGACGGCACAATTAGTCAATCCTGCACAACTCAGTTCATAAGTCTTTGAAAAATGGCTGATACATTTTTCATTCCAAAGGGCATGACTTTAAATTGATACAGCCCATTTAGGGTTACAAACATAGAAACTTCTTTTGCTCTGTCCAAAAAAGGTACTTGCCAGTAACCATGAAGTAAATCCCAACTTTGTGATCTAAGTGGCTTTTCCAACTTTTTCTACATAGTCCTCCAGCCTTGGAATTGGGTATGAGTCTGATTTAGCCATGGTGTTGAATTTTCGATAATCTACGCAGCACCATTGCGTACCATCATGTTTGGGAACCACATGATCAGTGAACTCCACTCGCTTTGACTCGATTTAATGATGTCTTCTCGGAGAATTGCTTCCACTTCATTCTGTACCTGTGGCACTTTAAGAGGAAGAGGAAGATGTTTTATCAGAACAACATTCCCTACGTCTTCTCATGTACTGTAGTATCAGTCCTCCCCATTCTATTTCTACATATGTCCTCATAGAGCTGCAACAAGCCTTTCAATTCAGTTCTCTGTTCCTGAGGCAGATAGCTTACTATCCTATTTCATTCTTTAAGGACTTTGTCATTATTTAATTTAGTCTGAGGCACGTCAAAATCCAAATCATCTGGATTTGATTCCTCACTCTGAGTGGCAGTAACTAGTGCCTGTTTCTCTGGTTCCCTTTCCCTGTCGTAGTAAGGTTTCAGCATGTTCACGTGACATACCCAATACGTTTTCTCCTTATCTGGCATCTTTACCAGATAATTCATCTGACCTAACATCGTCACAATTTGAAAGGGTCCACTAAGCCTTCCTTTGAAGAGATATCCTACCACTGGTCACAGCACCAATACTTTATCCCCACAGGCAAACGTATGATTTTTAGATTTCCTATCAGCTTCTTGCTTCATTAGAAGCTGGACCACCTTCAAATATTGTCTAGCTAATTCACATACTCTGTTTAAACTTTCTGTCACCTCATATGCATAATCCAACTGTGAAATCTCTGACTTCAGACCTATCAACATATTTAAAATTAATTTTAAATGTTCTCTTATTTTGTGGCAGAGTCTCAATTCAAACGGTGTAAACTGAGTTGATTTATTTGGACCATCTTGAATAGCAAATAATATAAATGGGATACCTTTATCCTAATCATTTGGGTAATCCTGGCAATAACTCCTCAGCATGGCCTTTAGAGTCTGATGCCACCTTTCTAATGCTCCCTGGGATTCAGGATGGTACGTATTTGGTTTAATGTATTGGTTGCCTAAACTATCCACGACCTCCAATTTGGCAGTAAACTTGGACTCTTGGTCTGACTGAATCTCCTGGGGTAGTCTATAATGGGTAAAGAAAGCAAGCAACTCCTCCACAACCTTTTATGTTTTGTCAATGCATAATGGAATTGCCTCCGGAAATCAGGTCGACACATCCATTGTGGTCAGCAAATATTGGCTCTGACTTTCAATTTTAGGCAGACGGCCTATACAAGCAATCATAGCCCGTGTAAAAGGTTCTTCAAATATGGGAATTGGCATTAAAAGTGCTGGTTTTATTACTGCCTGTGGCTTTCCTACCATTTGACATGTATGACAGGTATGGCAAAATTCATCCACATCTTTATGTAATCCAGGCCAACAGAAATGTTCTGTATCTTAGCATGAGTGTTCCTCACTCCAAGAAGACCTCCTAGAGTGTGCTACTCACAATACTTCCTGTCTGTATGCTACCAGTAACACAATTTAGTGAATATCTGCCAATTTCTCCTCTGCACTAACCTGCCAAAGTCTCCATTTCTGCCTTAGGATTCAACCTTCAATACAATCACACACTGGAATACATTCTGATTCCTTTTCTGAGTCGGCGAAATGATATAAATCTTTTATTGTCTAATCTTTTTGTTGTAACTCCATTAGTCTTTCAGAATTAAACACCTCTGCCTGGTCATCTACCTGCTTAGGTTTTCTCTTTCATCATTTCATCAAAACGGGTGTCAGCTAACTGGACATCAACTCCTTTGTCTTTCTCTTTGGTTTTCGTTTCTTACTTTAACTCATGGCTGTGGGATTTTGTCACCAGACAGTCTGGAAAAATCCCAGGGTATTTTCCTTTTAGTTCTTCAGTTCCCTGGTTTTCTTTCTGTTTCTCCACTACTAGGGGCATCGCCCCCACCTTTGATCTGGCCAGGACGTTTCCAAGAACAAACTGTATTCCTGGAATAAACACTCTTTCAGTAATTTCCACTGTCACTTCCCCAGTCTTGATTGAACTTTCCAGCTTTGTCTTACACAGGGGAATGTTAAATCTCTGTCCATTTATTTCACAGATTACCACTCTTTCAGGTAACATTTCTGAAGGACTGCAAATATTTTCATCTCTTACTATTAGAGACTGGCCAGCTCCTATATCTCTCAGTATTTTAACTTGTTTACCTTCTTTCCCTGTTCTTCCTGAGTAAATGTTACCCCCTGAGTTTACGACTTTGAAGGGATTAGGCACTATCTTGCTATCCAGCCTGTGACTAGGCTGTGCACTTTCCTGCAGCTCCTCAATTTGGGATTTCCTCCTCTATTTCATTTAATCCCACTGGTTTAGCCTCTGTTACCACATCCTTTTCCCCAGTGCCTCTCTTAGCCCACTGGCATTGGGACTTTTTGTGCACCCTTCTATTACAATGCAAACACCTGAGGCTTTTCACCTCTTTTTCACCCTCTTGAGTCTTTTCTCACATGTCGTAAACTGCTCCTAGTGTGATCTAATTTTTGTTTTTTTATTGAAGGGTCTCCCTTTTTCCCAATTTTTATCCCTCATGGAGTGAAATACCTGTTGGAATATAGATTTTGATTGATGCACTATTGTGTATTCCCCTGCCATCGCTGCATCTCTTCTTGATGTTTTAACTTTCTGTTCCTCAACATGAGATCTTAACATTTCTGGAGTGAGTTTTTAAATCCTCTCGGAGAATAATCTCTGCAAGATCCTCATAAGCATTCTCTATCGTTAATGCTCTCACCCATCTATCAATATTGTTATGTTTAATTCTTTCAAATTCGACAGAAGTCTGACCTGGTTCCTTCTTTATATTTCTGAACCACTGTCTATATGCTTCTGGTACTAATTCATAGACACTCAGAATAGCCTGTTTTACTTCTTCATATTCTTTTGACATGTCATCTGACAGAGCTGCAAACACCTCACTACCAACTATTCAGAATTAACATTACCCACGCCATCTCAGTCCAGTCCATCTAGTTAGCCAATTTCTCAAAGGAAATGAAAAGGGCTTCTACATCTTTTTCACTGAAGTTTACTAATGTTTGGACATATTTGTGTACATCCCCACTAGGCTGTTAGCTATGATGAATTTGCACATCTTCACTTCTGTCGTACTTTTACTTCTGTCTTTTTAAGTCTTTTTGCTTCAAGTTCCAACTTCATCTTTTACAACTTGAACAAACTGTGCTTTTCTTTCTCTTCTGCTTTTTACTGTAATTCAAACTCCCTTTTTCTTCTTCACGTTCAAGCTACAACATCTTTTCCAACTTGAACATTCTTTCTTTTTCTTTCACTTCTAACTTCAATTGTTTAATTTTCAATTGATTTTTTTCCTAACTCCACTGCACTTTCCTGTTTTTCAGGTATACCTAAATGCTTGACTAACTCCTTTGCAAGTTCAGCTTTCCTCTTGTCGATAGTTAAATCCAAATCTATCCTTTTTGTTAAGTCTAATAGTATATCCTTCTTCTGTTTTTCTAAACTGACTTGGCAAATTTGGGAAGCATCCTCAAATCCCAGAACCTCTTCAGCAATGTTAAGAACCATTTCTCCAACTTTTGATTTAACCCAAAAACAAGCCAACTGAAATTAAACAGATCGTCCACTTCTCACCTAAGATTTAGATAAAGATTTAGGACACTAATCCCCAAGTCTGTTTGTACCCCAAATCTGTTCAAATCTATCCAAATCCATTTAGATCTGTTCTGATCGCATAGATGAACCAGACAGATCCTGGACTCAAGCCCCTAAACTGTTATGGAACTGAAGTTAAATGAAATGAACTCCTAACAGTCACTCTATAATCAACAGGTAACAATTTATTTATCTAACTCTAACAGTTAACAAATTAACGGAATTACTGACAAACTGAACAATTCCTCCTTAACTATTAACTATTCCCAAGTAAAACAAGATTCTAATGATATGCTGTTCCAATAGATACAAATCCCAATTTTTATAACCAAAGTACGTTTTTAAAAAAAAGATTAATTTCTTAAAATTACAGCCAGGATAAGTTTTCCGAAATGTTCTTTGCCTTCACCGCTTCAGTCGGGCACACCTTCCTCCGTTGAAATCTTGTCTGAGGAATATTAACTAAGAATGCTAAAGTTTCTTTATTTAGATGGAGCTTATTCTGAGATCATAGAGATTTCTGTGAGAGCCAGTGATTTTCTCTTTCTTTGGGAATGACGGCTGTTGAGAGCTGTTCTCTTAATAGATGGCAGTTTGTTCTCATCCCAATTTTCAAATATCCTTTTATTTTATACACTTGATGACCTATTAGTTTTTTACAATAAGATTGGTCCAAGAGATAGTAGGAACTGTAGATGCTGGAGAATCTGAGATAACAAGGTGTAGAGCTGGATGAACACAGCAGGCCAAGCAGCATCAGAGGAGCAGGAAAGCTGATGTTTTGAGCCTAGCCCCTTCTTCAGAAATGGGGGAGGGGAAGAGGGTTCTGAAATAAATAGGGAGAGAGGGGGAGACGAATAGAAGATGGATAGAGGAGAAGATAGGTGGAGAGGAGACAGACAGGTCAAAGAGGCGGGGATGGAGCCAGGAAAGGTGAGTGTAGGTGGGGGGGTAGGGAGGAGATAGGTCAGTCCAGGGAGGACGGACAGGTCAAGGGGGTGGGATGAGGCTCGTAGGTAGGAGATGGGATGGGGGCTTGAGGTGGGAGGAGGGTACAGGTGGGAGGAAGGACAGGTTAGGGTTGCAGGGACAAGCTGGGCTGGTTTTGGGATGCGGTAGGGGGAGGGGAGATTTTGAAGCTTGTGAAATCCACATTGATACCATTGGGCTGCAGGGTTCCCAAGCGGAATATGAGGGGCTGTTCCTGAAACCTTCGCATGGCATCATTGTGGCAGTGCAGGAGGACCAGGATAGACATGTTGTCTGAGGAATGGGAAGGGGAGTTGAAATGGTTCGTCACTAGGAGGTGCAGTTGTTTCGTGCGAACCGAATATAGGTGTTCCGCAAAGCGGTCCGGAAGCCTCCATTTGGTTTCCCCGATGTAGGGGAGGCCACAACGGGAACAGCGGATACAGTATACCACGTTGTTCACCTGTACATCTGCTAATGTAGTTTACTGTATCCGCTGTTCCCGTTGTGGCCTCCTCTACATCAGGGAAACCAAGCGGAGGCTTCCGGACCGCTTTGTGGAACACCTACGCTAGGTTTGCACTAAACAACTGCACCTCCCACTTGCGAACCATTTCAACTCCCCCTCCCATTCCTCAGACGAAATGTCTATCCTGGGCCTCCTGCAGTGCCACAATGATGCCACCCGACGGTTGCAGGAACAGCCGCTCATATTCCGCTTGGGAACCCTGCAGCCCAATGGTATCAATGTGGACTTCACAAGCTTCAAAATCTTCCCTCCCCCTACCACATCCCAAAACCAGCCCAGCTTGTCCCCACCTCCCTAACCTGTCCTTCCTCCCACCTATCCCCTCTTCTCACCTCAAGCCCCATCCCCATCTCCTACTTACAAGCCTCATCCTGACCCCTTGACCTGTCCGTCCTCCCTGGACTGATCTATCCCCTCCCTAACTCCCCACCTATACCTACCTTTACTGGCTCCATCCCCGCCTCTTTGACATGTCTGTCTCCTCTCCACCTATATTCTCCTCTATCCATCTTCTATCTGCCTCCCCCTCTCTCCCTATTTATTTCAGAACCCCCTTCTCCTCCCCCATTTCTGAAGAAGGGTCTCGGACCAAAACGTCAGCCTTCCTGCTCCTCTGATGCTGTTTGGCCTGCTGTGTTCATCCAGCCCTACGCCTTGTTCTCTAGGATTGGTCCAAGGTTGTCAAAACTATCAGATTTAAATTTGATTGGGCTTTTGTGTCTAGCGCCTGGTTTCAATTAATTAGCTAAATTCATAAACCTATTGTCTTTGTAAAAATGATACTTTGCCTGCTGACAGCATAGACTTTTGATACAATTCTTCAATTTCAAGAACTCTCTGTGCATCTGCTGCTACCTGCAGACATTTTTTTCATCTCCAAGCCCAGAAAAAAAAGACATCATCTTTTAAAGAGACCACACACTCTACCCCCCTATCATTTTACAAACAAATTCTAAAGTCCTGTCTTCTGATCCACAAGTATTCTAACCAACTTTGCAACACAAGTTATTCGGAGAAAACAGGAAGCTAACATCACCAAGTACCTGCTGTGCCAGCTTTCCTGAATGTCTAGTTTGGTCTGATAAGTTTGGGAAAACAGGGAGTTGGATCTGCCATCAGCAAGACATTTAACAAACAATAATCCCCCTTAACAGGTGACTCACATTTTCTCAACAAGAAAGCATAAAAGATAGCACAACGTTCTCCTGATATCAAGATCAGCCTTGCTGGACTTCTCTTCAGATTCTGCCACAAATTCCACAGTAGCCCACATTGCTCAGATCCCAATAAGGTTCCATCCTACCAGACAGAGGCCACATGATAAGTTTTTAATCGAAGAATAAATGCCGTGTACTTCTTTGAAAGAGTGCCACAGGACATTTTACATTCAGCTCAGAATACAGAGATGTTGTTATTTGAATATTTCATCCACAAAGACTGCAGTTTGAGGGTGAGGCACTCCCTCAGAGGATCTTCACTCGAGATTTTGTGCTTAAGTGTCTCCTCTCTTGAGGTCCTAACTTTCAGCTTCAGAGACACTGGCACCTACCCACTGCAACACATACGTTAAGCACTTTTAATTTCACAGGTTCTGAAGTTAGACCTGAAGTAATTCTTCCTTCAGTTTTACTCTCAATGCTCAGCATTGCTTGACAGCCAGACCCAACGGAGAGCATCACAGCCAGATCCTCATGAAGCTTCTTCGATGATGCTGTTTGGAATGTAAATAGCACGAAGCACAATCAAAGCTCTGTTTCATACCCAGTGATTGGCAGCGTCTAAAATAGTCTCTAATTTAGTGCAACCATGCAGCTAAATGTAATCCCCTGTGGTCTGAACAAACGAAGATAGATCTGATAGAAGATGGTACTGTAATTAGAATCAGTGATCCAGATAAGAAAAGAGACACTCAAAGAAAAGGGCAATAGAATTTCCTCGTTAGACTTAACAAATACGAAATTTGTGAAATATTAAAAGTCCATCACCGATTAGTTTCCAGAATGCCACAGCAGAACCTTTCTTAATAAGGTGTATGGTAAATTTTTAGATAAAGAATCAATTTTAAAAGAAAAATAAACTGTAACGAAGCAAGCAGCAAATCTTATCACTACTTACAGGTGAAGGAGGATGTAGAAATTAGCAACAAGTCTATCAAGATGTGATGGGGAAATTACAGTAACGGTGAGAATGCTTTGTGAGCTAATATTTATTTTATCTGTGAACAGATTTGTGATGTGTGTGTATGTGATGTCCAGTCTTGTTTTTTTTATTTTAGTTAAGTTTTAGAGTCATAGAGATCTACAGCATGAGAAAGATCCTTCAGTCCATTGCATCTGCGCTGGTCAAAAACAGCCATACAACTATCTTAATCCCTTTCTCCAGCACTTTGTTGATGGCCTTAGCAATGCAAGTGCACATCTAAATACTTCTTCAATGTTATGAAGATTTCTTCCTCTATTACCCTTACAGGCAGAGGGTTCCAGAATCTTAACACCCACTGTGTGAACATTTTTCCCTCACATTCCCTCTAAACGTTTTGCCCATGCTTTAAATCTACGCCTCCTCATCATTGATCCCTCCACCAATGGGAAAGGTTTCTTCTTGTCTATCCTGTGTCCCTCACAATTTTATTCATTTCAGTTATGTCCCCTCTCAATCTCATCTTCTCCAAGAAAACCATCACCAATTTAGCCAATCTCTCTTCATAACTGAAGCTCTCCAGTCCAGGCAGCATCCTGGTAAATCTCCTTTCTCATTTCTAGCTTTCATGAATAATATACCCTGCAAAATCTGGCTATTTCAGCTCATCTGAGTTAATGATATTGTTTATTGCCCTCACTGGCCTTCTCCCAACTGCCAAATCTTTGCAGTATGGCCTTCAACACTTATATCCACTTAACTTCTATCCCCTTGAATCCACTTTTGCAATTTCCTTCAATAACTATGCAGAAAGTAAACTTGATGTTTTTAATCAGTCTCTGGATAAATTGATTTTTAAAATCTCATCCTTGTTTTCAAATCTCTCCATGCTCTCACAGATCTGTATGTCTGTAATCTCCAGGCACACAGTCCTCCGAGATCATTGTACTGCTTCCTGCTCCTATGATGCTGCTTGGCCTGCTGTGTTCATCCAGCCCCACGCTTGTTATCTCAGTTTCTGGTTTCTTGTATTTCCTTTCTTTGTATTGCTCCAACACTGGTGACTGTGCCCAGGTCCTAATCTTTCCCGATCTTCGCTTTCCTTCCTGACCTCTAAAACCATGCTATTCTCTTTTACGATAACCAACCTCTTCACAAATCAAACATACAAACGTACAAATGTGGAGCAGGAGTAGGTTGTCTGATCCCTCAAGCCTGTTGTGCCATTGACTAAGAACATGACCAACTTGGCTGTATCCTCATCTCCACATTCCCGCTCAACCCTCGACTCAGTTGTCAAGAATCTATCTGCCCTGTCTTAAAAATATTCAATGAATGTGCCACCACTGCTCTTTACAAGCTTTTGATCATAAAATGGGGAGATCATGTCCTAGTGGTATTATCAGTGGACTGTTAATCCAGAAACCCAGATAATGTTCTGGGGACCCAGGCTTGAAACCCATTATAGCAGATGGTGGAATTTGAATTCAGTTAAAACAAAAATAATCTGGAAGTTAGAATCTAATGATGACCACGAATCCATTGCTGATTGTTGAAAAAACCCACCTGGTTAGTTAATGTCCTTCAGGGAAGGAAACTGCCATTCTCATCTGGTCTGGCCTACATGTGACTCCAGACCTACAGCAACGTGGATGACTCTTAACAGCCCTCTGGGCAATTAGGGATGGGCAATAAATGTTGGCCTAGCTCGTGATGTCTTCATCCCATGAATGAATAACGAAAAAAAAGTTAACACACTTCGTTTGGAAATGTTCTTGTGACGCACTTTTGATTGTTTCATTTTATTGACTGTGTTGCATAAACTAAAAAACGTTATTAACTTTTTTCCTGATAACCTATTTAGTGTATATCATATTTATGACATTTTATTTTGTATTGCTCACATCTACATCTCTTCAAAATTTCAGACAATCACTATTGGGTCACTTTGTTTCATCTAAGGAAAAAAGCCCTCAGCTGTTCAGTCTTTTTTTAAATTCATTGAGGAGATATGGGCATTGCAGTCTAGCCAGCATTTATTGCCCATCCCTAATTCTCCTTGAGAAGGTAGATTTTCTTGGGGGTTGTGGGGGGAGTACTAGGATTTGGTCACAGAGACACTGATGGAACAGCAATACATTTCCAAGTCTGATTGGTGATGGATTTTGAGGGGAACTTGCAGGCGGTGGTTCCCCTATGCTTCTACTGCCCTTTTCCTCCTCAATTGATGTGGTCGTGGGTTAGGAAGGTGCTGGCTTAATGAATTTCTGCAGTGTTCCTTTTAGGTGGTACGTATTACTGCTACTGAGTGTTGTTATAGAGTCATAGTCATAGAGTCATATTGCACGGGAACAGACCCTTCAGTCCAACCAGTCCATGCTAAATGTAATCCCAAAACTAAACTAGTCCCACCTGCCTGTTCCTGGCCCATATTCCTCCAAACCTTTCCTTTTCATGTACTTATTCAAATGTCTTTTAAACATTGTAATTGTACCTGCATCCACCACTTCCTCCGGAAGTTCATTCCACATGCAAACCACCCTCTTGTGCAAAATATTTGCCTCTTATGTCTGTTTTAAATCTCTCTCCGCTCACCTTAAAAATGTGCCCCTCTAGCCTTGAAATTTCCCATCTTAGGGAAAAGATAACTACCATCAACTTTATAACATACCTCTCATTATTTTATGAACTTCTATCGTGTCACCTCTCAACCTCCTACGCTTCAGTGAAAAACGTCCCAGCCTATCCAGCCCTTCCTTATAAATCAAACCTTCCATACGCAGCAACATCCTGGTAAATCTCTTCTGCATCCTTTCCAGCTTGATAATATCCTTCCCTCACCTGGGCGACCACAACTGGACACAGTATTCCAGAAGGGGTGTCTCCAATGTCCTGTACAACTTCAATATGATGGCCCAACTCCTATACTTAAAGGACTGAACAGTGAAGCATGCCAAATGCCTTTTGAACCATCCTGTCGATGTGTAATGCAATCTTTAAAGAATTATGTACCTGCACCCTTAAGTCCCTCTGTTCTACAACTCTATTCTACCATTAATTGTATTAACCCTACCCTTGTATGTTGTACCAAAATGCAAAACCTCACATTTGTCCAGATTGAACTCCATCTGCTATTTTTCAGCCCATTGAACCATTTGATCAAGATTCACTGTTGACAATGCCGCCAATTTTGGTGTCAGCAGCAAACCTACAAACCATGCCTTCTATATTCTTATCCAAATCATTTATATAAATGACAAACAAAACAGGACCCAGAACCAATCCCTGTGGAATTCTGCTGGTCAAAGGCCTCCAGTCCGAAAAGTAGCCCTCCACCACTACTCTCTGTCTCCTGCATTAAGCTAATTATGTATCCAATTGGCAAGCTCGCTCTGAATCCCATGTGACCTAACTTTCCTAATTCGGCTACCATGTGGAACTTTGTCAAAGGTTTCACTAAAATCCAAATAAAAAACTTCTACTGCTCTGCTATCATCAACCTGCTTGATAACTTCCTCAAAAAGCTGAATCAAGTTTGTGAGACATGATTTTCCTCACACAAAACCATGCTGACTTTCCCTAATCAATTTGTGCCTCTCTAAATGTCTATAAATCCTATCTGTTATAATTACCTCCAACAATTTACCCATAACCAAAGTCAGACTCACAGGTCTATATTTCCCCGATTTCTCCTTACAACCTTTCTTAAACAAAGCTACAACATTAGCGACCCTCCAGTCATCAGGCACCTCACCTGTAGTTATCGATGATGCATATATTTCTGCAAGGTGTCCCATAATTTCCTCCCTTACCTCTGAAAAATTCTGGATACATTAAATCAGGAGAGAGTGAATGTTTATGGATGTGGCGCCAATCAAGCATTTGTTTTGTCCTTGATGGTGCTAAATTTTTGAGTGTTGTTGGCACTGCACTCATCCAAACAAATGAGGACTATTCCATCACACTCCTAACTTGTGCCTTTTAGATGCTGGTTAGGCTTTGGGAAGTAAGAAGCTGTATAACTGCAATGTTTCATTCCACCTCAACTATTTAACCTAACTATTTATGCAATAAATTTGTGGCATTACGGTAATGTCCTTTCATTTACAATTCAGAGACCTAAGGTAATGGTGTGGAACTGTAGGAGGTGGCGGAGATGCTAAACAGGTATTTTGCATCAGTATTTAGTTTGGAGAAGAATAAGGAAGCAAGAAAGCTTGGGGAAATAAACAGCAACTTTCTGAAAAATGTCCATATTACAGAGGAAGAGGTGCTGGATGTCTTAAAATGCATAAAGGTGGAAAAATCCTTGGGACCTGATCAGGTTTACCCCATAACTTTATGGGAAGTTAGAGAAGTGATTGCTGGGCCCCTTGCTGAGATATTTGTATCACTGATAGCCACAGGTGAAGTGCTAGATGACTGGAGGTTGGCTAATGTAGTGCAACAATTTAAGAAAGGCGGTAAGGAAAAGCCAGGGAACTATAAACTGATTAGCCTGACATCAGTGATGGCCAAGTTGTTGGAGCGAATCCTGAGGAATAGGATTTACATGGATTTGGAAAGGAAAGGACTGATTAGGGATAGTCAACATGGCTTTGTGTGTGGGAAATCATGTCTCACTAGCTTGATTGAGTTTTTTGAAGAGGTAACAAAGGGGATTGATGGAGGCAGAGTGAATGGACATGCTCTATATGGACTTCAGTAAGGCATTTAACAAAGCTCCACATGGTAGACCGATTGGCAAGATTAAATCACGTGGAATACAGGGAGAACTAGTCATTTGGATACAGAACTGGCTCGAATGTAGGACACAGAGTTTGGTGACGAAGGGTTGATTTTCAGACTGGAAGCCTGTGACCAGTGGTGTGCCAAAAGAATCATTGCTGAGTCCACTGTTTTTTGCCATCTATATAAATGATTTTTTTTTCTATTCATTGTGGGATATGGGCATTTCTGACTGGCCAGGATTTACTGCCCATCCCCAGTTGCCTTTGATTTGGATGTGACCATAGGAGGTATGGTTAGTAAGTTTGCCTATTATGCCGAAATTGATGGCGTAGTCAACAGTCAAGAAGGTTACTTCAGAGTACAATGGGACCTTGATCTGATGGACCAATGAACCAAGGACAGGCAAATAGAGTTTAATTTAGAAAAATGTAAAGTGCTGCATTTTGGAAAGGCAAATCAGGGCAGGGCTTATACACTTAATGGTAAGGTCCTGGGGAGTGTTGCTGAACAAAGAGACCTTGGAATGCACGTTCATAGACCCTTGAGAGTAGAGTCACTGGTCAGCAGGATAGTGAAGAAGGCATTTGGTATGCTTGCCTTTATCGGTCACTGCATTGAGTATCGGAGTTGGGAGATCATGTTGCAGCTGTTCAGGACATTGGTTAGACTATTTTTGGAATACTGCATTTAATTCTGGTCTCCCTGCTGTGGGAAAGCTGTTGTGAAACTTGGAAGGTTTCAGAAAAGATTTACAAGAATGTTGCCGGGGCTGCAGGGTTTGAGCTATAGGGAGAGGCTGAATAGGCTGGGGCTATTTTCCCTGGGGCATCAGAGGCTGAGGCATGACCTTACAGAAGTTTATAAAATCATGAAGTGAATAGGTAGGGTGAATAGTCAAGGTCTTTTCCCCAGGGTAGTGGAATCCAAAACTGGAGAGCATAGGTTCATGATGAAAGGGGAAAGATTGGAAAGGTACGTAAAGGGCAACCTTTTCATGCAGAGGGTGGTGCACATATGGAATGAACTGCCAGAGGAAGTGGAGGAGGCAGGTACAATTACAACATTTGAAAAGCATCTGGATGTGTATATGAGTAGGAAGGGTTTAGAGGGATATGGGCCAAATGCTGGCAAATAGGACTAGATTGATTTAGCATAACCGGTCAGCATGGACGAGTTGGATTGAAGGGTTTGTTTCTATGCTGTACAGCTCTATGACTGGATGACTCTATTTATGGGCATGGCATTGAATCCGACCACAGCAGATGATGAAGTTTGTATTCATTACCAAACTGGAATTTAAGCGAGCCTAAAAATACCACGCAACGATTGATGTAAAAAACCATCTGGTTCAGTGGCTTCTTTTAGGGAGGGAAATTTGCCATCCTTAAACAAAAAACCAAAAGAACTGTGGATACTGGAAGTCAGAAACAAAAAAAACAGAAATTGCTGGGAACACTCAGAAGGTCTGGAAACATCTGTGAAGACAAAGCAGAGTTAACCTTTCTGGCTGAGTGACCCTTCCTCAGAACTGATAGTAGCTAGGAAAACATTGTTTTTATGCAGAAGATAAGATGGGGGGAGAGGGTGAGGAGTCACCGATAGGTCGGGGTAGAGCCCAAAGAGCAAGAAAAACAGTTGATCAAAGTTTTGAATAATTGTTAGGGAGAAAGGCATGGAAAATAACTCATCTCCACAGATGTCTTATTAGCACATTACCGTATCAAAGGTAACAAAGGTAGAATACAATTTTGAAAAATAAGTCTGTTCTGTCAGCTTTCTCTTCACCTCACTCGCACCTTCTACATGTTTGAATCTTCACTCGGAATTATTCTATTCCAATGGTGCTGGCCTTCCTCATCAATATGTTTCATCATATTGATATTTGAGCCAGGAGGAGGGATCTTCCCTGTCATCCAGGATCTTTTACAATGGTGGGCAGGTACCCAACAGAGCAAGAGGGAAAAAAATTCAAATTCTCAATCAATGACTCTAAGGTTTGGAGATTAAGTTCTCAGAACTGCTCATGACAAGTCAGCATCCCTGATTCCTATGCATTTGTTAGTCTGATATATGTTGTATTCATTCATTATGTCTGAGGCTTGACAGCAACATAGGATCTTTCCACAAATGCATGTTCATATTGATTTCTCAAATATAGGACCAGGAGTAGGCCATTCAGCCCATCAAGCTTGACCTGCCATTCATTCTGATCATGGTTGAATGAACATTTCAGTGCCACTTGACCACACCATTCCCATTACTCAATCTGCCTTTGGCAGTCAGAAATCGAATAATCTCTACATAAATATACTCAGAGGCTGAGCTTCCCTAGTTCTCAGTGGATGAGAACTTCAAAGGTTCACCTCCCCTGGGTAAAGTCTTCTCTCCTCATCATGAACCTGAGTTTTATTGCCCATCTTTTACAATTTTACACGTACATCTAAGCTGCATTTACCCTGGATGGTGAGAGCAGGGAGGAAGGAGGGAAGAACAATGAATCAGTCTCCCAAACATGGAAGCTGCTGGTGAGGGTAAAATGTTTCCAAGATAAGTCGCATGTAGACTTACCAGAGGTGCCCAGAAGGAGTGGCATGGTCGCTCAATGGTTAGCACTTCTGCCTCACAGCGCCAGAGACCCGGGTTCAATTTCACCCTCGGGCAACTGTCTGTATGGAATTTGCACATTTCTCTGTGCCTGTCTGGGTTTCCTCTGGGTACTCCAGTTTCCTCCCACAGTCCAAAGATGTGCAGCTTAGGCGATTAGCCATGCTAAATTGCCCTTAGTGTTCTGGAATGTGTAGCTTAGGTGGGTTATAAGGAGGTGGGTCTGGGTGGGATACTCCAAGGGTCAGTGTGGACTTGTTGGGCCGAAGGCCGGTTTCCACACTGTAGGGATTCGATGAAGTCTTAAAAAGTTCCTTGACATTTAATTATCATCTACAGTAAGTTTGGGGTATTCTATGAAACCATTCAGCTGAGTCTAGTGAGGAGAACAATAAGAGTCCACATTTCCTGCATATGACTCAGAAGGGTGCATAATGCACTAGAGACTATTGTTTGACCCAACTTGTTGGAGTTCACCAAATACGCTGAATGTGCGAACAACCTTTACATAGAATCATGAAATCTCTACTGTTTGGAAGCTGGCCATTTGGTCCATCAAGTCCACACGGTCTGTCTGAAGAGCATACCACCCACACCCACCCCCAGCAGGGATGTTGGACTCATTGTAAACAGTTAGCTAACCTTGTTCAACCATATCAGTTTGCAGCAGCTTCCTGCGTACATCTCATGCAAAATGTATAAAGGGATGATATCTGGGCTGGCATCAGTGTCAACTTTGATATATATGCATCTTGCCCTTTCATTATCAGATATATCACTGCTTAAGTGCTGTATCAAGTTTAACTTGTGTACTGAGGGACTGAGGTTTGTAAGCTGTGAGATTTTGGTTAGCTCTTGGATTTTGTGTGCAAAGAACAGAAAGTTTGAAAGCTTCTTCAGCGTTGATCCTTCATTGGTTCATCGTCACATACTGTTGTGGAACATTTTGGGGTACTTAGGGTTTCTTTGGATGGTTGGACTTACTAAACATTTCAGTGTAACACCCCCATGTCGATTATAGTTTGCATCTGTTATAAAATGCTGGACATTGTCTTGCTGGATGAGACAAGCCACAACTCATGCAATATTTGGATATTCCAGTGAACACATTGATGGTTTACAATAATTGCTCCACAGTTGACCACTTGTGGATTTTGCTGACCTGCTGCGAATGATCAGAAGTTGTGTTCTTCTTTTACTGGAGCGTCAATCCTTAGGTTTTCCTTAGGTTTGTTCAGATGTGTTTTTTTTTTCTGAGGGATTGATGTATGTAGAGGCTATGACCAGTTCCATAGGTTTTTCGGCTCAGTTAGCTTTCGTCAAATTACATTCGGTACTTTTATGTCAACATCTGCCGACAAATTTGTCAGTTGTTTCACTTGTCTGTTGTTGTAATGACATGAAATTAAGCCTTTATATCAAGAAATTAACTGGAACTTTGTTGGTCTTTTAGAATATTGAACTATTTTATCAGGATCTTTAGCCATCCTCTGAAATACCAAATGATTTTATTCTTCTTAGCCCTTCAGTCTCCAAATTCAGAAAAACATTGATAGTCTATCATTATTTGTCAGTTATCTGCTGACCCATAAAGTAAATATTTATTCTTTCTTCAAATAACTGGAGCTCTGACAGAATGTCAATGCTGTGCCAATCCATGAATAGATGTTTGCTTTCTATATTTCTTTTATGTGGCTTTATGTTCATTAAAAAATTGCAGGCAAAGATTTATATTGTGCTGTCATTTCTGACATTTTTTTAGCTAACCTTCACTTTTTTGTATCACTGTACATTGCAACCCTCTTTGAAAGTTGCAGACTTGTACATTTATAGGTTATATTTGTGCCCAAAAAGAATAAGTTGTAATGCTACATTCATCTTTTCGCTTTGTCTTTCTGTCTAATTTTTTAGGGTTAAGATTATGGAATATACTTAGACTGTGTACAAGAAAGCTTTTTCAGTCTAGAAAATTGCTTTTCCAGTATCTTTTTTCTCTTGCCCTTTTGTTCCATGAGCACTTTCTTTTCTCAGAAAGAAGACTTGCAGCATCTTTTTAAACAACCTTTTTAAAAAGAATCAGAGCTGCTCTGGTCTCTTGTAAGCTGCTTTTATTTTATGTGTGTGTGTGCGCGCATGCGCGCGCGACGGAGAGAGAGTATAGTCCTCACTGTGCTTTAGTACATGCGTTCATTAACGAGATTTTAGTGCTAAGTACTGTGACCGTGATGTGGTTTACAGTTTCTACTATGTTAGCCAATGTAATGTAGGTATTGCATAGGTAGTCAAGTTCTTATTGAATCAGGTATCTTTAGGTTTATTTCCTACACTGATTATGTAAATGGATACAATATTACCATGAGCCTAGCCTTAACCCTAACTCAAATAGAATCCCTACAATGTGGAAGCAGGCCATTTGACCAACTGACTCCACACTAAGTCCACACACCTGACCTGGTTTCTGTGCTTACTGATGCTAGTGTACATTACATACACAAGCAACTGACTGCACTGACTTCATTTCAGAGGGTGACTGAAGACAAGGCAAGAACCTTTGTATTTGAACATTACATGTTGTGATGTTGTCTTAGTATCTTGAAGTGTTTGACTTGGAATCTTTGCAAGATCACAACAGAGGTAATATAAGGCAAAGGTCTGGCCTGACCTAGATGTCAGTGGGATCAACAGGAGAACAGGAATGTCACAGGAGATCATGAAGGGGCTGAGAGTTAAAGAGATAAATTGAAGAAGGCTGGAAGGGCACCAGAGGAAATGAGAAGGCCATCTCTAGCGATGGGGGTAAAAGTGTAATGTAGCTGGAATGGGCAAAGGGTGAGCAAATTAAATATAAAGTTCACAACTACCATATGTCTGAAATTGGCGCAAGATCTGTTTGCACATGTTCCTGCAAAACACAAACACATCCATCTGAGGGAATCCAAAGGGAAATGAAAATATAATTGCATGGGCATTCATGAGGCATTAGCATTGAATGGAAGGACACGCTGCAGAACAAAGGTGAATAAACTCTGTTAACCGCTGGCACCAACATCCCAATCATATCCGGTAAATCATTTCATTCTGAAAAGAAAGGCCCCTGAGATTCTCCACTAATGGTGATGATGATGAAATGGATCTTTGCACTCATCGGGGAGCATTCACAGATCCATGTATCCATATATTAAAGACATGGGGATGAAACGGTTATGTAAGCTATAGATTTCCAGTTTGTCGGCCTGAATCTCTGGGATAATGAAAGCCACCAAGATTCAAATTGAGATTATTGCTGTATTGATGGAAATCAATGTAAAAATGTAGGATACAGAGGTCTTGCACACGGCAGAATGTATTTTAAATGGCAACCTGGAGATGGTAGAATATTGGATCTTTTGTGCAAAAATCTTAATTCTGTAATCCACTTTTAATAACATGAATGACTTTAATCTTTGAGAACCCTTGTTGAAAGTATAAAGTGGAGGCCATGCAAAAACAATTTGAGGTTGCAGGATAAGCGAGAAGATGATGCCAAAAACAAGTTCTGAGTTTTCTGGGGAAAATGAAGAATGAAAGATAGTTAGGTGTTTTCCCCATATTTTAGTTGCTAAGAGTGAGTGGTCAGGAGATAGTTGGAAAAATATTGACTTCATACATTTTGTAATTTGCTGATGATATAGCATGGGAATATTCAATTGATTGCTTCTTATGAACCTCTCTTGATCTTCCCTTCAACTTCTTTGCCATTGCCAACCTAACTGGTGTGTTTCTCTTCTTTTAGTCAAATTGCAGACCTGACTGTTTTTTATCCCAGCCAGTTATCTTCCTCAAACCAGTTTGAGCAGGGAGTTAGGCACACGAGTTGCTATATGCCTGACATCATTGAATGATGTTGCCTGGCCTGATGTTTGCCATGAGGGCCAATTCTGATATTCGCAAAAATCTCATCCAATTAAAATTTCCCATCCCTCCCAGTGCAGAGACTTATAGTCTGCATACCTCAGTTCTACAAAGATGGTACTGGATTCACTAATTGAGCCATCAGACATGCCAAAAAAAATTGTCGTTAAGCTACTCTTAAACTCTGGCGTGATGATAGAACAATGTTTGAGCCAGACACGGAAGGACGATCTTAAACATCCTGGCACTTGTGAAAGTAGGATCATCATGGCAGCATTCATAGACAACACTCCTGTTCAATGGGCTTAAGTGGTATATAGTCACAACCTGATCATCTATCAGGTCAATTGAATCAGTCTTTTTGTCAGGTATCCATGTACAAGATTAATATGGTGCCGAAAAATCTATAAAGTTGAGCTAAACTTAACTAGGTCTAGAGGCCCACAATCATGGTTTAAAAATAATATCAATGAAATATCTCTATGGAAAATAATCCTTTAGACTTTCTCACACAACGGTCTAATAATAGATTTTAATGGGACTGCTCAGTGGAAAATGGCAGTGAAGAAATTACAGTTGCTTAACTCTATGGGTTCCATGCGCACTTGAGACTTAAATTCTGTCCTCATAACTTTTGAAGATGCTCCTGATACTTGTTTGCCTTTTAAATGCAAGAAGAAAGTGATTGATGCACCCCCCCCTACCCCCCCCGGTAATTCTCACCTTCCAAATACTGTTGCAGCCCTCATAGATTCTATTGGCATATTTAGAATCAACGGATCTCTGAACTTTCCCTTCTTGTGCTTTTTGATTCCTTTTTCTTTTCTACATCATTACTGGACTATCAGATATTCCCTTGCATTTCTATAAAATTTTAACATGGTCAAACCCTTTTACTTTCACCTCATTTTCTTTCATCCCTCAATCGGTGGATCACTTAGATCCACTTTAACACAACTCCCTAGTCTACCTTTGCTCTCACTCTGTTAACTTGTGCTTGTGTTCACACAACTCCCTTCCAAGACAAAAGGCATCATCCTGATTCTATACTGTGAGTCTTTCACAATCCCTCAGTGAAAATCCTAGCATCTTCTTCTGAACAGCACTGTTGCAGAAAGAAGCTCCCCAATCTCTTTCTCAAGGGCAATGATTTGAAAGTGGCTCAGAGAAGGTTTACCAAGTTAATAGATGGAATTGGCGGGCTGCCTTATGAGGTAACATTGGTCAAGGTAGTCTTGTATTCACTGGAGTTTAGAAGACTAAGAGATAACTTCTATAAAACATAAAAGGTACTGAGAGATCTTGACAGGAGTCACTTTTTAACAATGAGATGTCGCCCATTTAAAACAGAGATGAACCAATTTTTTTCTCTGAGGATCAGGAGTCTTTGAAATTCTTTCCCTGGAAAGAAAGTGGGAGCAGAGTCCTTGAATAATTTTAAGATAGATGTAAAAAGATTCTTGTTCAGCAAGTGGGGAGAAAAGTAATCAGGGGAGGCGAAAGCGTGGATTTGAGATCACAATTAGATTAGTCATGATCTTATTAAATGGCAGAGCAGGATTGTAGGGCTGAATAGACTATTCCTGTCCTGGTTTAAATGCTTGTAATTAGGGATGGGGGAAAAGTGCTGACCTGGTCAGTGGCATCAACATGTCATGCATGAATGCAAATAAATATGCCTTCAAGTTTTTGAGAAGATTTGTAGCTCGGGTTATGGATGAGGTTGTAGACTTGCTCGCCGAACCAGTGTGTTTGGTTGCAGACATTTTGTCACCCTGCTAGGTAACATGGTCAGTGCGCCCCCGGTGAAGCATCAGCGTTCTGTCCTGCTTGTTATTTGTATGCCTCAGTTTGCTGGGGTGGTTGGCATCTCTTCCGATTCTGTTTTACTGTGGTTTGTATATCAGATCCAGTTCAATGTGTTTGTTGATGGAGTTCCATTTGGAATGCCAGTCCTCCAGGAACTCCCTGGCATGTCTCTGTTTAGGTCATGCTATTATGGATGTGTTGTGCCACTCAAATTTGTGTCCTTCTTTGCCCGTGTGTATTGAGATCAGTGAGAATCGGTCGTGAATCTTGGTGGCTAGCTGGTGTTCATGTGTCATTATTGTCAATTTATTCCAGTTTGGCAAATGTACAACAACACATCCATAATAGCACAAGCCAAACTGAGACATGTCATCGAAATCCTGGAGACCTGGCATTTCAACTGGAACTCCATCAACAAACACATTGAACCGGACCCGATATACAAACCACTGAAAAACAGAACCGGAAGTGATGCCAATCACCCCAGAAAACCGACGCATATAAATAACAAGCGAGAAAGAACACCAAAGCTTCACCGGAGACACACTGACGATGTTACCTAGCAGAGTGACGAAACGTCTGCAACCAAACACACCGGCTCAGCGAGCAAGTCTACAACCTCAAATATGCCTTAACTTCCTTAAGTTTAAAGAAACACTTCCATATAAAAAGCAATCTTAACATAGTAAACTATCTGACAACACTTCACAAGAATGTAATAAGACAAAATGGAGTTATGGATAGTGATGATAGAGTTATTGACAATTGGTGGTTGACTGCCAAGCTTTGTTTAATTTTTAATTGTAATTAATCAAGGCTTTGACCTGAGAAATGAACCAGTGACCATTTTAATTTCATTGTCAGTGTAATTTTTTGCAAACTCACAATAATTCAGCAAATATTATGTAATTGTTTGCAACCACTGAGTTACTGAACATACCAAACCAGCCCACACTTGAAAAATCCACAAAGCAGTGTCCAACATCAGATATGATTCCACAGTCAGATTAACTGGGGTCAGAACTTAAAATTTAAAAAATGGTGCTCTGATCATTGTGCAAGCCCCTCATCTTGACAAAGCCCTGCACTTCTACCACTTAATTTCCCAAAATTACATAACACAATGTATTCCTCTCTTTACATCTTTAGCCTCCTTTGTACAGAACTCAACAATGTATTCGTTAGAAATCTTGCCTGCCCTAACTTTGATGGAGCCTGTAGCAATAAAAAGCAAACCCCCTTTATAGGACAGGCAGTACTGGCTCACTATGAGGCAGGTCTGCCTCTGACAAATGGCAGACTTCAGTGAGCACTCTGTACTGAGATTGAGGTGGGAAGAATTGATTTTGAAGATCTCTGGCCAGGAACCTTCCTGCTGTTATTCAAGTCCACTTGAACATGTTGTCATCTTCTGAAACACTTCTGCTCCCTGTAATCCTACATACCAAGGTGGAGTAGTTACTATAGAATCCATTAAGGAGCACCAATTCAAGGCTGCAATGGGGAGAAATTTCTTCTCTAAGAGTCTTGTGAGTCTTTAGAACTCTTTGCAACAGAGAGCTGTGGGGGCAGAGTAGATGTGTATATTTAAGGCTGAGATAGATTCTTTATCAGTGCAGGAATCAAGGATTATGGGGAAAGGTCAGGAAAGTGGATGTGAGGAATGTTGGGTCTACCAAGATCCCATTTAATGGCAAAGCAGGCTCAAGGGGCCTCAATGGCCTACTCCTGGTCTTGTTCCTTTTTGCCTTATGAATGGGAGCTGATGGTCTAAGCAGAACTCTTGAATTCTGAATTCTACACATGCCTGAAAAATATAATCCATTCCATTTAAAGTCTTGAAATCCTTCTACTGAGCAGCCATTGCAAATATCAATTTGCAAGTGATCTGAGGGGACATAGCTGCTGATGATCATGTGCCCAGTTGAATGATAAGAGGGCATTAGAAGAGGTATGAGGTCAAGAATGGAACAGCTGGAGTCAAACCAGCATTACAAACTCAAAAAGGCAAAATACTGTGGATGCTGGAAATCTGAAACAAACACAAAGAAGGCTGGAGAAACTCAGCAGGTCTGCAGAGAACAAACTCCACGCATTAATTTTGTTTTGACTCGACAAATGACAATAGATGCTGCCAGACCTGTTGGTTTCCTCCAGCATTCACTGTGTTTATTTCAGCATTACAAACTGATTGACGCCTCTGGTAGCATTGTATACTTCCAGTTTACACTTCTAATATCCCTACTGTTTTACAACCATATCACCCTGAGCGTAGCCACAACAGAAGGTAACGTGCATCAAATTGTTCCCCAAAGGAATACCTCGAGCTGAAAAATGGGTGTTATACAAACAAGCTTTGCAGAGATTGTAAACTTAAAATGCAGATATTTTACAACAATTATTTATTCCAATCTGAACAGTTTGTTCACTTTGAATCAGTTACCAATGGGATATATGCGAAAGCACTAGAATTGTTGTACTTCTGTAGGAGGGAGTACTATTCAAGCGGATGACCTTTTGCCCATATCTCACTTTTAAAGCAGAGACTGTTTTCAAAGGGCCTTTTTTTTTAAAAATCTCCTGTGTATTTGATGTTCTCGCTGTTTGGTTTAGTCTGACTGTGGGATATACTGACATCTCCAGAGGTATATGTTCACTTAAATCCTGTAAAGATTCGACTCTGTTGGTTTGCCAGGAAATCAGACTTTTATCTCTCCCTGTGAAAAGCTCTTGTTTTATCTCAAGTTCTGTGACAGCATTTTCAAAAGAATCGCATTAGGTTTCTTTTTTTCTGTTTAACCCCTTATAAGCTAGCCTGTAAGTGATTTATTTAGATTTTCAGTGTTAGTCTCTATGAAGAGTATGTTGAGTATCTCCAGCCTTCAGTGTAGCTAATTGTCCTGAGGAGTTTCACGGCATTGATTACTTTCTAACAAAATTTGACATGGAGCCACATAAGAAGATAATAGGGCAGATGATCAAAAGATTTTGTCAAAAGGGTAGTTTGTTTCTGCTGTTTATAATGCAGTTTTACCAAGAGGATGAGAGACACCATTGTTAGATTCAAATTGATGTGGAGGTGCTGGCGTTGGACTGGAGTGGACAAAGTCAGAAGCCACACGACACAAGGTTATAATCCAACAGGTTTAGCGAGTGGTGTCTGTCAAGTTAAGCCATCATCAAATGTCTCTTTCTAGTGAGAGCCCTATGGTCCAGTAAAACGATGAAAACTTACTCATGTTCCTCTGCAGACTCTTTGTGCCATCCTCAACACTTGCCTTTCCACCTATTTCTGTGCCAATCGCAAACTTGGGAACAATACATTCACTTACTGCATCCAAGCAATTAATATATATTGTAAATGGTACTGGCCCAAGCACTGATTGTTGTGGCATTCCAGTAATTACAAGTTGCCGTCTTGAAAAATCCTCCTAATTTCAACCCTCCTTCCTCTATTAAATGACAAATCCTCTGTCCATGCTAATAAACTATATCCAACACCATGAGCTCTTAAGTGATTAAGTGGCCTAATGTGTGATACCTTATCAAATGCCTTCTAAAAATCTAAATATATTGTATCTGCTGCCCTCCCCTTATCTATCCTGCTTATTATTTCCTCAATGAGTTTGAAAAAATATTGTTAGCATAATTTCCCTTTCACTTAGCCATGCTGACTCTGCTCATTATGTATTAATTATAAAAAACATGTGTTTCTATATGCTTCGCTATTATACCCATCATAATGACTTTAACTTTCTCACATTAACGGATGCTCAACTAACTGGCCTATAGCCATCTGTTGTTTTGTCTCCTTCCCGTTGAAATCTGTGCATAAGGACTACTTTTCAGGTCATTGAGATTTTTCCAGAATCAGAACAAAAAATGGAAAAATGGGTAGGTCCTGAGTTAACTAACACCTCTAAGAGAAAGAGCAGGTTGGAGTCCATAATTCTGTGAGTGTTCTTCACACAGTGTGCAGAGGGCAGGAAACAAACTGAACAAATTGTAGCATACATTCAATTAGAGGGTTCCACATTTTAAAGATTGCTGTGAACTGCTGAGAACTGGGAGCTGAATAGACCAGTTTATATTGTTATTAGCATTGAATGGGAATATAGTGAAAGGGAAGTCCAGCATGAGTGATTAAAGATAAAATTACTTCTGTGTTGAGACATGATATGATGAGAGCAGTGGAGATTTTAGGATTGAATTAGGGAAGAGAAATAGATTCTAGATCATAAATTCAAGGCTGTTGCACATTGGTTTACTTGTAGTGGCTATGAGGAGATAGTATGTATTAATATAGAGATTAATCAAGAATGTATTCAAGGCAGGCTGGTTTTAATGGGGGATTTTAATTTCATACAGTTTAGGAAGTCCAGACAAGATTGCAACAGAAAGGTAGCATTTTCTTTTCATTGCATTTGGAAGAGTACTTTGTAACAATATATTGAATTTTAATTTAAGGATCAGTTCCCATCTTGGATGCCCAGCACCAGGGCATAACCTCAAAAGATCACAGGGTGGGTTTTGGCATGTCCTATCATCTCAGCCTTGGCTTTAGCATCTTGTTGCTGGACCTCCTGATCATTGGACTGTTACAAAACAAAACAAAGCTTGGTCAAAGAGGTCCGTTTGAAGAGGGTCTTACAAGGAGGAAAACACAGTAAAGAGGCTGAGACAATTCCCTTACGAAGGGAATTTCCAAAGCTAAGGAGCCAGGCAATCAATGGCAACGTAAACATTAGTGGGGCAACTGAAATTGAGGGTGCTCAAGGAGCCAGAATTGGAGGAGAGCAGCTATCTCAGAGGATTGTAGGCATTGGGGAAGTTACCGAAATAATGAGCAGAAGACAAAGAGGGATTTGAAACCGAGAAAATAATTTTCAAATCAAAAGGTTGCTTGCTGGTCGGTCAGGACATAAAGACGTAATTGTGACATGGTGCGAGTTAGGACAATCACAAAATAATAGTCACCTAAATTTGACAAATAATATCAACATGCTTTAAATTCATGAAAAGGTAGAAACAAAAGAACAGTTTAATCAAAAAGACAAAAAGATAAAAGAGATCTTAAACCATTAACTGGAGAAGTTGAACTCATTACAATGTCAAATGAACCAAAATAGTAGAATGCATTGCAATTGATCTTATCAAGAACATCTCTGAAGTATTAACTCAAAGTAATAAAACTAAATTCATTATTAACAGAGAGAGTTATTCATCTACTAAATTTTTAACAGGTCTGACGCATGGAAAAGATATACAAAGGAAAGAAGTGCTGATTATATAAAGACACTCATCCTTTTTAATGCCGAGAGGTGGAGACTGGCCAGACAAACAATAGACGACCCTAAAAAAGTCAAATGTTCATTAATGTAGGGCTAAAGCCATGGCAGAAAATATAAATTATTCAATCCTCAACACATACATTAATAAATTCACAGGCTATTCACGAAATTCCCTGACAATCCAGATCTTATGCTTCCAGTAAGTGAAACTGAAATTAACTTAACATTGAAAGAAATGAAAAAATTATTACTGCCCCTAGCCTTGACATTGCGTCTATTGAAGTGTTAAATATAACTGGAGCCAATTGTCAAGACTCTTGTCTCTTTGGATTGAAGCTCAGTTCATTTCAATAACATTGAAGAACAGTTGCACAGCACGGATCCCCAAAATGCAAGTCATAGAACTCCTTAGTAACATAGCTAATCAGAGACCAATTATCACTGCCCTGACTTTCCCTTGTCTCTTTCATAAGATGACTGCCATGAGTTTAACCAAATCAATTTGTTTGAACCCCAGGCAAAAATATTTTATTGGGGCAACATCAAGTTGTGATGAGAACTGAATTGAATTGAATTGAATTGAAGTTAGTTTAATTTAAAATTGTTTTAAATGTAAAATTGGATTTGAGTGTGTTTAGATCTTGCCAAGGCCTTTGAAAGGGTGATTGGTCATCATCTGACTTTCAAGGGCTTAATTAGAAATGAGAGGAATAACTGATTGACAAAATGAATTCTGGAACATCAATAACTTTTGAAAGTGAAGCTGACGAAGTTGTACCAATTATTCTTAAAAAGGTACCACTTCTTTTTAATATTGAATCATAGATTTATTCCAACACAGAAGAAGGCCATTCAACTCTCCATTTCTATGCTGGCCCTCTTCAGAGGAATTAATGTACTGCCACTTCCCTGCATCCCACCCCTCTTAAAATTTCTCAGCGTCAAATATTTAGTGCTGTGTCATGACTCACTATCAGTGTATATCAGTTTACCTTTTAAGACGAGTGCTCACAGTCTCATCACTGTAATAAAACGTACAAGTTGAGGGTCCAGATGTCTCATATTTCATCATATCAGGGATACTTTGAAGCATGACATGTTATTGAAAGCATGCTGCTCTATTTTAACCTAACAGTTTAATGTAAACCCACTGATATGCCTGTGACTGTAATGTTTGTGAATATTAGCCAGTTGCAATAAATTACTGTTCGATTCTTCAATACCACAATATTCCCCAACCAGTTACTAATGTTGCGGCAAATAATAAATAATATAAGCTTTGCTGTCTCGGGTAAAATACCCTGCTGGAGGAAACTCATTTTAGTTAGGATATTTAGAAAAAATTATTACACAGGGGGAGTTAACTCTAAGCATTGGGTCTGCAACGACCGATAAATTGAATGATGCAGCCTCGACCACTTTCAAGCACTTGGTCCATATCCTTGATGGCATTTTAATTACTAATTCGGATGTTCTTAAATTAATGAACTGAGGATTCGCATTACCACCCTTTCAGATAGTGAGTACTAGACTCCTATCACCATCTGGGTGAAAATTCTTTTCCTCATCTCCTGTCTTATCCTTCCCTTACCATTTTAAACCTATGCCTCTTATTTACTGACTCTTCTGCTCAAACATCACTGGCATTTGACACCGAGCTTTCGAATGACTTCCAACGTCAAATAAACACAATAAAGAATTAAGTAATTCTGCACTGTTTTCATAAAATAAATGTTAAATCAATGTTGAGAAAGCTCCAAGGCTCCAGATTGTGCTGAACAATAATTTTTTTGGGTATGGCCAAGAGGAAAGCATGGACTCTCAATAAGCTAGAATTAGATTGTAAAACATTGGATAAATTGGCTCTCAAATTAATCCATGTGTCAATAATAATGGAGATAATTGGCCAAAGAGAAACCTACAATCTCAAAGGAGGACAGAAATTTTGAAAAGTTATATGATACTAAGAATTTATCACACAGCAATGACTCCAAAATACATGCCATATTGAACTTGGCACATTAACTCTGCTTCTCTTTCTCCACAAATGTTTCTAAACTTGGTGAGTTTCTCCAGCACTTTCCATTTTTATCATAGAATACACTTGTTACGTTGGATGGAATAATGAAACTATGTTCCATGTGCTTCATGTCATCCCACATGGAATGCCCTACAGCAAAAACAGAGATTGGGGCCAATGCCTACAAAAGTTGAGACTGTGCATTCAAATAGTGTTTAACATTAAGGTCAAGGATGTGGCGATGAACACAATTTCTTTAGAATACACTGGAATAAGTAATAACGGAAATCTATGTAAATTGAAAAAGTTGTGAAGCTGAAATGAAGACCTATGAAAGACTATCAAAGCCTGCATTCACTACAAATAATTTCAGAGGAATTGAAGCCAAGAGCCTTTCGCAGCCATTTTATGACAATTTACACGACTCAATAAGAAACCTCAGGAGAAAAGGATCACTAGCAATGGATATTCTAATAGAAGGATTTGAAATTTGAGGAATGGGTGAATCTTCAGTTCCAGGGTATCATGTTCATTTACTATCACAACAATAACATTTCAATGAATTAGTTCAGTCTTGCAAGTAAAATGTAACAATTCAATTTCATTCATGCTTTTTCCGAAGAGCTCATTTCAATGCTAAAACAAAAAGACCTGAGGATGCTGGAAATCAAAAAAAAATTGCTGGAAAATCTCAGCAAGTCTGACAGCATCAGCAAGAGCAGAGTTAATGTTTCAGATCCAGTGACCCTTCACTGAAGAAGGTGTTCTGAAGAAGTGTCACTGGACCCAAAATGTTAACTCTGCTTTTTCTCCAGCATTTTTGTTTTGTTTCTAATTTCAATGCCACTCGGTTTACAACACTTTTGGTATAATCAAACAAATTGAGAGGGAGGCTAGTTTTAAAAACAAGATGTTGCCCTAAAGCAAATTGCACGGCTGTCAAGAAAGTCAGTAGTAAGATGCAATAATGTTCTTGGGAAGTTCAAGGGGACGTTGGTTTACAAATTGGATTATTATGTTGAGCCTAATTTAGATCCTCTGATGGTAAACAGTGTGATCCCAACACCAGTTTCCATGAAGGAGCTGTTGCCTTCGTGAATATGATAAAATGCTACCAGGACAGTGGAAAATGCGTTGAATAAAAGAACAGAAAAATATCAATTTTTGGAACTCTTTACTAAGGAGATGACAGAAGAATCTGCCATCAAATCCTTTGGTCTTGTTATTGGAGAGAGAGGAAAATGGGTCAAACCCAACAAAATAGTTATGTATATCTGCAAATGTGAACCTTTTAAAGGCTTTAAAAATCAGGCTACAGCATTTTACTGCTAACACTGGAATTCATACAGATTTTTATGGGCTTCTATTCACATTGACAATCATACAAGATTTAATAGTTTGTCTTCTCTTAATTTTAAAATAAATTGCTTTCATTGGTTTTATTATCATCATTTTTTGTCTTTATAATACTTGTAGTTTTAATACAGTTTTTTTAAAACTCTAAGAGTTAAAATGAGCTTATTCCCTCAAATTCCCATTTGAATGCATAAAGCCTAATTTTATCTTCACATTGGTAAGTTAATAATTGTATCACATTAAATTATGATTGGAAACATGATAAAAACTGTCAATCATGCACACTATTGATCCATATGTTGGTTAACTAGAAAATTTGGTAGAATCATTAAACCCTAATCTTTTACACCCCATATTCACCAGTCAGTTTTGTATTGATTCCAATTTCAACTTGTCCCATCCCTTTTCCTATCTTTACATGTAATGACGTTTTAAAATGTCACGGGTGTATCATACTAAAACTCAGAAAGAGCACTGCAGCTGATGTATTCTTAACAGCTACATGTCCTGTTCATCTGTTTAATGAAGGTAATGAGCTGAACACCATCTTAAACACTGCATGGAAGAAACTATCCTGATGGGGCTCATCAATTGTCCAATACCAAGTGATTTATTGGTGTCACTACTGACTGAGCTGACCAATCCTTTAAGATGGAAGCATAAAATTTCAAAAGGATAGCAGAAAATTAGTAGATGCATGGAGCTGTAGCAAAAAGCGAACAGAATTAAAGAATATTGGGGCGAAAGCAGGTCCAGGCTATAGAGTTGAGTGATCAGCTACGTTCAATGTCTCCTCTAGGCTGAACTCTGGGATTTTGTTTGCATGTAAATTGCTGCAGATTTCTGGTTCTGGAAGTTCCTGGCTTACATGTGCCTTGGAGGCCCATGTAGCCAGCAGGAAAATGAGAGGGAACGTTGGTTACGATCATACAGAATGGCGGAGCAAGCCTTGAAGGTTTGGACAGCCTAATTTCGCTCCTGTTTTTCTATGTTTCTATGTAAATAAGCTTAAATTCAGGAAATAGTGAGGTTACCCATTTTGATCCTAAAGGGCAGTCAATCAGAGTAAACAAGGAAATTTTGGAAGTAATGAAATCCAAAGTGGCCCATAGACTATTACAATGTCATGGACAGGTACAATTAAAAAAGCTGATAGGAAGCTGGTCTGATATTGAGAGGATTAGAATTCAAGGTGGTAGATATCATGATAGTTTGATACAAAGTCCTGATTAGACTGCACCTGGAATGTTTCGTTCTGGGGACCACAACTCAGATGTTTTGGTTTTAGAGGATAAATATCATAGATATATTAACATGACACCCAGTCTCTAGGTGTTCAATTATAAAGAGAAGTAACACAAACTATAGATTTATTCCTCAGAAATCAAGAGATTACGGAGTGATTTGATCAAAATTTTCAAGCCATTAAGAGGAAAACATAGAATAGAAGTGTATATTTTGTTTCTTAGACTTGTGTAACACTAACTATAGTATAGAGATAGTAGGAACTATCGATGCTGGACAATCTGAGATAACAAGGTGTAGAGCTGGATGAACACAGCAGGCCAAGCAGCATCAGAGGAGCAGGAAGGCTGACATTTCGGGCCTAG
>JAHRHZ010000223.1:9019589-9048147 GCA_024137785.1 Ginglymostoma cirratum | reverse complement strand
TAAACTTTAACTCTGTTTTCTCCTCCACAGATGCTGCCAGACCTGCTGAGCTTTTCCAGCAACTTTGTTTTTGTTCAAATACAGAAATTGCCAGAAATTTTCAGCAAGTCTGGCAGCAACTGTGGAGGGAAATCAGAGATAATACTTTGGGTCCAGTGACCCCATGTCAGAACTGATAGTAGCCAGGAATAGTTGTTTTTTATAGGTCATAGGAGGGGGTAAGCAGTTAATGCTAGGTGGAGATAGAGCCCAAATAGAGAGAAGAACAGCTGGACAGACAAAGGGGTAGATAACAGTCAGCCTAGGAGAATGCATAGCTGCTAATGAGGACTATTAGTGTCTAACAATGGGTAGTATATAATAGCAGACCATGTGATAACAAGGCCTGATGTGTGGGGGTTAGAGAAAAGAGGTGGGAAAAATGTCTGAAGCCCTAAAATTGTCGAATTTGTTATTGAGTTCAGAAGGCTGTAGAGTTCCCACGCGGAAAATTAGGAGCTGTTCTTCCAGCTTGCGCTGAGCTTCCCTGGACCACTGCAGCAAGCCTGAGACAGAGATGTTGGCCAGGGAACAAAGTGATGTGTAAAAGTGGCAGCCAAATGGAAGCTCAGGGTCAATTTTGAGGATAGAACATAGTTGTTCTGTGGAGTGGTCACCTGGCCCATGCTTTGTTTCCCCAATATAGAGGAGTCCACATGATGAGCAGCGAATGCAATAGGCTAGATTGAGTGAAGTGCAAGTGAAGTGCTTCACCTGGAAAGTGTCATAGAGTCATACAGCACAGAAACAGACCCTTCGGTCCAAATCATCTGTGCTGACCAGACTTCCCAATCTGACCGAACTCCATTGGGCAGCATTTGGCCCATATCCCTCTAAACCCTTCCTATTCATATCCCCATCAGACGGCTTTTAAATGTTGTTATTGTACCCGCTTCCATCACATCCTCTGGCAGTTCATTGCATACATACACCTCTGTGTGAAAACGTTACCCCTCAGGTCCATTTATATCTTTCCTCTCTCACCTTAAACCTATGCTCTCTAATTTTAGACTTCCCCATCCTAGGAAAAAAGACCTTGTCTATTTCCCCTATGCGTGCCTCTTCATGATTTTATAAACCTTTATAAAGCCATGCCTCAGCCTCCAAAGCTCCAAAAAATCGCCAGCCTAATCAGCGTCTCCTTATAACTCAAACTCTCCAGTCCCAGCAATATTCTTGTAAATCTTTTCTGCACCCTCCCAGGTTTAACAACATCTTTCCTATAGAAGTGTGATCCGAATTTTATGCAGTATTCTAAAAATAGCCTTATCAATGAACTGTACAATTGCAACATGGCATCCCAACTCCTATACTCAGTGGGATCTGACTAATGAAACCAAGCATGCTAAATGCCTTCTTCACCATCCTGTCAACCTGTGACTCCACTTTCAATGAGCAATGCCCCTTCACCCCTAGGTCTCTTTGCTCGGCAACATTTCCCAGGACTCCACCACGAAATGTTTAAAAACATTTATGGTGATTACATAGGACACATGACAAAATTACATAGTACAATTCTTTTGCAACATTTTTACCAAGAGTGGGCTAAGACATGAAGATATGTTATATTATTCCCCACTGGCTATTGATTCACAGTGCTAACACCAGTATATTTTAGCGTGAAATGAACTCCGGACAAATAAAAAGCAAGATTTATATCAAAGAATCAAAGCTCAGAAGGCTACTACACCCTTATTTATTCCTGTAGTTCTGCAATTTTCTTCACTAAAATTTTACCCAACAACCTTTTGAAAGTCCCTATTGAATTTGTTCCATTATCTTTTCAGACAGCGCATGCTCAGAATATTGTTTAAATGCATTTTCAGAGTGGGTTAGAAAGGAATGACTTTCAGGGAACCACATTTTAAAATTAAATTTTTTTTTTTGCCTCTCTATTCCACAATTTAATGGGTCAAGACGTGCACCGAGGCTTGAGTCCATTATGATTGGACACAAATAAAATAAGGATACAGGATGAGGACACAACATAAGTTGATTCAGTTCAGAGGTTATTTGCTCTAAACCTTTCAATTTCCTCAACAGACTGCTCCAAACATGGAGGAAAAGGCGGAACCCCAAGTATGAGATGAGAGTAACTGACCTTGCCATCAAGGCAGCATTTGGATGAATATGACCATCAAGAATGCCTTGCTAAAATAAAGGCAATGTGAATCAGTAGAACACTGTTTACTGGTTGGAACCTTACCCATTGCAAAGAAACACAGCAGGCCAGGCAGCTTCAGTGGAGCCGGAAAGCTGACGTTTCAGGACGGGACCTTTCTGAACCCGAAACATCAGCTTTCCTGCTCCACTGATGCTGCCGGCCTATTGTGTTCATCCAGCTCCACACTATGTTATCTCTGACTCCAGCATCGGCAGTTTTTACTATCCCCCATTACAAAGAAAGATAGCTGTGCCTGTTGGAGGCAAAAGATGTTGATACCTGACAATTAGTGCTCAGTTCCATTTGAAAATCCTCAAATATTGAAATAGTTGGTGCCCATGTGCAGGAATACCCGAGCAACATTCAGGCTTGAGCTGATCTGTGGTAAGTTGCATTCACACAAGTGCCAAGATACACCTATCTCAACAAGTAGAAGTACCTCCCTTGATGTTCAGTGACATTACATTCATAATGCCTATATCTGGGGTTTATTACTGACCAGTCATATATCTACAGTCATTCCAAGAGGATGTCTGAGGCTGGAAAACCTTCAGTGAGAAACCAATCCCCTAGCTTCCCAAAGCTTGCCCTTCATGTACAAGTCACAAAATCAGCAATGTGATGGAAAACTCTCCACTTGCTTGGAGGAGTGCAACTCCAACAACACTCAAAATGCTCGACAACTTCCATGACAATACAGTCACCTCATCCCAACACCGTAAATATTCAATGCCTCCATGACTGGCACAGCATGGCACTATTGTGGACGATCACAAGATGTACTGTAGAAATTCACAAGGCTACTTAAATAACACCTTTTGAACACACAAGCTCTACCACCGAGAAGGAAATGGTTGGAGGTGCATGAGAATATCACCCCCTCCAAGTTCCCTTCCAAACCTGACTCAAATCGATATTGCTGTCCGGTCAATGTTGCTACATCACAATACTGACCTCACTCCACAACAACACTGTGGGTGTATACAAGAACTCCAGCAGTTCAAAAACCACTGTCACCTTTTCACAGGAATTAGGGATGAGCAATAAACAATGAACCAATAACAAACACTGCACAAGTAATGTTTGGAGTTTAGGGCTGGATTACTAATGTCTAATCCATTGAGAAAACCATGCACTATTAAATGAAAATAAAAGGCTCAATACCATTGCATAGAAAAAATTCAAATTTTGTCCCTTCCCAAACAACTCCAACTCAATCTGCTCACTAAACCAGATCTTTGAAGCTGTTGAACAGTAAAGATTGATGCCAAATAGTGCAAAAGAATGGTCACTAAAGGCCTTTAGTTTAGGAGTCAACTGTACCATCAATTCAGAAACCATATCAAAAGACATTCCAATCCAAAAGTTGGTTCTTGAATGCTGAACACCATTTAACATAAGGATGATATTTGTTGATATTCTTGCTGGTAACCACACTTATCTTCAGTAAAAGACACCACATCATGCCACAAAACAATACGCTGCATTTCATTTGTGATAATGCTTACAATGATCATTGTGTGTTGGAGCTTTGACAAATAAGATGCCACAGCATACAAGGAACTTGTTTTAATTATTTGCAAAATAAATGGGTTGACAATGACCTCCATCAGATCATATTAATGCTAAACCAGGAATGGGGGTCTATGTGTGCTTACCATACCTTTCTTTCATTCATAAGCAAGTAAAACAAGAATAAGGAGCTAGCTTTCAGACTCCCAAGCTTCCCCAACCATTTTTTTTGATAAGATCATGGCTAAATGAACAGTGGCTTCAAGTCCATTTTTCTTTCCATTCTCCCCACTTTACCCCTCAATAGCTCCTGATTCCCTTATTAATTAAAAAACCAACTGAACCATGAAGATGTTCAATGATACAGTCGTTACTTCTTTATGTGGAAGAGAATTCCATAAACTAATGACTCTCAGAGAAACAATTTTGCCTCATCTCAGTTTTGCAGATGTTTGCTAAGATATGAGCATTTGAGTTTTGGGCAGAAAGTTTACAAAGAATAGAGAGTGGGAGTCAAAAGGGGACATTCCTGCATGAGATTTCACTTTCATGGGCATGCAGCGGAGAGGCTTTTTGAAAATCTTGATGCAATATCCTGGACTGGAAGACCCTGGGCAGTTGGTTCTTCTCTCTGAAACCCCCAGAGCACATTCAGGAATGCCACAAATCCTCCCCATTACTCAATTTATGGTTATGCGTCAAAGTTGTATGTTTTATTTTCTGTTCTTTTATACAAAATAGCATCACCCAATTTATTGTCCATCCATATTTCCCCTTGAACCGATTGGATTGTTGGCCCATTTCAGATGACCTATGCTAACACATTGTTTTGGGTCTTGAGTCGCAGGCTGGCTGAACCGAGTGAGGACAGCAGGTTTCCTCTCCCTTACTAAAGGGCATTAATGAACTTAGATGGATTTTACAACAATCAATGTTTAATGCTCACCCAGCATTAGATTGACTTTCAATTCCAGGTTTTTTTTATGAATTGAATTGCAATTTTAATAGCTGCTTGAGGTGACATTTGAACTAAGTTCCCAGAAAATTAGGATCACTAAACAAATGACATTACCAATATACCATTCTCTTCTAATAGCTTTTAAATGTTCTTTGGCAAACTTGTGATATAAATTTACCTAAGAGTGCCTGTCTGACTATTAGATTTCTACTCAGCTCTTTTATTTTCTATCTACTACTGGGGCAGCACAGTGGTTTAATGGTGAGCACTAATGTCTTACAGTGCCAGGGACCCGGGTTTGATTTCCTGCAATGGGTGGCTATCTGTGTGGAGTTTGCATGTCCTTCCTGTATCTGCGTGGGGTCTGTTTGCGTGCTCCAGTTTCCTTCCACAGTCCAAAGATGTCCAGGTTAGTTGGATTAGCCATGGGAAATGCAGGGTTACAGAGATAGGGTTTGGGGGAGTGGGATGCTCTTCGGAGGTTCGGTGTGGACTCGATGGACTGAATGGCCTGCTTTCACATTGTAGGGATTCCATGCTCTATGGGACAAGGCAATATCTATCTCCGGCTGTGGATAAGACTGTTCCTTATCTCTTAGTTTCCACCTCACGTCTGTTAAGGACAATATGAATTCGTCAGAACATTACTCTCTTATTACTCTGCACTGCATTTCCAGCTTCTGCTCTGAGTATACCAGGACCTATCTAAGTCATCCGGGAAAGGTAAAATAGGAATAGCTACTTCCTCTCAACCTCCATGCATCTTTGGGTACAAGGGACATTTCCATCCTTACAAAACGTCAGAGGAAAAATAAGATACAACCAGCATTCTCAATCTCTCAATGAATGGAAAGAGAAGAGATGTTTGAAGGAAATATGAGTCAGAGATAAGGCTCCAGCACACCAGTGTAGAGCCTTCAAATAAGATTCACTATTGAGAGAGCAATATGAATTAATATATCGTCATATGGATCAGATTTGCATGTCCCTGATATTAACCATTAATTGGTTTAAGGCATCAACTCTGTCTTATATGTCTCTTGTGGTTATAGTGGTAGTGTCCTTACCTCCGAGCCAGGAGACCTAGGCTCAAGTTCCAACCACTCCAGAGGTGAGTAATAACATTTGTGAACAGCCAGTTTAGAAAATGCCTGGAAACCCTATCTGCGTCAGCTTAATTCTTTGCTCCATTTTCTGGTTTGAGAAAAGAATTCTTTCCGCCCACACACTATCTGTCAACAAAATCATCATACATTTTACAATCAGATGCAATTTCAATCAAATCTACTTGCATGCAAGAATCAGGTTTCCTTTTTTAATGCCCTGTTACATGTAGAGTCTGGTATGGTCCAGTTTTCCTGCTTATGTAGTCAGTAATGAAGAGTAAATCCTGTTATTTTCTCTGTTGGTTCTGTGAGATATTAAACCAAGGTTACGCTTGTCACTTCAGGGGATTGTGAGAGACTGTATGGTAAGATTTCAAAGAAGGGAATTCTGGTGACCAATCTAAAATTAACTGGCTAATACGGACATTATACCTTCGCAGTGTGCCAACCCCAGTGAGCCAATGGATAACCACATATCCTACATGGAGATAGCAAGAACTGAAGATGTTGGAGTCAGAGTCAATACAGTGTGGAGCTGGAGGAACACAGCAGGTCAGGCAGCATCAGAGGAGCAGGAGAGTTGATGTTTCAGGCTTAGACCCTTCATCAGGAAGGGTCTAGGCTCGAAACTTCAACTCTTACTCCTCTGATGCTGCCTGACGTGACTTATCCTACGTTCTGACAGGTGATATATTTAAAACACAAAGCGTTTCATTTAGCTATAACATGTTGCACCACGTTCAAAGATTGAGATGTGTAAAAGTAGTGCTTTGCGTTAGTTCTTTTATTTCCAATTCACACTTAAAAAATTACATCACAGTGAGAGGTGTGACAATCGGTTGGTCAATTCATCCCTTCAGCAAATGAATGCATCATAAATAGGGTGAGCAAGTGGGAGGAGGAGATCATAATAAATGACACAGCTAAAGGAAAGCTCATTATGTTCAACTTATCGACTTGATACTGAGCTTATACTAGTCAAGGCATGTCTCAATCAGGGGCAGCACAGTGGCTCAGTGGTTAGCACTGCTGCCTCACAGCGCCAGGGGCCAGGGTTTGATTCCACCCTCGGGTGACTGTCTGTGTGGAGTTTACACATTCTCCCCGTGTCTGCGTGGCTTTCTTCTGGGTACTCCGGTTTCCTCCCATGGTCCAAAGATGTGCAGGTTAGGTGGATTGGCTATGCTAAATTGCCCATACTGTTCAGGGATGGGTAGATTAGGTGGGTTATAGGGGGATGGGTCTGGGTGTGATGCTCCAAGGGTCAGTGTGGACTTGTTGGGCCAAAGGGCATGTTTCCACACTGTAGGGATTCCATGATTCTATGAATTTCAAGCCCTAGCTTACGTTCAGTTCATCAAGCCCATCTAGGACAGTGATCAGGATGTGACATTGGCTCCTGTTCCTGAACTCTGGAAGTCTTTTCTCCAAGGTTCTCAATTGCAATTACTCTTAGTGCCAATTGCTGTTGGCACTCTCTGTCTTTCAAAAGCTTATGATGTCAAATGTTACACCACTTGTGTCAGGGATGCCACCTCAGTGCAGTATTGTGTGTCATCTTTTGGATGAGATGCTGAATTGAAGCTGGAGCTAATTTCACCATGAGTTAAAATAGGTCTCATGGAGTTATTTTAAGAAAAGCAATAAAGTTTTTCCTGAAATCGTACTATGTATTAAATCCAGTCACTTATTTCATTGCTATTGGTGGGACACCTTAGATAAAAATTGCATAAACCATGGCTCAGTTGATAATAGAAACTGGGTCAGAAACTCAGTAGCTCAAGTCACATTGCAGGGACTTGGTAACTTGATCCAGGATAACACTCCAGTCCAGTACTGCCTCGTTGGAGGAGCCAGCCATTGTAAAAGGCACAGTACTTGAAAGGGTTAATTGACATCGCAAGATTGGCCCCACCTATCATGATTTAACAGACTGTTTTGGAGGACTTGTGACCAAGTGATAGTATCCCTTCCTCAGAGCCAGAAGTTTCAAGTTCAAGTCTCACCTGCTCCACAGGGACATCACAGCATGTCTGATTTGGTGAATTGGAATAAATATTAAGGGCTGTTCCTGAAAGGAGCTAACCAGAGTTGTGTGTACATTCTGTCAGTTCTTCATTTACCAATTGTTGCATTCTCAAGTGTTGTCTGATTGTCTTACATAATACAACCTAATTTTTAGATGTAATGTAACTAGCTAGATGTAATATTCATAAAGCTTTGATACTTGTCCAATAGCTAGCTTAGCATCTGCCGAAGGCACTGTGTGAATCTGTTGCCAAATAGAATCAGTAATTTGACTCAAACCAACAAGAAGGATTGTTAGCAGCAAATCGACCCAATGTATTCCAAATAGCTCCAGCAGAAACTAACACATAACGAGATATAGACAGAGTTGGCATCCAACATCATAATAACATCCACTGGATCAATTGTGAAACAGAGGACCCTGTTTACACTCTAAGGTGGATGTGAAATATCCCATGTATGATTTGAAGAAAATTGGGTAGTTTTTCCTGGGGTTTTGATGAAATATGCACACCACACCCATGGTCATAAAAACAGGATAGTTTACCAGGTAATTACTTCATTGTGGTTCGTGGTACTGTGTTGTGTGAAAATTGACAGATTCATTTCTTACATTACAACAGCGATCAGGCTTCAAATGCATTTCATTGAAGCCTTTTTGAATGTACTGAGGTTGTGTGAAGCCACCTCTCCCTTTTCTTCTCTTCCTCCTGCTGAGTCAACATTGAGCACACATTGACTGTGCTCCATTGTCAGATAGCCTCCTGATGATCAATATTTGAGTTTAATGTTTAAACATTGAGAGCTCTTTTACAGGAAGGGTGCTGGCGGTTGGAAAATTACTCATTAAAAACCTTTCAATTAATATGACATCCTACCACATCTTCAAATATTCAATTCTTTACAACAAAAAATAAAGCCATTGTCACACTCCCTCATTAGAGAGAGAGCACAGGAATTGACATATCCTGAGGTCCGCCTACCGCAGGCGAGGGGAAAGGTTGAGAAGGGGACTCCTTTATGATAATCTCATCTGGTGTAGGAATTAAACCCACACTGCTGATAACACTCTGTTTTAGCTAACTGAGCTAATCAAACCCCATGCTCCACAATGACTCATTATATACAGCAACAACTTGCATTAATGTCGAATCATCCACATCCAAAATAAGCAGATCAGCAGTTCTGTAGCCAGAGTGTCCTACATAATCAGTCAGATATGAGAAAAAGGATAAGAACATGCTATTTATTTATCAGTGACTGAATCAGTTTGATATGGTGCAGTGATCTAAAACCGGGAATTAACAAACACAGAATGAGCAAGTTGTAACAACCATAAGGTAAATGATAAGATTATTAATACTTTGTTAAACAATAATAAATGAACACAACTAAAAATTGGAACAGTGTAATCCTTTTTGTTTTGATTTCAATGTGGAATCAAAAGCTTTTCACAGCTAGAATTTCCAGCTCCTTCTGTCAACTTAGCCCCCAGTAAAATGGCGCGAGCACTCACATATTCAATCTTATCCTAAATCTCCTTTGATCACACAGGTCAGGCACATGAAAGAAACGTTATGTTACTACATCAGTTACATAATAAATATTCTGAAGCCTCCAAGCAAAACTGTCAGTTGTGTACAATCATCTTGGTATGTAAGTGAAACATTCCCTCTTGTTCAAACGGATAATTCAGCATGTTATGGGCATCTTGAATGGAAAATACAAGACTGGCTTCGATTTTTAAGAATCAATTTTTTTTCCTTTATCTGACAGATGAGATCATCTGCTTTTTGCCAATTGTCATTTTTTGCCATGTGATTTAATTAATGATGACTTCAATGGGCTAATTCCCTCTGTCTCTCTCTCTCTCTCTCTCTTTCTCATCCCATTTCCCTTCCTACTGCATAAGTCTATATCATACAAAATCTGTTTGACCAAAGCCTTTCATTGTCTCCACCAAGGGAACAAACATACACACTTTCAGATATGCCGTGAAAGTGAAGTTCCATTTTTCCTTTCAAATGGATGTAAAATTACCCTTAGCACTACTTTGAAGATCAGGAAGTTAGCCTTGAAACTCAGTCCAGTGTTCTTCCTTTACTTAACTCCGAAAAGTAGGTTATGCCATCATTATTACAGTGCTGTTTATAGGAACTCACTGTGTGCAAATTGGCTACTGTATGTTGTGCAATGCGACACTGGCTTCAGCTTTAAAGTATTTAATTCGGCCAGATTCTTCAAAGAGTGGCTGATGCAATACAATATGATAAATGTGAGGTTATCCATTTTGGTAGCAAAAGCAGGAAGGCAGCTTATTATCTGAATGGCAAAAGATTGGATAAGGGAGATACCGTCACTGAAAGTAAGCATGCAGGTGCAGCAGGCAGTGAAGAAGGCAAATGGCCTTCATAGAGGAATGATTCAAGTACAGGAACAGGGCTGTCTCTCTGCAATATACAGGGTGTTGGTGACACCACATCAGGGTATTGTGTGCAGTTTTGGACTCCTATCTGAGGAAGGATGTCCTGGTTATGGAAGGAGTGCAAAAAAGCTTTACTAGACTAATTCCTGGGATGGCATGACTGATGCATTGAAAAAAACAATCTGGATCAGTTAGGACTATATTCATTGGAATTCAGAAGAATGAGGGAGGATTTTGTAGAAACCTATAACATTGTAATAGGATTAGACAGGGAAAACACAGGAAGGATGTTCCTGATGACTGGGGATCTAGAACCAGGTATCACAGTCTAAGGATACTGGGCAAGTCATTCTGGACTAAGCCAAAGAGACATTTTTTCATCCAGAGAGTAGTGAGCCTGTTGAATCGTCTTCATTGAAAGCAGTTGAGGCCAAAACATTAAATGTTTTCAAAAGTGGGATTGATTTGGTTTTAGGACTAAAGCGATCAAAGCGTTTGGGAAGAAAGCAGAAACAGGGCACTGAGTTGAATGATCAGCCATGAGTTTGGAAGGGCCAAATGGCTTACTTCTGTTCCTATTTTCTACCTGATGCAGATTGTGGGGGCAGGGTTGAGTGTTGGGGGAGATAAGTAATCTCAAAATTTAATTGCTGGCACAAAATGCACGTTGTAGATCATGAACTCTCTGACTTCCTGGACACCGATACCTGAAAGTACATTTTTTTCTGTAAGATGGGAAGGCTGAGTTTGGAGCTTTCTACCCATCCTGCAAGTACAAACAGTGTTTTAATTGTCCTGATGCGTCTTTGAATCTTAACAATACGGTGAAGTTGAATGTCAAACCAAGGGCTGAGAATTTATTAATGTTGGTCATTCATTGAGCCACAATATGCCTTAGGAAACAAATAGATCTTTCCCAGCATTCAAATTTTACTCAAGAGTCAGGTTTTCCTCTTGTAGCTGGTTTAAAAATACTTTAACCCTCAGTTCAAGTTCTTTGAGGGATTCGCTATGGGCTAAGATGCAATTGGTTTGATACATTACTCCTTTGAGGTTCTGTGGAATGTTAAACGTTGTAATTTGGAAAATTTCCAGAGCTGGCATTATACTAAACCCTCCTGAACTGAGTACTAAAGACCGTTAGAAATCTTGACTTCACATCCAGAGGGACTTGCGAGAAAATGCTGTTCTCATCCAATTTATGAACATGATACTTATGGACAACTTTACCAAGCTGTTGTCCACTGAATGTATCAGATAACTCACTAAGGCCAGATTAAGTTGTTAAATTTAGTTAAGTCTGCACAAATACCAAGAATACTGTTGAGTTACTGACTGGAACAATTCCAGAATTCCACTCTCGGCTTAGAGATGGGAAAAAGTCGCCCCATCCTGTCCATCTCTTCCAACTGAATTGGACTTGTTTCATTACTGGTTATGGGATCTTTGCAGGCTTAAAAAAGCATTCTGGTTTAGCATGTTTTCACTAAAAATTGCTGTATTTGATCTTATGTCTTCCCAGATCAGTAAATAATTTTGAAAAATGCTGGAGAAACTTTGAGTCTGATATGGCATTTCCAGACATAAAGAGCCCAATATGACTCTTCCTTAGAACAGTTCTGAAGAAGACTCATATTGGACTCAAGACACTAACTCTGTTTCTCTCTCCACAGATACTGCTAGACCTGCTGAGTTTGTCACACATTTTCTGCCTTTCTTTCAAATTTGCAACTGTTGTAGAATTCTGCTATTATTTCAATAATTTTAAAAAGTCTTTTCTGAAATTGTTCCTGGATTCTTGCTTATTGACATCTTCTACTTTCCTGATAAGATTGAGGTTATACCAGCTTGCCTGATATAGAAGGGATAATTCCTGATTCTGTAGAATGTATAATATTTCCATTACATGCTTGCCCTTTTATCTTAATGTAAGCTATAAATTTCCCTTGACTTCTTGTCCAATTCCTCTGGACCATGTAACTGGGTTTCTGTTAACTGCAGATGAAATGTAGTAGCTATAGTTTGTGGTCTGATAATATCATTATATTTACATCAGCATCTAGTTTAAAATAGTAATATGTCTGTTTACAAATGGAATCATTCCAGAATGCTTAATTGGAGTTATTGATCTCACCAAGAAAATTTCAGAAGTTGTCCAAGGGTGTAAGAATCTGAAGGGTTAATGCTGAGGAGTATGTTAGGCACTACAAGATCATTTCATATAGGAGTAGAATTAGGCCTTTCCGCTCATTTGACCATGGCTGATATGTTTCTCAAACCCATTCTCCTGCCTTGTGTCCAGGCACAACAATGCCTCTTCTTCCTCAGGTGGCTTAGGAAATTTGTCATGTCCTTAAGAATCCTTGCCAACATTTACAGGTGCATCACAAAAAGCATACTATCTGGGTGAGTAATGGCCTGGTATGGCAACTGCTCTGCCTTTAAGCATAAGAAACTATAGAAGGAGTTGTGTACAGCCCAGACCATCATGGAAGCCAACCTTCTATCCATGGAAATAGTAGGAACTGCAGATGCTGGAGAATCTGAGATAACAAGGTGTAGAGCTGGATGAACACAGCAGGCCAAGCAGCATCAGAGGAGCAGGAAGGCTGACGTTTCGGGCCTAGACACTTCTTCAGAAATCAGTCTTCTTTCTGACGAAGGGTCTAGGCCAGAAATGTCAGCCTTTCTACTCCTCTGATGCTGCTTGGCCTATTGTGTTCATTCAGCTCTACACCTTGTTATCTCTTATCTTCTATCCATGGACTCTATTTACACTTCTCACTGCCAACATCATCAAAGAAACATCCCACCGCGGTAATGCTCTCCTACACCCTTTATCATTCAGTAGAAAATACCGAAGCTCGAATACAGGCATCAGCAGGTTCAAGAACAGTTTCTTCCCTGCCGTTACTAGACTGCTGAATGGGCTCTCTAACTTCAAACAATGTCGATTTTGTTAATGTTGATTTTGCTTCATGCATCTCCTGTGCAGTGTAACTTGTGTGCCTCGCTCTGTCTAAACACTCTATGATTTTTATGTCTATACTACACTATGATCTATCTGTACTGCTTACCATCAAAGCTTTTCATTGTACTTCAGAACAGGATAAAATAATGTTTCCCTTGCCAATGATGCTGCCAAATGTCCTTGAGGAGAAGATGGCTAAGAGGAGATCTGACAGTAGTTTCAAAACTCATGAGCAAGCTGGATAGAGCAGATAGGGAGACATTTTTGGCATTTATAAGAGGATCAAGAACCTGAAGGCTCAGATTTAAATTGATTTGCAAAGAGGACAAATATTATGTGGGGGAATTCTCTTTCGCTCAATGAATAGTTAGAGTCTGGAATGCACTGCCCCGAAGTGTGGTGGATGCAGATTCAATAGAAACCTTCACAGAGACATTAGATGATTATTTGGATGAAAAGTAATATAGAAGGGTAGGGCGCAAAGGCAGGAAACTGGTAGTAATATTGCTCACTTGAACAGCTGCTGCTGGTATACTGGGTCGAAAGACCTCCTTCTGCATCATAATGCTTCTGTGACACCACTTCTTCACCGTTTGAATGATGGACCTGAGGGACTTCAAATGTTCCAAATGGCGAATCACCGCCACATTCTCGAGAATAATTAGGTATGGAGCACAAATGCTGGTCCAGCCAGTGATGCCCATGAAAGTAACATATGCTGCCATTTGGACAATGTTAACCTAGGCATTTCTGATGAAGGGCCTAGGCCCAAAACGTCAAGCGTTCCTGCTCCTATGATGCTGCTTGGCCCGCTGTGTACTTCCAGCTCTACACCTTGTCATCTTGGATTCTCCAGCATCTGCATTTCCTATTATCTCTTGACCTGGGCCTTGTCTGACCTCTCAATTGAATACAAAAAATTTCTGGTAAAGCTTTGGGGAAAGAGTTAGATCTCCGATAGTGTTCTGACGAATACTTACCCCTCAAACATCAAAACACACATGAAAAAGAGTCAGTTATTTTGTCTCCAAACAGGATGCTGAAATTCCTACCCTACAGTCATCTTGAGGTGTGTTCCTTCGGCTCAATAACAATTTGAGATTTCCGATGGTCATTTAACAAGCTACGTAAAATTACGTGCTTCTTTTCTTTTTATTTAGTAACTTTCATCCATATTTAAATCACTGAAAAAAGCTTGTAATATCCATTGGTAATTTACCAATCATACAGCATAATATGTTACTTAATGGCATAATAAAAAAAAAACCATATGCCTCCAATTACTCTTTGAATCACATTTCAAACATGTATTCGGCATTGAGAAAATAATGATTAATTTGCATTGGCATCACAGACTTACTGCTACTTTTTACACGTTCATTCAATGCTTAGGGAGTGAAAGAGAAATGAGTCTTAGGATGCACTCTGCGAAAGAAACACAGCCTTTAATAGTGTGTCTGAGTGGAGGCTGAATGTGTGCCATTGTTGATTGTCCTCAGGTTCACTTGCTTCAAGCTGTTTTTAATAGGTGGATGTTGTTCACCATTCTATAAAATGAAAGGTGATAGTTTTTGTGTGTCCCTGGGAGAGAAGTGCAGATGCTGATCTTACAATTAATGAGCCCACAGCAAAGAATTGCAGGCTGGCATCACTACATGAACCTGTCTTGTGCAATATAGCACTCTCAAGAAACCAACTCACAGCACATCCTGACATTTCATTTTTCAATTTGTATTTAATATTTTGCTCTTTTTCTCTTTGTTATAGAACAATGCACAGAAGGAGAGCACTTAGAACATTAACCCTGTACCAATTCCTTAGAAGTGTGACCAAATAGTTGGAATCCCTTTGTTTTTCCCATATTTTTGCAAGAGGGCCCCTTTTGAAGCATAAGTTATGCAATTTGAGGTATCTGACAAGAAGGCTAATTTGAGGTAACTTGGGGAGTTTTGTTTTAGCGCAGCAAGTTGGAACTGAAATGTGCTTGCCTGAAAGTGAGCTGGAGGCAGATTCAAAAGTAAATTTGAAAGGGGCACTTGTAAATTATTTGAAAAGGAAAAAAGCTACAGAGTCATGGGGAAAGTTCACAAAATGGATAGGTCAGATGATTGGCTGAATGCCTTCCATTTGTTGTCTACAATTCTATAATTTAATCTATCCTAATTTCTGTTGAACAATACTAATGAAACTGCTTCAGACATCCCTTCAGACAGTACAACAATAATGAACTGTTTCCACATTGTTCCCGCAATCGTTAAAAGAATAACCTGGCTGGTCACAGCTCTGACAGCCTAAAATAATTGTCCCACAAGAAAATAAGATTTTAACTCTTGCCTATTGCCCTAGAGTTCCCGGGAAGTAAAGATTAATTTTCAGAGAATGACTGAAAACATTTTCACCTCAGGTGAAAACTCAGGTGAAAACCAAATGAGAATTAATTTATGTGTTTCTTTCTCCACTTCCATCTTCTTTTTAACACATTTGAATGATCACCCTCGGGTGACTGTCTGTGTAGAGTTTGCACATTTTTGACGTGTCTGCTTGGGTTTCCTCTGGGTGCTCCAGTTTCCTACCACAATCCAAAGATGTACAGGTTAGGTGGATTGGCCATACTAAATTGCCCGTAGTATTCAGGGATGTGAGATTAGGTGGGTTATAGGGGGATGGGTCTGGGTGGGATGCGCTGAGGGCTGGTGTGGACTTATTGGGCCAAAGGGCCTGTTTCCACACTGGAGGGAGGGATCCTATGATTCTATGATTTGTTTATTCATTGTTGACCACAGCGGACAAATAGCAGTTTGACTGAACAATCAAGAGCGCTCCTCACATGATGAAGGAATGTGTGATGGCATCATTGGTCAGGCCAACATTTATTGTCCATTCCTAATTGCCCGGAGGGCAGTTAAGAGTCAACCACATTGCTGTGGGCCTGGAGTCACATGTAGGCCAGACCAGGTAAGGACTGCAGTTTCCTTCCCTAAAGGACTTTATGAATCAGATGGGTTTTTTTTTTCCTGATAATCAGCAGTGGTTTCATGGTCATCATTAGACTCTTAATTCCAGATTTTTATTTAATTCAAATTCCACCATCTGCCATGGCAGAATTCAAACCCAGGTCCCCAGAACACTACCCAGGTCTTTGTGGATTCATGTTCCAGAGATAATACCACTGGGCCATCGGCTCTACCCATAATAACAGAAATAATGCTTTCCCTAAAAGTGTGGACTCTGTTATTTTCAAGTGAATAACAACAAAAAGATGATTCATTTTACAATTACTCTGGGCCAATTGCTGTAGTTCCAGGTGACCATTCTCTCGTTAGACAGAGAGACAGAGAGACATGATGGTAATTTAACCAAAGGGTTATGACACTTCAGGTGAAGGGTAAGGTTGAGAAGTAGAGTGATGACCTCAGACAGTGCAGGAATCGAACCCACCCTGTTGGCTGCTTTGCTTTAGCAGAGTGATGGAAGCAGCGTGGGCTCAATTCCTGCACCTGCTGAGATTAGCAAAAAGGATTCTCTTTCTGAGCCTCTCCCCTCGCCGGAGGCATGGTGATCCTCACTTTAAACCACCACCGGTTGTCTCTCTCTAATGACAGAGCAGCCCTTTGGTCCACCCTATGGTGACTTTATCACCTTTACCACGGGGAGGCAGTGCAGTGTCAGGTGGATGCATTGGGCAACAAATCAATGAATAGTAGTGCATTGATCGAGGCTGGACAGCCCACTTTTGAATTTTGGTAAAGTTATCAAATTGATTCAGCTTTGGCTTCTTTCTCTGGAATCCTGTGAAAAGTTTCTCAATTTGGAAATGTGAAATGTAGCTGAGAGACAAAAGAAAATCTAATCATTTCGCTTTGGCTGTACCATCTTCAACATCCTGGGGATTATGTAGACTAGAGATTGAACTGGATCACCCATATAAATGGTGTCATGACAAGAAAGGCCCAAAAGGCTAAGTCTGTGGTGAGTAATTCACATCCTAACTCCCAGAGACTATCTGCCATCGATAAAACATAAATCAGGAGTGTGATGGACCATTCTCTGGCTGAGTGCTCTTCCAATAACGCTCAAGAAACTTGACACTATCCAAGAGTGAAAAAACTGGCACCATAAACATTCACCCCCTTCAACACAGGTATACAATGTTAGCAATTTGTAGCTTCCACAAGATTCACCGCAACAATGTGTGAAGGCTCCATTGATAGAAGCAAACAAACCTGTGACTTCCATCAACTAGAGGAACAAGGGGAACAGGTATATGGTAACACTACCACTTGTTAAGTTTCCCTCCAAGTCACATGTCATCTTGAATTGGAACTATCACTGGGTCAAAATCCTCCCTAACCATACAGTGAGTATATCTACATTATGTAGCTAGCAGCAACCCTTTAAGTGCATCTGTGCTATATATCGCAACTAAGCTTTCATTGAGTTTCACAGTCCTATTATTCGTTATGTAAAATGTTTGCAAAATTCCATATTGAGTGCCTTTATGACTGCCTCACCCTTATGGTTCTTGGTTTTGGTTTCCTGTGTGAATGGAAACATTTTCTGTACAATCAAAACCATTTGTAATCTTAAAGACCTTCATCGTCATGATTTAGATTGCCTTTTCCAAAGAAAACAGTCTCAAAACTAGTTTGACTTCTTTTTATCTGACGGGAGTAATCTTTTCATCCTTACAACACCTGAATTCATCTTTTGCACTTTTCAAAGTGCCTCTGTGCAAACACGGAGATCAAAACCTTACAGCCTGTTCTAATTGTAATCTAATTCAGTTTCTGTACAAATCGTATACATCATCTCTGTTTTCAATTCTATCCTGATTGAAATGAATTCCAGTGCACTGTTTGTTTTTCTTATTCATCTGAATGATCATTAATTGGTTCATTCTCCATAGCAATGCCTCTGCCAATCAGAGTCCACTTGCCAGCCAATCAGGATTGCGGTATCATACAGGATGAATGTTGTTCTCCCTTTTGTTTTGACATTCTCGTAATCTATTCTGATGAGCGCAAGGTGAAAAGCTTCAACAAAATGTGTCCACTTACAGCAAAACCTTCCATTCTTGAAAGTGGCAAAATTGAAGTGTTTAGACTGGGTAGGTAGGGAGTCTTCCTACTGGCAAGAAGGCAAGAATTAGTTAGTGGTTAAAGAAAATAGGCAAATACACAAAGAGGGAGACGAGGTGAAGCAGTTCATATAGTTCTGATCAGAAATGTACTGCGTGAAAGAATGACAGAAGTAGAAATGATAGTAACTTCTGAAAATAAATTGAATATATATCTGAAAAGGAAAATGAGATAAAGAACTATTGGGAGAAAGTAAGGGAGATGGACAAATTGGATTTGGTCATTCCAAGAGACAAGACATGCATGGAGGGCCAAGTAAGATTCTTTTTTTGAAGAAAATGTCTTTGATAATGATTGTCTTCCTGCACCGCATTTAGGGCTGGTGCAAAGAGAAGAATATACTTTCAGATCATCGTTGAATCTCTACAGCGTGGAAACAGGCCCTTTAGGGCAACAAGTCCACATCTATCCCTAAAAGAGCATCCCAACCAGACCCACCCCATCTAGGCATCTCTGAACGCTATGTGTATTTTAACATGGCCAATTCTCTGAGGCATCTTTGTAAAGAAACCAGAGCACCTGGCAGAAATCCACACAGACACAGAGAGAATGTGAAAACTCCACACAGACAGTCACCCAAGCTGGGAATCAAACCTGGGTCCCTGATGCTGTGAGGCAGCAGTGCTAACCATCGAGCCACCATACAATGCAGTACAACAGAAGTAAACAACCTTAGTGGGGAGCTGGTCTTAGAAGTCAAGGGTAGCATGTTAATGAGAAAAGTGGTAAGAATTACCTAATCACCTCAGAGAATGAAAATAACTCATCTTGAGTGTTTAGAGGCTCATGCTAAACCTTAAACAAAAGATATCATTAACTCAGAGTGTTAAATTCTGTTGAAACGAATCTGTAATAAAATACAGATTACCAAATCATAAATGAGCTGTTGGCAATCTGGAAAGGATTTTCATGTCCTCCTGTGGCTTACTGGCTGTTATCATAGAGTCTATGCTGCCTGTCGTACATCATTTCAGAGAAACGTGCAGGATGCAAACAGCCTTGAGGCAGCTACAGACACGTGTCACTGTTTGTTAAAGACACAGCAATATATTTAGATAGGCCAGTTATCTGAGTTGCTGCAGATTGTGGCTGAGTGTATGTTTCTTTTTTCCCCTTTTTTGTTCGTTGATTGCAGTTAATGAGGAGATAGAGTGAAGGATGTGAGTACATAAGTATTGCTGTGAAACTAAACAAATGTGCGACTAACGTTTCTCATCTTGCACTTGTCAGAACAGAGTTGTTTTTTGAATTGAAACAAAAGTGTGTTGAATGTCTAACCCCAGCTGCATATTCCAAGGCCATGACTTTGTGGCTTTGTTTTTCTGGTGGCAAGGGTTCATAGCAGAGGCAGGGGACTGATCTGGGTCCTTCCTTTGCCTTTGGCTATATCTTTTATTTAGATTTAGATGTTATTGTCATTTGTAGTCATAGCAGGAATACTGGAGCACAAAGAAAAATGTACAAATCTAAATCTAGCCGATTAGAGTCCACTTGCCAGCCTATCAGAAACCTTTTACTTATCTGGTATAAATTGTTGTTTCCTTTGAAACTTGGTGTTCTTGCATCTGTCCTGATGAGTACACAATGAAAAGCTTTGACAGCATGTCTCTTTTCAGCAATAGTTTGCTGGCAAATGCACTAGATATTTTCACTGAGGCTCACAATGGAACTCTATCACTGCCTGTAAAAGAAGTGAAAAAAAGTCACTTCCACAGTATACACATATATAGATGTGCATGTAAATTATATGCATAATACCCAAAAAGAATTCCTTGGTCTTCTAGCGATTTAGCATTTTTCACTTTGAGATCACTTTTCATTCTTTGAAACTAACTGCACAGTAGAAAATGATCTCTTTTTAAATTCTTCTGAATCAAAACATTTGTCTCCAAAGAAGTCACTACCATGGTAAATAAAACGTATGGCAATATTGCGTGGATTTAAGTAGGAGCTGAGTAGAGGAGAGCCCCGCTTCCTTATTTTTGCCCAGGGAGTTAGTTAGCTCTGTTGGCTGGTCAGTTGGTTTATGAGGAAGAGTGATCCTAACAAAGTGGATTCAATTCCTACAGTGGCTGAGGTTACTATGAAGGTATTGCCTTCTGAACCTTGCTCCTTGCCTGAGGTGTGGTGAGCTTTAGTTCAAACCATGACCATTCAAATGAGAGAGCAGCCTTCGGCACCATGATGACTTTACTTCTCCTTTTTTGGCTATATTACTGATAGCTATTAAACCTGTTTCTACATACTTACAAAGATTTCTAGACTATGACAACAACCGTATAAAATTATCTCTCCTTATCTCCCCCTTAGTTCTCTTATATAGTGCTCCTTATTTTGCACTCATTCTCAAATATGAAAAGTTTATTCAGATATCTACCTTATCAAACTCTTATTTTTAATTTAACCAACCTCCAATTGATCTGCTCCCTCTCTTCTTTGTTCTGGAGAAAGGACACCTAGCCTGCTCACTCCTTATCATAGAATCCCTACAGTGTGGAGGCTGGCTATTCAGCCCCTTAATTCCACACCAACCCTCTGAAGAGCATCCCATCCAATCCCTGTAACCTTGCATTTTCCATGGCTAATCCACCTAGCCTGCACATCCCTGGACACTTTGAGCAATTTAACATGGCCAATCTACTTAACGTGCACATCTTTGGATTGTGGGGAGAAACCAGAACACTTGGAGGAAAACCAAGATGACACAGGGAGAACGTGCAAACTTCACACAGACAGTTGGTCGAGAGTGGAATCGAACCTAGGTCCTTGGTGCTTTGAGGCAGAAATGCCAATTACTGAGCCACCGTGCTGCCCTAATGCTGTCCTTTCTGATGTTACAACCAGTTCAAAATGTTTCTCTTTCAGTATTTCACTGCAGTGTAGTGGTGAATCAGGGTACTAACATTTGTGCAGAAAGAATATAATTTTGTAGGCACTCTTTCATAGATTAAGAATGTCTTAAAACATTTTTTGTTTTTTGTCAATTGGTGATTGTCAAATAGTGCAAGTAGAAAACCACTCTGTCCATTAAATCTGATGCCTGATCAAGCATCTACATTAAGTATCTCCACAGTCTAATAATGCATTTTCGAAAGTCCGTTATTCTGTCTCCCCTTTTGTACAGCAGAATAATCCAGAAATCAAAACAATTGCCTTGATTGACACAGATTGGCATTGCTCATTCAAAAGATAAGGCAATCATTTCTTGATGGGCGGACATATCATTTCCAAATCCCATGTCTGGAGATGGAAAGGCCTTGATGTCCACAGAGAGAATTTCAGAGTTTAGAGGTTGAGCAGTTTTGTCTCATATGGCAGAACAAAGAAATATGGGGATGTAGCAGTGGTGATAATTGGAGGATTGTAGAATTTCTGGAGGGTTGAAAGATTGCAGTGAGGTGGGTGTAGAACAATACTGTGAAGCAATCTTAGCGACATATATTAATGATGGAGGTGAATATTCTAAAGCCAAGTTTGTGGATGACACAAAAACAGGTGGTAAGACAAATAGTGAGGACAATGGAAAGAGTCTAAAAAGGGTTATGGACAAAGGACAGGTTGAGTGAATGTGCAAAAGTTGGGCAATATATTGTTCAAAAAAAGTGACTCTTTGTTAGGAAGAATAGAACAGCTGAATATTTTCTTAGTGAAGAAAAATACTGCAGAAAGCTACAGAACAGAAAGATTTGAGAGTCACACATCACAAAAAGCTAGCATCCAAGTTCAGAGATAAAAGGTACTGCAGATGCTGGAGAATCCGAGATAACAAGCATGGGGCTGGATGAACACAGCAGGTCAAGCAGCATCATAGGAGCAGGAAAACTTGACGTTTTGGGCCTAAACCCTTCATCAGAAATGGGGGAGGGGAAGAGGGTTCTGAAATAAATAGGGAGAGAGGGGGAGGCGGATAGAGGATGGATAGAGGAGAGGATAGGTGGAAAGGAGGCAGACAAGTCGAAAAGGTGGGGATGGAGCCAGTAAAGGTGAGTGTAGGTGGGGGGTAGGGAGGAGATAGGTCAGTCCAGGGAGGACGGACAGGTCAAGGGGGCAGGATGATGTTAGTAGATAGGAGATGGGGGTGTGGCTTGGGGTGAGAGGAAGGACAGGTTAGGGAGGCGGAGATGAGCTGGGCTGGTTTTGGGATGCGGTTGGGGAAGGGGAGATTTTGAAGCTTGTGAAATCCACATTGATGCCATTGGGCTGCAGGGTTCCCAGGCTGAATATGATTTGCTGTTCCTGCAGCCTTCGGGTGGCATCACTGTGGCATTGCAGGAGGCCCAGGATGGACATGTCATCTGAGGAATGGGAGGGGGAGTTGAAATGGTTCGCGACTGGGAGGTGCAGTTGTTTGTTGCGAACTGAGCGCAGGTGTTCTGCAAAGCGGTTCCCAAGCCTCCGCTTGGTTTCCCCGATGTAGAGGAAGCCACAACGGGTACAGCGGATGCTGTATACCACATTGGCAGATGTGCAGGTGAACATCTGCCTGATGTGGAAAGTCTTCTTGGGGCCTGGGATTGGGGTGAGGGAGGAGGTGTGGGGGCAGGTGTAGCACTTCCTGCGGTTACAAGGAAAAGTGCCGGGTGTGGTGGGGCTGGAGGGGAGTGTGGAGCGGACAAGCGAGTCGCGGAGGGAGTGGTCCCTCCGGAAGGCAGATAAGGGTGGGGAAGGAAAAATGTCTTTGGTGGTGCGGTCTGATTGCAGATGGCGGAAGTGTCGGAGGATGATGCGTTGGATCCGGAAGTTGGTGGGGTGGTATGTGAGGACGAGGGGGATTCTTTTTTGGTTATTGTTGCGGGGACGGGGCGTGAGGGATGTGTTCCGGGAAATGCGGGAGACACGGTCGAGGGCGTTCTCGACCACTGTCGGGGGGAAGTTGCGGTCCTTGAAGAATGAGGACATTTGAGAGTGCGGGAGTGGAATGTCTCATCCTGGGAGCAGATGCGGCGGAGGCGAAGGAATTGGGAATAGGGGATGGCATTTTTGCAGGAGGGTGGGTGGGAGGAGGTGTATTCCAGGTAGCTGTGGGAGTCAGTGGGCTTGAAATGGACATCTGTCTCTAGGTGGTTGCCCGAGATGGAGACAGAGAGGTCCAGGAAAGAGAGAGAAGTGTTGGAGATGGTCCAGGTGAACTTCATGTTGGGGTGGAAGGTGTTGGTGAAGTGGATGAACTGTTCGAGCTCCTCGTGGGAGCATGAGGAGGCGCCGATGCAGTCATCAATGTAACGGAGGAAGAAGTGGGGTTTCGGGCCAGTGTAGGTACGGAAGAGGGATTGTTCCACATAATCTATTTCACAAGCTTCAAAATCTCCCCTCCCCAAACCGCATCCCAAAACCAGCCCAGCTCATCTCCAACTCCCTGACCTGTTTTTCCTCTCACCTCAAGCCACACCTCCATCTCCTATCCACTAACATCATCCCGCTCCCTTGACCTGTCCGTCCTCCCTGGACTGACCTATCTCCTCCCTACCCCCCCACCTACACTCACCTTTACTGGCTCCATCCCGCCTCTTCGACTTGTCTGCCTCCTCTCCACCTATCCTCTCCTCTATCCATCCTTTATCCGCCTCCCCCTCTCTCCCTATTTATTTCAGAACCCTCTTCCCCTCCCCCATTTCAGATGAAGGGTTTAGGCCCGAAACATCAAGTTTTCCTGCTCCTATGATGCTGCTTGACCTGCTGTGTTCATCCAGCCCCATGCTTGTTATCTAGCATCCAAGTTCAGCTGGTATTCGGGAAGGCAAATGGACAGTTGCCTTTATTTCAAAAGGAAATAATGTATAAAATATGGGAGATTTTACTACAGCTATACAAGGCACTACTCAGACCACAGCTGGAATATTGCGAGCAATTTTTATTTTTTACCTGAGGAAAGATATAGTGACAATCCAGACCGGTTTGATTAGATTTATTCCTATGTGGAGAGGTGGAGTAGTTTGGGCTTGTACACATTAGAGTTTAAAAGAATAAGAGGTGACCTTATTGGAACAAACAAGATTCTCTGGGGGCTTGACAGGGTGGATGTGGAGAGGTTATTTTCTCAAGTGGGAGATCTCGGACCAAAGGTATAATCTCAGATCAAAAGGTGACCCATTTAAAACAGAGATGAGGAGCAACATTTTCCGTCAGAGGATATCTCTGGAATTCATCACTGCAGAGAGCTATAGCGGCTGGGTCATTATGTATGTTCAGTGTAGACAGATTTTTAACCGGGAAGGGAATCACAGGATAAGGCAGGGAACTGGATTTGAGGAGTAGTAAATCAGCCATGAGGAGATTCACTGACACAAACAACTCAATGGGCTGAATAGCCTATTCTGCCTCTAGGTCTTATAGTCAGAGAGAAACATTAGAATTTTAATTTTGAGGCATTTCTTCCCAGGGAACTGATCCATTTCTGTGAGCACAAGGTTAATGAGTGAACTTGTTTAGTGTGAGAATATGGACAAAGTATTGAATTAGCTAATGTTTACATAGAGTTGAAAATGGGAACCAGATTGGGAGAGATTCAGAGTAGTCAAGTCTAGAAGTACCACAGAATAGATTTTTAATAAAGTGGCATTGTAATGTATTACATTATTGAAAAATTACATTTCAAAAGCCAAACGCTTTAGAATTTTTCTGTGTCACATACACCAGCACTGATCTTCAGATGAAAGTCCATGTGGTGGTACAAAATATTAATTTTTCACACCCTGATTTCTGTTTAAAGAGACAGGCACAGAGAATGCATAACAAACAAAAAATTTTTTTTAAAAATCAGTGTGTCTACTTAAGCCTCCCTGTTTTTGCGCTCCACATCAAAACTTTGATTCTAATCGCCCATAGTTGCTCTGGTTCAATATCTGCCCCACAACCTATCATGGCAGTCAGTGTAAAGCAATTTAGGACGGTTTGCTACTTAAAAAGGCATCTATATAAAGGCAAAAAACAAACAGCTCTGATAACTAACTGTTATGGTAATGTTTTAACTACAACCAAATTCTGAAACATGTGATAATGTGGTGTTACAGACACCATTAATTTCTAATAAATATCAGCTTTAAATCATTTACGAAAGTTGCATTCTCATAACATGCATCACTACTATATATACAAACAGTGTAAATGTTTATATCTTCATCCTTACTCATGCATAATTCTTATTTATTATTTCAAGGCATGTAACACCGTTGAGTAATGAGTTTGTGTATTAAATCAGAGTGTATTCAAATCATTGCAAAGAGACAATATTTCATTTTAGGTATCCAATGAATAGCATGTAGCAGCTGTCTGCCACCATGCTTTACTAAACTGCAGATTTGCTGTCACAAAGAATTGGAATGAAATGCCAGCTACCTGAATCCAAAAATCAGTATCACTCTTTGAGATTTCCATACGCTCTTTATTATAGACTGTTCATAAAAATAAACACTGATTTGTATTATTTCCCTACGACATAGTTTTACTTTTCTGAATTACTTCGTTAGTTGTGAACTATATGACTATCCTTGGATCAGTCCAAGTACTTTATACATGACAGCCCTTTCTTTTACACGTTGCACTACTGCTCAAGTCAAATATTAAGATACTAGATTTGATTGTCATTTTGAAGAGTCGACCTTTGGCAGGGTACTGGGCCAGATAGTCGCTTGTCACAGTCACACCATTCCGACTTGGAACATTAGCAGCATTCCTTCGCTGTAGCTGGATCAGAATTCTGGAGCTCCCTTGCTAGCAGTGCTGTAGGCATGCTTAGACTGAAAGGACTGCAATGGTTTAAGAGGGCTGTTGGTCACCACATTATCAAGAGCAATTAGGAGTAAGTAATAAATGCTGATCCAGCTAATGGTATCCATATTCTATGATTGCATGCATATTAATCTTCATGTGTGAACCTGGAGTTGGCAGCTGGTCAGCCGTGACCACATATGCAAATACATACCCACACTTTCTGACAAAAGTCTCTGCAGAATGCCTTCCTGTAATTTTCTCCATACATATCTGATAAGAATAATAAAAATAATTAACTCCTTATTTGCCATTCAATCTGAGATCAAATGACTCAACACTGGTTTATAGAGGTCAACGTTAATTGGGAAATTCACTAAGATGTTGAGATGGTGATGTTTTTCGTCAGTATTTGGGATGTTTGATCCTTTGTAGAGAATTGTAAGAGGAAGATGAACCAGAAACATATCTCCTTCCTTCCATCTCTTTATGGCATGATTTCCTGCTGATGGCTCATGCTGTGAAAGAAGTAAAACACAATTGGGAATCAGCAAGTTCCCTTTTTGGGAAAAAAAGAAAAAAGTCGATGTGACAGCCAGACAACCTGAGAGAAGTAAACACCATTTCCAAAAAAATAATCAGATAACTACTAGCATCTCACTTACTCAATGGCAAAGGGCCAACATTCACAAGCGTAAGTTATTTTCTGTCTTTACCATGCTGTACAACAATTGGAATCCTTGGTGATCCACGTAACTTCCAAATTTAGATTGGTAACTGAGTCAAGTGGGTTTTCCGTTCTGAATGTTTGACTCACAATGTGAATTCTGCTTCTTCCTCAATAAAAACCAAAAGAACTGCGGATGCTGTAAATCAGGAACAAAAAACAGAAGTTGGAGGAAATGCTCAGCAGATCTGGCAGCATCTGTGAAGAAAAAATCTGAGTTCAGGTCCAGTGACCCTGCCTCAGAACTTCCAGTTCCGGACTCGAAATATTAACTCTGATTTTTTTACCGATGCTGCCAGATCTGCTGAGCATTTCCACCAACTTCTGTTGCTGCTTCTTCCTCCACAGGTACTGAGTTCGTCCAGCATGTTTTGGCTATGTCGAGGGCATCTTGAAACCCATTGTACAAGGAACCCACCAGTTTCTGTTGCGACACTATAGATTTCTAATAGAAACTCAGCACCCATGGACCAGTCGAACTAAGAACATTCCTCATCACAGTGGATGTTTTGGCATTCTGTACCAGCATCTCCCACAACAATGGCATTGCTGTCACAGCCTTAGTAATCAACACCAACAACTGCAAATTTTTAGACACCATCTTACAACCCACCCACTTCATCCTTGAACACAATGTCTTCACCTTCGACAAACATTTCTTTATGCAGACACATGGAACAGCCATGGGGACCAAATTTGCTCCCCAGTACGCTATGTTAAAGAAGCTATCCCCTATGGACAAGCCCTGAGTATTCACAAGATCTGCTCAAACAAGGAGAAACGTGACAAACACCTAAAGATGCCAAAAGATGCCCTCTTAAGATTAGGAAAAAGATGCTCAACCTCCTGATCGTCAATTCCGATGTGCCACAACGAAAAAACACAACTACCTCGTCAGAAGACAGACACAGGACACAACCAGCAGATTACCCCTCCTTGTCCAATACTTGCCTGGAGTGGAGGAACTACGTCATGTTGTTCATAGCCTTCAATATTTCATCAATGACGAAGAACATTTCACCAAGATCATTCTTACAACCTTATCTCTCACCTTCAAACAACTACCAAACCTTAAACAGACCATTGTTCGCAGCAAACTACCCAGCCTTTAGGACAACATCGACCACAACACCATACAACACTGTTATGGCAACCTCTGTAAGACATATCAGATCTTTGACATGGACACTACCATCACACATGGGAACACCACCCACCACGTACACAGCAGATACTCATGTGACTCGGCCAATGTTATCTACCTCATACACTGCAGGCAAGGATGCCCTGAGGCACGGTCTCTTGGCGAGATTATGCAGACGCTGTGGCAATGGATAATTGGAAACGGTGCAAAAATTGCCAGACAGGAACATTCCCTCACATTTGGGGAACACTTCAGCGGTCAAGGACATTCAGCGTCTAATCTTTGGGTAAGCGTCCACTAAGGCGGCCTTCAAGACACACAACAATGCAGAGTCGCCCAGCAGAAACTGATAACCAAGTTCCATACCCTTGAAGGCAACCTCAACCATGATCTTGGGTTGATTTTGTTCTACATGTAACCCCACCACACTGCACTGTATCTGTAAAATTTTCCTTACTGTCCTGTTTTAACATCATTACCTTGATAACTTGTTATGATCTCTCTCCTTAATTAGTACAGTTTTGAACTATTTGTTACTTTGGTTAGGCCCACGGCATGCAACTCTTCTACCTATCATGTTATTCCAGCCAGAGATAATAGGTACTGCAGATGCTGGAGAATCCGAGATAACAAGGTGTG
>JAHRHZ010000223.1:8969962-8995093 GCA_024137785.1 Ginglymostoma cirratum | reverse complement strand
TAGCCACACTCAGGACATATCCTAACAGAGGGACTCGTGGTCAGCTCACAGCAAAACCCCAAAACAAAGCCAAGCCTCAGCCAAACTGTGAAAATTTTCTTCAGGATCCAGGCCAGCAAACCATTGTTGTTGCTGCTGGTATGTGGATCCAAGAGGTCAAAAGAATCCCAGTAGACTGAACCTGAGTAAGATAACTTACAGACCAATAGCCAGGGGAGTGCACAACCTGGAAAGTCTACCTACATCTGGTTTGAACAGTTAAATTACTCAACAACATCCAAATCAGAACCAAACAAAATAAAAGTTTTGTCAAATGTTCACCCGGTTCTAATGGAAGTCGATACTCATGTGGCCGTTCAGTGATTGCAAGATGAGCGTTTAACAAAATTTGCACTTGACTCCAACCCTTAGTTTTGCATAAGACTTTGGCTAGACTGAGAACCTATACCGGGGAACCTTTACAGACTCAGAGTAAAACTTTGGTTCCACTCTACAATGAGAAGCAGCTGGTTCAGTTATTACCGATTGTAGTAAAAGACTGGGCCCAAGCAGGATAGTTGAAAAAGATTCACCTAGATTGACTCAACATTTTTTGAGTGGAAAATGGCTGCCTGAGTGAAGTCCTATTTAAATACCAGGAAGTTTTTCAGGAAAGGCTAGGGACTATCAAAGGAACCAAGGCCACCTTACACGTTGACCAGGAAGCAATGCCACCATGTTGCAAAACTACCGGTGCCATATGCCTTGTGGACAAAAGTAGAGACAGAAATCAGGAGGCTGGAAGGTGAAGGAATCATCAAACCAGTCAACTTAGTGGAATGGGCAGTACCAGTTGTACCGACCATGAAACCTGATGGTGAGTTCGCCTTTGTGGGGATTTTAAACAAACGGTAAACCACTTTTTGCAGCTGGATAAATACACAATCCCTCACACTAAGGATTTATATGCAAAGCTGGCAGAGGGGGCTGTCTTTCATGAATCTGGACATGAGCCATGAGTACTTGCAGTTGTGGGTAAATGAGGATTCCCAGAAGTACACTAACATTAATACCCATAAGTGTTTGTACCAATATACGAGACTGTCATCTCGGGTATCATCAGCCTGTGCAAGTTTTCAGTGGACAATGGAGAACATTTTACAAGGTCTACCCCAGGTTGTCATTTATCTAGATGAAGTGCTAATAACAGGAAAGATAAATAAGGAACACTTACAGAACTTGGACGTAGTTTTTAGACATTTCTCCCAGGCAGGCGTATGCCTTAGAAGTGAAAAAAAATGTGTTCCAGGTACGCCAAGTAACCTACTTGCGCTACAGAGTTGACAAGACCAGGGTGTACCCATTGGAAGATAAAGTGAAGGTGTTCAAAGGTGCCCTGGCTCCCATGTTTGTACTGGAGCTTTGGTCTTTACTTTGACCAGTGAATTATTATGGAAAACTCAAATATAACCTAGCCTTTATCCTGGCACCTTGGCATTAACTCTTTCAGAAGGTTCAGCCTTGGAAATTCATAACGTAGCTCACCCATAGCTTTCAGGGAAGTGAAGAAACAGCTACCATATTTTAGAGTGTTAGCACACTATGATCCCAAGTGAGATCTGGTATTGAATAGTATACAAAGCCTCCCGTACAGCATCAGGTAGCTTTAGTTCATAGGTAGCCCAATGGAGAGGAATGTCGAATAACGAATGCATCCAGGACTTCAGTTAATGCAAAGCATATATACACCCAGATAGAGAAGGAATGTTTGGTGGTCTTAGTTGGAGTCAGGAAGTTCCACCAATACTTCTATGGATGTAATTATACAATATTGGCAGACCACAAACCCCTGCTAGGTCCAATTAAGGAGGAGAAGGCAGTGATGCTCATTGTTTCAGACTGAATTCACTGGTGGGCTCTAATACGATATGATCTTACTCAAGTCTGGTGGGGCTCTTTCACTTTCCTGAATCTGGCTGCAACAACAATGGTTTGCAGGCCCAGGTCCTGAAGAAATTTTTCACAGTTTGGCTGAGGCGTGGCTTTATTCTGTGGTTTAACTGTGGGCTGACCTTGAGTGCCTCTGTTCAGGATATGTTCTGAGTGTGGCTACGTAACTTGCCTTCACTCAAGTGGTGTTCCCTAAGCTCAGTTGCCCTGGCAAGGGTGTCTAATTCCATCAAAATCCCCTGCAACCCATATGTTCCATTGTCGCATTTTTCAATGATAAAGCCAACGTTAGTGCCTATTTGAAGTGCTGTTGGGCTTCAGGTTTAATTACAAGTTGGAGCACCATCTGGGAGGCCAAGTAGCAAATGCAAATGCATTGAGTTGCCTCCCACTGGCAGGTACACCACCGGTGGTACCACGACTGGAAGCATGTAAGGACAAATCCATACCATCCATCATCCAATGGGCTGGCAGACAGAGTAGTCCAAATTTTGATGGAAGGCTTAAAGAAATGGCCTACAGCTTCACTTGATACCAGACTGTCCTGGTTCCAATTTAATTATTGGTCCACCCCTCATGCAACTATAGGGATATCTCCAGCAGAGTTGCTAATGCAGGGAAGATTCCACATCAGGATAAATCTGAGCTTCCTTGACACAAGTCTACACTAGAAGGGTATGAGGTTTGGTGTCGAACCTACTAGGATGGCCATGCATGGGTAAGAGGCATGGTTGACATGTGGTCAAGTCCAGTGACATATAAAGTTTGGGCAGTTGCAACAGTCCAGAACAAGCATGTAGGCCATATGAAAGCTGCAAACTTGCAAATGGTGAAGAAGCAAAATGCAGGAACAATCAGAAAGACTATTGGAACCTGTGGATTCTCCCTCTCCATCAAGCATTGAAGATGCCTCTGAATCTGAGATGGACACAGTGGACATCACTGCATCAACACCTTTGCTGCCAGAAGAAGAGATAAAATTTCTTCTGGGATGCTCCAGGCACAAGGGGTGAGCTGCTGAGCTTTACTCAGTACCTGTATCAGAGACAGACTCCAAAAAATACCCCCAGGGTAGAACTGTAAGTAAAAGAACTGGCCTATGTTCTCGGGCTCAGAGGAGGAGGGATGTCGTGATTGTTATGAGGTCAGCCAGGGTGACTCCAGAGGTTGTGAGTTCCCAGATTGGTGCTGTTAATCTGGTCCAATCAGGAACCCCTGGCTGACAGATAGAAACAGGAGAGCCAGATATCTGGCCACTTTGACAGCTGGCTTTGAGAAAGGTGGATCAGGTTCACAGAATTTCCACATGCAAATAAAGGGTGAATTAGTGATGGGGCACTGGCCTCTGAGAAGTTATTTCATTTTACATGGTTGAATCACCTGTAGGGTGGCACGATGGATCTGTGGTTAGCACTGCTGCCTAACAGCGTTAGGGACCTGGGTTCAATTCCACTCTTGGGTGACTGCCTGTGTGGAGTCTGCACATTCTCCCTGTGCCTGCGTGGGTGTCCTCCAGGTACTTTGGTTTTCTCCCACAGTCCAAAGATGTGCAAGTTCGGTGTATTGTCTGTGCTAAATTGTCTATAGTATTTAGGGATTTGCAGACTAAGTGATTTATCCATGGGAAATGCAGAGTTACAAGGATAGGGTGAGTCTGGATGAGAAGATCTTCGGATGGTCAGTGCGGACTCAATGGGCCGAAAGACCTGCTTCCACACTGCAGGGATTCTATGATTCCATGTAATTCTGATCATGCTGAAAAGTTTCTTCCTTTCTGAACACAACATAACAATAGAAAATGCAAGGAAGTGAAATGTAATATGTGACAGAACAAGGTGATGGACAGTCTTAGTAGAAAGCAGATTTTGGAGAATTGATGGATTCATGCCCTGAGTGTTTCCTTTACTTATCAAGCCTGGTTTTTCAATTTTTCAAGACTGCGCAAACTTTCAATTGCTATTTTAGCTGAAATGACTGATTTTCAATTTGCACTGAATCAAAAACACTGGGTGCAAACTCAGTCAATAACTCAGCTCAAAGCTCCTGTGTAGGCACAACAATTTAGGAAGACAAGCCTGCAAAAAAAAAAACTTATTCCACTGGACATGAGGAAAAACACTTCATTTTGCCTTAAAGTGTTGTTAATCTGCAACCTAACTTATTCCCTAGTCTGTCTGTTTCACCTTTTGGGCAATGTTCCACACACGCACATTGTATTCTCCCTGGAGGTGGGCATAATCTGCAGTACTCATCCACCCAAACATGTTTAAATGCAACCCTGAGCTTTTGCATCCACTATCATTATTTCAACCAACATGACCATGAGGGACCTTGGGAATATTTGATCATTCCTTCTGACCCGATCTTTACCCCCTTATTATACCAAAAGAGAAATATTTGTACTTATATAGTGTCTTTCACAACTACAAGATAGAGAGAAGAATGCAGAACGGTACAGCAAAGGAACGGCCCTTTGGTCCATGATGTTGTGCTGAATATGATGCCAAATTAAACTAATCCCTTCTGCCTTCCCTTGATCCATGTCCCTCCATTTCTTGCATTTTCATGTGCTTATCTTAAAACCTCCTAAGTGCCCCTATTGTATCTGCCTCCACCATGACCCCAGGCAAAGCGTTCCAAACTCTTACCACTCTCTGCACAAAAAAAAACTCGACCTTAACATCTTCTTTGAACTTCCCCCACCCCGCCTCACCTTAAACGGATGCCCCCAAGTATAAGACATTTCAACTCTGGGAAAAGTATTCTGACCATCAACATTATCTATGCATCTCGTAATTTTATAGCCTGTTATCAAGTCTCACCTCAGCCTCCGCAGCGCCAGAGAAAACAACCCTAATTTTTCTAGCCTCTCCTTATAGTTCATAGCGTCTAATCCAGACAACATCCTGGTAAACCTCTTCTGCATCCTCCCCAAAGCCTCCACATTGTTCCTGTAATGTGGCGATCAGAATTGAATGAACAAATCTGGGTCTCTTTTTTTCCCAGACAACAAGGTGTAGAGCTGGATGAACACAGCAGGCAAAGCAGCATCAGAGGAGCAGGAAAACTGATGTTTCGGGTCCGGACCCTTCTTCAGAATTCTGAAGAAGGGTCCAGACCCAGAACGTCAGCTTTCCTGCTCCTCTGATGCTGCTTGGCCTGCTGTGTTCATCCAGCTCTATGCCTTGTTATCTCAGATTCTCCAGCATTGGCAGTTCCCACTATCTCTTTTTTCCCAAATGGTCATCATTTCTCATTTCAAACTGGTAACTCGGACTCATAGTAATAAGAATGGTTGGTAGCAGTGAATCAACACAGAGAATCCCAAATTGCTCCCTCAGATGTGACGACAATATATTACTGTACTGACAGCAGAATGGTATTTGTAATTTCCACCACTTTCAGTCTCAAACATTAATCCTTTTTCAGTCTTATATTTAAGTCTATTGAGAGCCTGTCATTGGCCACTTGGGTAAACCAGTCTGCCCCAGTCCTGTCTCTCAGGGCAGGGTGAGATGTTGCCCACAAACTGATCGACTGGCCAGTGCCATGAAACTGCTCATTTCAGTCCCTGTCAGCTCTTGAAAACCATGCCCACGTCACCCAGAAATGAGATAACAAGGTGTAGAGCTGGATGAACACAGCAAGCCAAGCAGCACCAGAGGAGCAGGAAGGCTGCCGTTTCAGGCCTAGACCCATCTTCAGAAAAGGGTCAGATGCTGCTTGGCCTGTTGTGTTCACCCAGCTCTGCACCTGATTATCTCACATTCTCCAGCATCTGCAGTTCCTACTATCTCACCCAGAAATGAGCCTGGTAGATCGACATGCTATGCCTCTTGTGCTGGTGTAAATTGCATACACCTGAATCACTGTGTGATTATGCATGATTTCCCGTCTAAAATGCTTTATTCCTCTAGGAAATTTATAAGAACAACTAACCATTCAAGAGTTTCATTGCATTGTAATCTATACCTAAATCACACATTATGGGCAAAATTAATGGTGAAATTTCACCCAGGGGACATGTTGAAAATTACAGCCAAATTTTGTTGATATATATCTCTCTTTTCTCTAGCTTGTAAATTATTTTTTGAATTGCAAAGTCAGCAACAGACTGTGAATCTTGATAGATAATCATCGATGATACCATTATTGTCTGACTGGGTTGAGAAACATATGCAATGAACTCTAAGTCACATAATGTGACGTATTCTGCAATCATAACCAGTTCGCAGAATCTAAAAAAAATGGCAATATCACGGGGTATCATGTGCAGGTACCTGGTAGCAGTCTCTTCTCCACATACAGTAGCATCTTAACTCTAAGATAACAAGCATGGGGCTGGACGAACACAGCAGGTCAAGCAGCATCATAGGAGCAGGAAAACTTGACGTTTCGGGCCTACGTCAAGTTTTCCTGCTCCTATGATGCTGCTTGACCTGCTGAGTTCATCCAGCCCCATGCTTGTTATCTCGGATTCTCCAGCATCTGCAGTACCTTTTATCTCTGATACAGCATCTTAACTCTTTTCTGATACCTGAGTGCATTGTTTGGGGCTAACACTGCCTGTACAGTACGGGTATAGTTCTGTGCTGCCGGAGGAGTTGTTTTGAACAAATTGAACATTATGCCGAGATGATGTGCTCTCAGACAGACACAAGAAGTTCTCCTGCCATTATTGTAATAAGAACTGTGCTACCTTGTGTCCTGGCCAGCATTCCTCTCAAACAGCCTCGCAAAAACAGATCGTTATCTGATCATTATCGCATGGCTGATTGTAGAAACTTGTTGTTGCTAGGTTTCCTATAATAGTAGCTAAACTTGAAGAGTACTGATTGCACGGGGGCTTCCGAGAGTGGCCAACATAAATGCAGCCTTTCCTTCTAATTGAAATGATTGCATGGAAGCTCACCGTCTTCTCACAGTGTATGGCCCTTCTGAAATATGGAGGTTTCCAAGTGGGTTGTTATAGGAAATTTGACTCACACGCATCAAATGTTTGTTTGCAAAATTAATAGCATTATCTTCTGTATAGAGCAGGAATGGATTTGAAGTGACAACTTATTCTGTGTCATTACTGATTGAGTAGCACATATGTTGGTGCATCTATGCATATTTCCATGCGTGCGCCTTTTTATATGTATGCTTGTCAAGTAGTAATATATTTTTTCCCTGACCCTGAACATGGTCTATAGTAACACCTTTATGAGTGCATCTGCTCTCTGATAATGCACCAAACAGATTAAGAAGAGCTCTGCTGAATTTTCTGTTATATATGTCACCTTGGTGTCAGAAAGCATTGTTTTCAGGTTCTGTTCCAGGACGATGAGCAAAAATTCCAGTCTGAGAGTCCCACTTTGAACATTAATGTGGACATAAAAGATGCAGTGATAGTCTTCAAAAGAAAAGTAAAGGAGCTTTTCCCTGGAATTGAGCTACCTTAATCTCTAAACCAACATGTGTGGTCAAAATCATAATGGGCACCTTATACATAAACTTACAGTCTTATTTCCAACATTACAACAGTTTCTATATTTTAAAAGTGTTTCATTAACGACAAAGTGCTGGGATTATAAAAGATGCTTCTAAAATGTAAGTTTTATTGATTAATTGTTGATTTTTAAAAAAAGTCAGTGTCAAAGATGAACACAAAAATGAGAGACCAAACAAAATGGCTGCCCGAATTCAGGATATTTACAGAAATCAATGTCCTGAAATTGCTAATTTTTTTTTTGCAATATCAATGACGAGCAGCCTGTTAAGAGACAATCATTAGTGCAGTTACACTTACATATGGCGTGAGCAAAGATGCTTCAGTCCAACATCCGGGCATCGAGGCACAAGATTCCCATAAAAAGCTATCCACGCTGAGCCCCATCACAACAAGTGGTTAACAACAGGGCAGAGAAAATGCTACAAAGACCTCAACTTCAAAGGTTCCCAATAAAGTGCAATATTCTCACTGATTCATGGGAATTTCTGGCCCAAGACTGCCCAAACTGGAGAAGAAATATCTGCAAATGTGCTAACCATCTTGAGCATCTCTGATGGGGCCAGAATGAGACAGAGCAAAGACTATGTGGAAACCTGAGTGTCACACCCACCCACCTCTCTGAACCACCATTTACTTCACATCCAACATCAGTCTATTTAATCACCTCAGGACCCACAGCTCTGGAGTGGGAGAATGTTTTCACTCAGTCTTGAGCGACTCCATTGGTAGACAAAGGAAGGCTAAAACTTTTATAAAAGTTTTATAAATTTTCTCTTCCAGAACAAGAATATTTAACTCTTGCACCATACTAAACACTACTGAAGAATGTGAAATACCTTGCCAGTGAAGGAGAGCATTGAGATTCCTCAATGATTGTCACAAAATTGATGAGTTGCTTTTCATTTGAACAGTAGAGAAACCCATCTATAGTTACCATATTCAGTCTTTTTCCTTTCTTGAAGATGGTCACAATAACGACATCTCAAGGATCTACTGGTGTACTTTTCCTCCTTCCAGATGGGGGAGATAAGGTCACATGTTCATGCCAACTGTGTTCCTCTATATAACTCTATATAACTTTCTAACTGTGTTTCCTGTATACTGTTCCTCAGTTTATCAGTGGAGATTTCATCTGTGCCATCAAATGTGTCGGTTCTCAGCTGCCAAATGGCCTTTCAAATACCTTGTTAAGCTGGGGATGTACTGAGATGGGGGCAGGTAGTCCTGCACTTTGTATGGTACGATCTGCCTGTAGAGTATGCAAAACAATACTTTTCACTGCGTATCAGTACATGAGAGAACAATAAATTAGATCAAAACAAATGATCAAGGACATCCACAGTGAGAGCTGACTCTTGGTTGAGAGAGTTCTTGAAACACTCTTTCTGATGGACACTAACAGTTTCCCTGCCATTGTTGAGTGTCAAGCCATTCTTAGTTCTCACTGGGGTAGGTCCTTGTGTGCTTGAGCCTTGGATGGTCTTGGCTTCACTGAAGAACCCGCGCACGTCTTGGCTGTTTATACAATGCTGAGTTTCCTGTGCTCTTTCCACCTCATGTTTGTTCCTTAGATTAAAGTTTATGTTGTTGGTCCTTGGCCGTCACATCGGTGGAGGAAAGATGACACCGAAGCGTGGCAACTTTCATTCCCATGACGACACCATGGCGAAGAAGACTCATGCCTGCCCACCGGGCCCATGATCCATGATGGAGGTCTGAACAAGGAGAACTGTAAACGGGTAAAAGGTACTGCAGATGCTGGAGAATCCGAGATAACAAGGTGTGGGGCTGGATGAACACAGCAGGCCAAGCAGCATCATAGGAGCAGGAAAACTTGACGTTTCGGGCCTAGGTCCTTCATCAGAAATCAAAGTTGGGCAATGTTTCTTTATTTCTTCATTTTTTCTGCCTTTATATTTTTCATTTTGGTTTATTTTTCCGTGTTTTAAGATGGCGTCGGAGAGTGGTGTCACTGCACAACACTTTTCACTATATTTTTGTAACAAGATACACGTGACAATAAATCAAATCAAATCAAATCTGTCAATCTGTTTTCTTTTACCCTTTGGGATTTGGTAATGTTTCCAATTCAGGTGAGCCTTGCGTTTATGAGATAGTAGCTCCTAGAGCTCCTGGTCATTCTCATCAAACCAGTCTTGATGTTTCTTAATGGATAACCATTCTTGCAGATGTTGTTCGTATTTTTGTTTCCGGTGAAACTGACCCCACGGTGTTGACATTGGCTCTGAGATGTAATCTTCGAGAACTTTTTGGCTGAGCTGACCTTCGTGTGTTCATCCTACCTCACTCAGAGCAGCAATGCCAATGCCATAGAAACCAGAATGTGGACAGTGATAGTGGTGTGACGTTCAGATCTGTCACTTGTTCCAGAATGGTTTTGATCTTCCAGGTCCCAACTTCCTTTTGAGGGGGTGGAAAGTGACCGTGCATGGTTTCTTTTTAATGTGGGTTGATGGCTACAAACCAAATCCTCTGTAGTCCTGCCACAGCTATGGCAGAAATAACTGAGATGGTTGGAGCCCAGCCTGCTTTGCATGGAGAGGGCCTGACACACATAAAGGTGAAGGGGAAGCAATGTTGATGAAGTCAGTGATCATTTCATTGAATTGAAATTTTCTTCATCACAGAAAATTTGAGAATCTTCAAGAAAATTGGGAGAAGTCAGTTCTGCAGATGATCACAAGCTGGCTGAATTGGAGTCATTATGCATGCACATTTCTCGTTTAGAACTCCATCATGGTCCTTCTCTCTTTACCTTTAGGATGTCTGATTCTCTTCTTCGCTTTCCTCATTTCTGTGTCTTTTTGGTTTGGTTTGATTCATTATTGTCATATGCACCCCAGGACAGTGAACACTTTTGGTTTGTGTGCAGTACAGGCAGATCATACCACACAAAGTGCGTTAGGGTAATAGAACAGAGTGAGGAATACAATGTTACGAGGAAAGAGCACAAGAGTGAGATTAACGTTAAATTTAAAATTTGAGAGGTCCATTTAGAAATCTAATAATAGCGGGAAAGAAGTTGTTCTTGAATCTGTTGTTACTTGTATTCAAGTTTCTGCATCTTCTGCCTGACAACAGAGGTGGAAAGAGATTATAACCAAAATTTAGAAAAATAGGAACAGAAGTGGGTCATTCTGTCTTTCTGGCTGGCTCCGCCATTCAATATGATAATGGCTGGTCATCAAATTCAGTACCCGTTCCCACTTTCTCCGCACATCCTTTAATTTTCTTCTCCCTAAGAGCTACATCTAACTCCTTCTTGAGTCTGTCCCTCTCTCTCTCTCTCTCACTTGCTCTCTCTCTCTCTCTCTGAGAGAGCTCACAGCTCACCCTCACAATTACAGGGTAACTTGGCAAGGTCTTAATGAGACTTGCATTTCTGCGACAGGCTGTCTGGGTTCCCTGATGAATTACAAACCGACGATGTGAGTTTCTTTCCCCTGCAGAAAACCATGCACCTTTAAGTCTCATGAAATCCTTAATCACAATTGCCTGCTGTGCTTTGTTTGTCTCCAAGCCTCATCAGAAGATATTATTAAGACATTACGGTTGATCTGATCTCAGACTCTGAATTAATTAGCTGGATTTATCTCTAAAAATTAAATAATTAGGACACATGCAGAACTTAAAAAAGTCTTTAGCCTCTTGTGTGAACTACTTGTGTAATGTCTGGCAATAAATTTGTGCTAAGTATGTCATTAGTGCAGTATAACATGTGACCTAATGGTATAAAGCTCTCAGTCTCCATCTCACTGAGGTCTGTCCTTTTGCTGTGTGACATGCTGAGGGAAGCTTGCTGTGGTGCACTTGAAATGTTTGACTCGAGTTCAGACATGTAAATGATTGTAGTGTACTTAGATAAATACCAGGAGCTGTAATAAAAGTTCAATGAATGCTTCAGTACTACGTGACCCAGGTTTAATTTTTTCTATTACTGGAGCCAGCATATCACTGCGTGATTGTGACAGATCAGCTGTATAGCTTGCCACATCACATCACAACACTGTTAATGTGAGCAAACTCTTTACTAACAATCTGCAACAGATTCTGGAACTCTCCTGCACTTTCTTTCCATCCATACTTTTGATACACAGTCTTTTGCCTCTCTCTTTCAGCTCTTTCAAGTTGCTTTTAAACTTTGCAATTGCTGGCATGAGTGTGGAACTCAATCTGGATATGAAATACGAATATGCAAGCATTCTAAACAAGTGCACAAGACCTTTCAACTCATCAAGCCTGCTCCCTTAGTCAATAAGACCACAGCTGATTTACTTATTTAAAATTTCATCTTCTTGTCATCTACCTCTAATGACCTTTGATTCCCCTGCCTAACAAGAATCTATCACATATCAAAGAATCCCTAAAGTGTGGAAGCAGGCAATTCAGTCCAGCTAGTCCATACCACCCCTCTGAATAGCATCCCACCCTCAGCCATACCCCTACCCAATCCCAGTAACCCTGCATTCCCCATGGCTAATCTACCTAGCTAGCACATCCCTGGACAGTACGGTCAATTTAGCATGGCCAATCCACCCTAAACTGCACAGCCCTGGACACTATGGGCAATTTAGCATGGACAGTTTACCTAGCCTGCACATCTTTGGACTGTGGGAGGAAACCGGAGCACCCGGAAGAAACTCATGCAGACATGGTGAGAACGTGCAAACTCCACACAGACAGTCGCCCGAGGCTGGAATCACATCTGGGTCCCTGATGTTGTGAGGCAACAGTGCTAACCACTGAGCCACTGTGTCGCCCCAAATTTGTTTTAGAACTATTCAATGACCCTATCTCAGCCGATTTCTGAGGCAGAGAGTTCCAAAGTCACATTTCCCTCCATCAAAAAAAAAACCTCCTCTGGGTCCTAAAAGTGATACCGCTAATTTGAAAACAATTCTACTAATTTTGGGACATACACAAGTTTGGATGCAAAAGTCAAAAGATTGCCTTCTGAAAGTCAGAAAAGTTGGAACTGAGTGCCCACCTTGGGCCCTTGTCTCTATTTCATCCAGTAGCCCTCTGGTAAATGAGGAAGGAAAGCCACTAAGGTCTGCCGGGAAAGGACATTCACAAACTATAGGATATGCGCCCGCCTGTTAATCTGGGTTCTGTGTGACTACGTGACATGTTCAGAAATGTTCAGAAACAGATGGCAAGCCCTGCAACTTTGGCAGGGACCCAACATCGAAAAAAACATCAAATAATTGAGATGCTTCTGAGTTGCCATCCTGTGACCAGCTTATCTACATACTTTAGCACAAGGCAGGTAGAACATGTTCAGTTGAAACAACTACCCGCTTAATCTTGGGAGCTTAACAGGTCACTTGGCATATATGTGTTTCTTTTTTAATTCCCATGTGGGACATGGGTGTTGCTGGCTGGGCCAGCATTTAAGCCCATCCCTAGTTGCTCTTGACAAGGTGCTGGTGAGCTGCCTTTTTGAACCGCTGCAGTCCATGTTTAGTAGATAGACCCACAATGCCCTGAGGGAGAGAATTCCAAGATTTTGACCCAGCGAAACAGACTAAATGGGACATTGAGTCCAAGAGTGAATCTTTAGCTCTTTGTCGTTATATAAAACACATGACAAAGAAAAACCATGCAAGATGTCCACAGAAACATTATCAGCTGACAATAAATTCCAAATCAACAAAGTGACATCAAGAATGGCGACCAAAAGTTTGGTTGACCCTCCTTCTACCAACACATGGTGACAGTACCACACAGTTTGCCAAAGCCCCTCTCGTTGCAATCTCCCAATTCCTCTTAATTTCCCAGTTGTATCCCATGTAGCATTCTCAAGTGCTGGCTAAGTACTAGCTGAGGTGAATAACGAGAAAAGAGTCAGTGGAGATGGATCTTCCTTCGCATTTCCTTTAGTAAGTGGGAGAGATTTTTTTTTACAAACTGGGGACATGGTAGTGCAGTGGTATTATCATTGGCTTAGTAACCCAGAACGCAAGTTAATACTTTGGGGACATTGACCTGAATCCCAGTTTGAAGTCCCCCCAAGAAATGGACATAAATACGTGCCTGATGGTGACCACTGTTAATTGTCATTACAAAAATAAAACTGGTTCACCAATGTTCTTCAGGGAAGTAAATCTGCCATCCTTACCTGGTCTACCCTACATGTGACTCCAGTACCACAACAACATAGTTGACTCTTAATTGCCCTCCAGGAAATTAGGGATCAGAACTAAATACTGGCCAAGCCAGTGATGCCAAAATCCTGTGAATGAATAAAACAAATATGATTTCTCATTTTGCGCAGTGTATAATTTAATGACTGGATAATCTTCACCTCTTTTTGACAATACTTCCGTCCAAGGTACTGTTGCCCTCCATGAGCGTATGCCATTGTCTGGGCTGCACAGACATTGTGTTTTGTAACAGATGCTCTGGATTTTATTTGGGCTAGCTACTCCCTGGTCAGGCCAGCATTTCAGTCCACTTACAGTGGGAAAGGAGCCACAGCAGCACACTGCCCTGCCTGCCTGACATGACATTCCCAACGATATGATTTCCCCAACAGCAGAAATGTAGGCTTGCTTTTACTTTTATCGCCTTTAATCCTTATCCATCATTGCAAACTGTTCAAAAAACATTACTTTGTTCAGAGGCGATGAATGAGGACTGCAAGCGAAAACAATGAAAAAGGATTGATCATTCTCTCAAGCAGGTGCCTTAATTATAGAGTATAATTGCTCAGAATAGCGATGATGTTGAACTCCCTTGCTTATGAGATGTGACTGGGAGGTGGAATCTGCACCTGGGCAATCAGAGATGAAACAAATTGCTGGAGAAACAAGATTTGCAGAAGAGGACACTGCTTTTCTGTTAAGCTGTGATTAGTTTTCCTCTTCACTTTTCAGCACTCCAGCTCGAAATGTTGAGAAGTCTTCAAATACAGTGGTCAGATGGTGGCACAACTGGGTCCCAACAACCTGGTATGAGATGTGTGACTAGCTAATCAACTTGTTTCTTTGTGTGTGTTTCATTAGTTTGAGGCTCAAATGATGGTTCCTACCCCAATGGGGAAACTCTTCTTTGGGCAGCATGACAAATTATTGAAGGAGTCCACATCATTCATCAATAAATCCTTGAAAAGTAACTGCAGGTGTTTGCCAAATGATCACAAGGAGGATAGAAGGCAAATTCAGGTAGCTTCCTTTCCCCCCATAGAATCACAGGATCCCTACAGAGTGGAAGCAGGTCATTCAGCCCATCCTGACCACTGAGGAGTATCCCACCTGGACCCACTCCCCTTGTAATGCTACATTTAATCAGCCATAGCTTGCACATCTCTGGACTGTAGGAGGAAACCAGAGCACCTGGAGGAAGCCCAGGCAGACATGGGGAGAATGTTCAAACTCCACACAGACGGTTGCCCGAAGCTAGAATTGAACCCAGGTCCCTGGTGCTGTGAGGCAGCAGTGCTAGCCACTGAGCCACCATGCCACCGTGCCACCCTGCCACCCTGTCTCAGGAAGAGGGCAACAAATAAGTGAATCAGTCAATCCCTATCAGCGGTTATAATGAATTCCTCAATGTTTTGTGTTTGCTCTGGTGATTCGCTTAGGCTATTCAACTGGAATTTGCATTTATAAATCACCTTTCAGTTAGTGAACAATCCAAAGCATTTTACAGGAACATTATCAAAACAAAACAAGACATTAATACTGAGGCAAACAAGGAAACAGTGATTAAAAGTTTGATGAATCATATAGAGCAATATAGATGGTCCACTAAAATCCTTTATGTTAGGCGACCGCCGTTCTTTCCTGGTCTAGCCTACATGTGAATCCAGACTCTCAGCAATGTGGTTGACTTTTAACTGCCCTCTGGGCGATTATGGATGGGAAATCAATATTGGACTAGACAGCAATGTCCATATCTTGTGAATGAATTTTAAAAAATGAAGGAGAAGTTTAGAGGAGAAAAGACAGAGGTGTACAGGTTGTAAGGAACGAGCAACTGAGATTTGGGTTAGAAATTTGAAGACATTGCCACCAATAATGGAATGTGGGGAATGTACTGGAGCTTAGAATTGCAGGAACACATAGGTGTCATAGGACTGTAAAGGTTACAGCAATGGAAAAGGACCAAAATCATTTGTGTAATACTTAATTACCCATTCCAAGGTAAACATTGGATGCTGATTACCCTTTGGGAATCAAAGTAATAAATTGCCAAACTTAGCATAGGGATCTAAAGCCAAGTACCCCTCTCCTTTCACATCCATTTCTCCTCTGCCTTATGCTTTTCTGGATTCTGATTCATATTGAAAAAAACACGGAAGTAATCAGAGCACCACTGAGCCAGTCTTTACTTCTTTGAATGCCAGGCTAAGCCAAGACTCCACTTGCCTGTTTTAGGGGTATTTTAAGGATGAAGGGTTATTATCTAAAGAAGAGAAGGAAGCTTGCTCAGATGGTCCTGCATTGCAAAACACCATCTTCAAGTGTCATTCATTCTATCACTGTGTGTAGCATTTTGCAGTTCTCAACATAATTTTCTTAAATTAGAAGAACATTAGTGTCATTTGAGACACAGAGTAAGCTTTTGAGAATCCCACTGACTCCAACACTAATGACAGAAGTCTCCAAGATAGTTGCAACTTCAGGACCATGCCCGGGACTGCATTGAATAATCATAAATTGGAACCTATGGGAGTACAGCACTTCCAGAGATTGATTTGACAAATGTTAATTATCCCGTAGTACTGGAGACAACAGAAAAATTTTCCTTGTGCCGTACACCTCATACTCTTTTAAATCAATTAACTGTTTTCAAACTGCGTGATTGTCACCTTTTTTTGTACAGTAAGGTAGCAATGATGCTGCAAAACAATAGTGTATCCTGCCTTCCTGCCTACAAAATGCACTGAAACACCTTCAAATCTACAATCTCCAGCACCAAGAAGGACAAATTCAGCAGATGCACAGGATCACTACCAGCCACAGGTCCACTCTAAGTTGCCCATCATCTTGAGTTGGAGTAATATTGCCATTCCTTGAAGTTTATTTCCAACAGCGCTGTGGGAGTACATACACCACATCACTGCAGCAGTTCCAGAAGGTGGCTTACCATCATCTTCTCAATGGTAATTTGGGATGTGCAACATATGCTGACCAAGTCAGGGATACTCACAGCCCAGGAACGAATAATGAATAAATCAACAGCATTTCAAAGCCATTTACTATTTCATTAGATTTGATGGAAATCTCAGGTAGGGGTCCATAAAGTCGTAACAAATAGGAAAATGTTAGGCCATTGAATCTACTGAACCTAACTGCACCATTCATTCAGGTAATGGTTGCTTTGGCTATGGCCTGAACACCACCTTCCTGCTCATTCCCCATGACCCTTGATGAATGATTTATTTATGTCCCTTGTCTTCTTCTGATTATGAAATAGTGTGAACTATTTCTGAGGTTTTTGCCAAAAAGTGATCCAAAATCAAATTGTTTATTTTCTTTTTTATTCCTGATAATGTTTTCAGACAAGGATACAATTTGCTTAAGGGTCAAAGGTTATGTCTGATAAAGGGTGTTGAGAATATTGAAGAGCACACAATGGACAGCATTTGGCAGCTCTATGTCTCTGTAACGAAGCTGTCAAATTGCCCTATTGCTAGTGAAATTAATTGTTTTGAATACATCAAACAAGAGTTTAGAGATGTCAGCTCTATAGTTTTAATGACAGTTAGTAGAAAATGAAAGCTTAAAAACAATTTACAGATTTATCAATGATTAATATGGTTAACGCTATTCTTCAATTACTTACCAGAATATCTCCAACAGCCTCAAATTATTAATAGGAATTGCTGGAAAAAATCAACAGACCTTGCAGTATCTGTGGTAAAAGTAAGTTAACATTTCAACTGCAATGACACATTTTTAGACCCTTCTGTTTTGTCTCTCCACAGATGCTGCCAGATGCATACAAGTTGGACTAACGGGTCTGTTTCCGTGCTGTATGACTCTATGACAATAACTCTATAAGTGACTGAGTACTTCATTCCATGGAATGTTTTACCAGGTAAAAGGTGCCATGCAGTGGCAAATCGTTGTTACTGTTTTGCCTTAAAAGTGCAAAGTTGCTGGATTTTGGTGCTATTTCTGTGAGTGGACTCTGGAACTTAGCGAATTGGCTATTTTCACTTGCAAGCTTATTCAAGGATGTTAGTAGGTTCTTTTATTGAAGAGACGGGGCAGAAGAGAAATGGGGACACTGAGGTGCAGGTAGAAATTCCAGTTTTGTCCATCTCAGCTTTTATCCTATATATTTATATGAGGACATTCCAAATGTTGATGTTAGACAATGATCCGAATTTGACTTTCTCAGGTTGCAATCTGTGCCATTCAGCCCCTCAAGCCTGCTCCGCATTTGATATGATCATGGCCGATCTCATCACAGCCCCAACTCCACTTTCCTGCCCGCTCTCCATAACCCTTTGACTTATCACTCATTAAGAATCTGTCTATCTCATCCCTAAATTTACTTAGCGCTCCAATGTCCACTGCACTCTAAGATAGTGAATTTCACAGCTTCATGAACTTTTGAGAGCAGTAATTCCTCCTCATCTCTGTTTTAAGTGTGCCAGGGGTTAGTCTAAAACTAAGACCTCTTATTTAAGTTGCCCCACAACTCTCTCTGTTTACTTTGTCCATCCCCTTTATTGTCTTACGTGTCTCAATTAGATTGCCAATACATCTAACTCAGCCTTGAATATATCCAACTCTGAGAGTGCTATATTGTCAAAAATGCTCTCTTTCAAATTAGATGTTGAACTGGGGCTGCAGTTATCCACTCAGGTGGCACTATTTTGAAGGAAAACAGAAAAGTTCTCTCCAGTGCCCTGGCCAATATTTATCATTCAGTCAATATGACTTGAGGAGATTTCCTAATTATTATTGCACCGTTGCCTTTGGTAGCTTGCTGTGTTGCCTGCAATGATAGCAGCAATGACAATTTGTAAAATGTACCTCTTCTTGGGTAAAGTACGTTGCCCCAGCCTGAGACCCAGAAAGGTACTAGGTAAATGTGACTCTCTCTTTCTCTCTCGGATCTTTATGAGCTCCAGCTCAGAAATGTTTGAACTAAGCAGCTCCATCTCAATGCACCACAGCTGATAGAATACATAGCATTCATCTGTCAGATGTCAATCAAAACTGCTATGACTGACTTATCATAGAATAGAATAGAATTATTACAGTTTGGAAGTAGGCCATTCAGCCCATCAAATCCAAACTGACTCTCCAAAGAGCATCCCACCCAGACCCCCCACCCTACCCTATCCTCATAACTCCACATTTTCTATGGCTAACCCATGTGCCCCTGAACACTATGGGCACTTTACTATAGCCAATCCACTTAACCTTAGCTTTGCGTCACAGCTAGAATCTGTTCTCCAAAATGTCAGTGTCAAGAAGCGGAAACATTCCAAATCCAACTGGCACAACAGTTCTGCAAAACTAAGATCAGTCATCATTGAAGTCACATGGTGATGTCAGTTAGCTCAGTTGGCTGCCGAGCTGGCTCATAATACAAGACATAACACCAACAATATGGGTTCAATTCCTGCACTGGCTGAGATTACCCTTACACTCGCTCTTTCTCAGCCACTCCCCTTGCCCTGGGGTGTGGTGTCCCTCAGGTTAAGCCACTGACCATTGTCTCCTTCTAATGAGAAAGCAGCCCTACCATCTGGTAGAATTATGGCTGCTTTACATCTTATTAATAGAGTCTTGGCAAAACCTAAAATGGAAGTGGTTTTGCATCTCGTGACTTAACCTTTCAGGGAGCACTATATTCCCCAGTAATTTGTTGTCTGGGCTATTAATTCCACCATCAATATCAAGATAAAAACATTTATTTCCTGCAGTAGAAGTTTGTTTGGAGAAAGGCTGAAATTGCATCAGACACATTATAACAATTTCTGACCTTTTCAAGGTCTAATTGAGACAATGCGAACAGAACTCAGAGTGATTAAATTTCACCTACTCTAATTATAATTTCAGTAAGATCAGTCTGGAAGCACTTGTCTCTTTTTCTGGTAACAGTAAGGGTCTTCACTAATCAAAGTTGTCCATGCATTTGTAATACACACGCAGAGTCCGAGGCTTTGCCATAGCTCAGTGAGGTTGTAGAATTCTGCTAGGTCAGTGTTTGAAGGAGATCCAGGCATGAAATGAATTCGAAAAGTGCTTGAGCAATGATACTTCAGAAATATCAGTATGGGAATAACCTCCCAGTTGCCGGCTAATCACTGCAAATAAAACATGCACCAATATGTGCATGTCCCATCTCTAATTTCTCTTAACAATGCGTGGTGAGCTACCTTCTTCAACTGACTTTGTTCCTTTATGTTCTTATGACGCACCATGCGATGTTTTATACATTATAAGTGGTTGACAAATGCATTCTGTTGTTGTCGAAGGTAACATTGACCTGAGCTGGTCGCATTGAATAGCTCAACAGGCAACCTTTGCTACTTTTTTTATGTTCTTGGGTAAATTATATCCTCTTCATCAATGCATAAACAGGCAGAAAAGAGAGTGCGTTAAATAAACAAAATGGAGCATAAAAATGTCTGATACGATTCCCGTGAGAAAAAGTTTTTTAACCTTTTTTACAAATTTTGCATCAACAATCATACTAAAATCAATATAAATAAAAGATGAATTAATAAGAAATTCAAGGTCAATATAAATTATAAATTGCACATTAAATTGCAGATACTGAAAAGATAACGTTCACAGATTTATCAGCCCGCTCATTCAGCATAAACGGCATTAATTTAAGCCACACAGTCCTTAAAAAGCCTTGATTTTCCTCAGGTACAATTACAGCTCCTTTCCTTCAAAGATTTAGTCATCTATTCTCGTCAGAGAGCACCTCCAACTTTACGCAGGTTCCACAGGCACCAGGTATAAAATGGCCGTGCTCCTCCGGAACATTCTCAGCCATGCTGCCTCTGGTCTTGTTTATGTGGATCTACCAGAATCACCCTTATCTGAACCATTAGGAATGCCCTCGACCATTGTGTGGCCAGTCCTGGTCATTCAATTATATCCAAGTAAAAGAAATAGGGTAGAACCTTGTATTTGTTTATCCCGTTTCTATGGATTCACCCCTTATTTCTGAATAACAACAACACCTTCTCTTCCCACTAAAACAAGATCACATGAGCTAATGTTTGGACAAGGGACCCCATGGGTCATGGGATCAACTGTATTTATGCCGTGAGCAAGTTGTTTTCTGGACAGCCAACACTGACAGTTTTCAGATATCCAACTTAATTATTGTGCACTCCTCATGCTAATAAGAATCCAAAAAATTCAGGGGCACCTACAATTACACTCAGGATCTGTGTGGATTTGAGTGCATGGCCTGACAAAAAGGTGATAGATCGCACGTTCACCATCACATTTCTCATGCAAGTGCCCAAAAGCCGCTCCAGCTGACTTTCTGAAGAAGGTCAAATCTGGATGACCCTTTGCTATTGCTCTCTCCAACAATCACCTCCAGCAGCCCAAAATGACTCTGGCTTCAGCCTGACAGACATCACGACACTCCCCCAGTGCAATTTTAAAGTGGTGCCATTGGTGGACTGATATTGAATGGAGACCAGCAACAAAGAGGTGGTTGGTGGACAGGACTTTTTGTGAATTAGGGTGAAATGTAAGATGTAAATGAATAAACAACAAGGGCCAAACACATGCAAGTGGGACTAGTTTAGTTTGGGAACTTGGTCAGCATGGACTAGTTGGACTGAAAGGCCTGCTTTCATATTATATGACTCTATGACTGTGTAACTTTAAGCAATGACATAGCCACAGTGCAAACCTACATTGTCAATTAGAGAGCAAAATCAGGCTTTTGTCACTCAGACACATGGTTGCATGGTTACCAGCATCTTGTATTTAGAAGGAGATAATTCCAACAAAGAGGTTTTTGTTCCACTTTTGATTGCACTCACATAAATAAACAACAACACTGTAATTCAGAGTTGCTTCTCACAATGGAAACCTTGTTGCATCTCGCAAACGTTGTACAGCACACACGTGTTGTTGAGGCAGAGAATTTTTTTCACGTTATTTTGTGAGGTGTGGTATCACTGTCTTTATTGACCAATCCTAGTTTGCTGAGGATTGGAGTTGCTTTTTGATTGAACCATTGATGTGAAGCTTGTCTCAGAATGCAGGCAGATCTTGGATGGGACAGAATTTGATCCTTCTTGACCTTTAGCATCAGTTCTGGAATCTCAGCTTTACACTATACTCGTAAGTAGCAGGTATTAAGAAATAGAAAACTGCATATCCAAGTTTGTTGGTGTAATTTAATCTTGTTAGCTCAATGAGTAGTGTGGACAGTAGCAGAAAGTTACAACAGGACATTGATAAGTTGAGGAGTGGCATAAACTGTGACTGAAGTGAATTGTGAAGTCGTCAATGTTGGACTAATGATGACAAATCAAAGTATTTACTATATGATGAGAAGCTGGAAATTGCAGAGAAGCAGAGGAACTTAGTGGCCCCAGGTACAAAAACTGCTAAACAAAAACTAATGGCCATAAGGTAAACGTTAAGCGAAATGTCCACGGGGATGGGATATTGATGATTTTCTCAAAAGGCTGTGGAATACAAAAAAGGGTGGATGTTATGGTACAATGATGTGAAGTGTTGTTTAGACCCTCTTTATGGTATATTCTGCTCTGTGCAATGTGCCTCAGCAAGAATACGTTAGCCTCGTCTGAGGTTCGGTGCATGTTCAGAATTATATTTGGTTATATTTGGTTGAAAAGGGTTAAATTCTGAATAAAAGGTGGCACAGAACATAAGAGTTGCTGAACGAGACAGTAAATCAAAACTTTTTGAGTTGGGTTGGTGTGAAGGCTGGAGTTAAGTTTGGAGAGTTTGGGGAGGCTGGTGGGGTTGGGAATGTCAGGGGCAAAGGGGTGTACTTAGGTGGGGGATGTCAATAATTCCATTTTATTACTTAGCCTGGAGTTGGAGTAGGTATTTAATTCTCTCACTTTTACTGGATAACATAAAGCTCAAGTGAGGTGGATCATTCTAAACCTTTGACTTTAAGGTATTTTTCGGAGGGTTTTTAACCGACACGAGCTGCCCATCAGAATGTTGAATTTCCCAGACATTACCTTCAGAGCCAGCTCCATTTGGATTTCCATATGGTCCTGACACACATCTCCAGTTTTCACTGCAGAAATAAATGTCTGGTCATTAGAGTATCTGCAACAATTACATTCATTCAAGTCAGCATTGCATCTGTTTGAATGACAGTAGTTTGATTATGAAAAAAAACGAAAGAACTGTGAATGCTTTAAATTAGGAACAAAAACAAAGTTGCTAGAAAAGGTCAGCATTTGTGAAGGAAAAAACAGAGTTAAGGTTTCGGGTACAGTGACCATTCCTCAAAACAGTTCTGAGGAAAGGTCACCAGGCCTGAAACATTAACTCTGTTTTTGCCTTCACAGATGCTGCCAGACCTGCTGAGTTTTTCCAGCCACTTTATTTTTGTTGTTGTTGCAGTTTGATTATGTTTGCCAGTGAAAGACACAGGGTAAGTGGGACTAGTGTTGGTAGCAACATATTTTTGGTGGTATGGACTCAAAGGGCCACAGAGTTTCCTCAGTCCTGACTGATTTTATGGTTCTATGAACAAACAGTTAGATTAAGTGAAAGCAAAGTTTTTCACTCATTCATTCTGCTTGGCCTGTTCCTCAACATTTGGGAATATTTGCATAGCTGTGCGAGGAACACTTATATAATGATTCATTATGCACTGACAACTGATTGCTTTAATTTTTGGATTTTCTTTAATTGGAGAGAGCCCTCAAACTTATAAATAATTGAAAGGGATCCACTTTACTGACATAAACAGCTACTTGCACTTTCAACTTCGTTAATCAAATGGTGAGAAATCGACGAAGGGCCAGATCAGGTGAGGTAGCACCAGACCTTTCCCCATCTTTCCTCTGAGTCCCCCAGCCCCTCCCTGCATCTGCCACACCCCCCCATCTCCCACCTATGTGGTGTACAGACATGAAACTCTATCAGTGGCAATTGCTGTCACAGTGACACCAGTCTGTCAGACCCTACCAGCATCCATCCTGGTTCCCGAAGCAATGGACTAAAAAGAACAGGGACTGCTACCATTCCCGAAAGGGAGAAAATAAAGAGAAAACTCATTGGTGACAGAGAGGGCTTGTTTAAGTAACACTGGACAGGATGAAGTGATTCGCTGGTGTACTGATACAAATGCCTCGAGACAGGCTATGGTTGGGCATTGTGACCTATCTTCTGGCTGACGCCTTTCAAAATCTTTCACTAAGTTATTTGGTGTTGGGCCTTGGAATGTTGTTAAATTGGAACTTGGAGATGGCGCATTCACAGCATAGGTTGGGGGAAATATTGGTGTGGGTTCGTTGGGGGGCAGGGAGGTACGAATTGAAAGTGTGATCAACACCATAATGTGTGATCCCTGCTTTCTTGTACTTTCCATGGTTCTCAGCTTGCCAGTATGCACCTATCCTTTCAGCTCAGCCTAGATCCCTCTTACTTACCCTTGATGTTTCAACATCTACCTGTGGCTCACCAACTGCTCTGATCATTGATGGGTCCACTTTGTGTCTGGTTGACCATCTCTCCATAACTAGCCCATTTCCTCCATAGGGCCACTTTGGTTATAAAGGTTGACTGGGACTTTCTTCTTCTTTGGGAAAGGAGAAGGTGAAGAGGAGATTTGACCAAAGTTTCCAAAATCATCAGCACAGTGTAGCTAGGGAGAATGTGCTCCTTAAAAAGGATTGAGAATGAGAGATTGGATTGGATTGGAAGAAATTCACTAAAGAAACAGATGCAATGGAACAATATTTTCACACAATAGGTCGTTAAGGCATGGAATGCAGTGTCTGGCCTGGACAAATTTTTATTGCACTCTGATAATGACCCACACGTGAAGTGCGTAGGTACTGCATGAACTGTTTTCAAACTATCCTTCAGATATAAGCATCAGACACATTTGACATTGTGTTCACAGACCGACACTGGGAATATTTACAATGCAAGGAATAAATTCCATGTTCCAGATTGCTTAAAGGAAGGAAGAACTTGCATTTGTAAAGCCTCCTTCAAATTTGTAAGATGTCCCAAAGCACTTTATAGTTAATTAGATGGTTAAAGTGTGGGTACGATTCTGATATAGGAAAATTAGCAGTCTTGTTTTGCACCGTAAGATTCTGCAAGCCGCAATATAATCACAATCACTTAAACTGCCCAGAACTATTGATTAAGGAGTTAATTTTGGTCAGGTTATTGAGAGAAACATCACCTGCTTTTCTTCAAAATGGTGCCCTATGATCATTTTCCATCCCCTTAGTATGGCAAAAATGCAATATTTTCTATAAAAGAACATACTTCAGACAGTTCAGATCTCTCTTGTACCACACTAAAAGTATCGGCCTAGGCTATGTGCTTACATCCCTCGAGTGGAAGTCAAACTCACAACTTAGAGAGAAAGACTCCAAAACCCTGGACCATATCTGACAGTTTATATCAGAGATAAAAGGTACTGCAGATGCTGGAGAATCTGAGATAACAAGCATGGGGCTGGATGAACACAGCAGGTCAAGCAGCATCATAGGACCAGGAAAA
>JAHRHZ010000223.1:8940460-8969562 GCA_024137785.1 Ginglymostoma cirratum | reverse complement strand
TCCTATGATGCTGCTTGACCTGCTGTGTTCATCCAGCCCCATGCTTGTTATCTCTGACAGTTTATAAGCAGGATTGTTACTGACCTGCCAAATCTTTGGAGGATGGTAAAGGCAGACAGAGGTTGTACTTTCTCAGTCTTTTCTTTTCAGTCAGCGCATATTAGTTATCAGACTTTATTCCAGAATTGATTTGCAATGTGACTGAATGTGTTGTTTGCAACAGAAACTGCGGAAAGTAAAAATATCTTGTCTCTGTGACTTGCTCTAGCCTTCACCTCTGGTTTAAATATTAACAAGTAACTTTGGAGTTAACTTAGGCCTCCATCGGAGAATCTCCATTAAGTGTGCAAAGTGATTTAGCCACTTGCCTGTTCAATTCTACAATTACACGGTGCTCGATATAAATGAAGTAAGGAAAACGCAATTGCTTTGTGCTCTCAGGAAATCACATTGCAGGAGGTTGATCACAACATGGAATAAATACACTGATTCATTTCATAAATATACCCAGCTCATTAAATATTAAAGCTCTTTCTAATTTCTCAGTAGGCACTCTCTCCAACCCAGAGTGGCTGAAAATGACCATCGCACAAATGTCTTCCAATCACTAGCGACTATTGGTTTTCTGACTTTAAATTATTCATGCAATGGCCTTTACAGCATTGTAAAGTGAAGCTTTGTCACTGATTATTGTATTGGAAAGTAATTTAGGCCTTTTTTCATCCTTCAACCAACTTATAGTAACGTAATTGTGGCATGTTCCAGAAAGGAAACAGATCGTTTTCAGGTAACTATCTAATTTCCTTATAAAAGGATACACAGATTCTGCATCAACAGAAATCGGAAGAAAAGCTTGCAGTTATATGGAGCTGTTCATGAACCCAGGAGTGTTTCACAGCAGGTGAAATACTTTTGTCCAAAAGTCATTGTCATGTAGGAATATTCGTGGCCAAAGTATACACTACAGACCCTGACAAACAGCAATGTCACAGGACTAATGGTAGTTGCCTTTTCCCTAGGATGGGGAATTTCAAGACTAGGGGGCACGTTTTTAAGGTGAGATTGGAGATTTAAAAAAGGCATGAGGGGCACATTTTTTACAGAGGGTAGTTTGTGTATGGATTGAACTTCCAGACAAAGTGGTGGATGTGGGTACAATTACAATGTTTAGAAGACATTTGGGTAAGCACGTGAATTGGGTTTGGAGGGATATGGATCAGGAGCGGGCAGATGGGACGAGTTTAGTTTGGGATTATGATTGGTTGGACCTAAGGGTCTGTTTCCATGCGGTATGAGACTATGACTCGAAGACTAGATATTTCTTGTGGACTTATTGGCCAGGACAGAAGAGAAAACTTCCCAGCTTATTGTTAAATTGTGCCACAGGATCTTCAGCATGTATCTGAGGAGACAGATGAGGACTCGTATTTAACTAACCAAAAAAAAAGGACTGCAGATGCTGGAAATCGGAAACAAAAACAAAAATTGCTGGAAAACCTCGGCAGGTCTGGGAGTATCTGTGGAGAGAAAGCAGAGTTTATGTGATGTTTATTTGCTATACCTTCAATTCTTTGTTCAGAATTTAAAGCTTTTAAGTCAAACATAATTCTGAACATACATTTAAACACCAACAAGGTTAATGTATCCTTTCTGAGGCACATTGCACAGAGCAGAATATAACATAAAGAGGGTTTAAACAGCACTCCATATAATAGTTCCGTAGCATCAATCTTTTTTGTATTCCACAACCTTTTGAGAAAATCACCAACATTGATTGATTCAGGCAAATTAGGCTGTTTCGATACAGAATTTGCTGTCCAATAGAAGACAGAGGGTGGTAGTAGATGGAAAGTATTCAGCCTGGAGCTCGGTGACCAGTGGTGTTCCGCTGGGATCTGTTCTGGGACCTCTGCTCTTTGTGATCTTTATAAATGACTTGGATGCAGATTTGGAAGGGTGGGTTAGTAAGTTTGTTGATGACGCAAAGGTTGGTGGAGTTGTCGATAGCGTGGAGGGCTGTTGTAGTTTGCAACGGGACATTGACAGGATGCAGAGCTGGGCAGAGAAGAGGCAGATGGAATTCAACCCAGAAAAAAGTGTGAAGTGATTCATGTTGGAAGGTTGAATTTGAACGCAGAATTTAAGGCTAATGGCAGGATTCTTGGCAGGGTGGAGGAACAGACAGATCTTGGATTCCATGTCCATAGATCCCTCAAAGTTGCTACCCAAGTTGTTAGGGTTGTTAAGCATGCTTATGGTGTGTGGGCTTTCATTGGCACTGGGATTGAGTTTAAGAGCTGTGAAGTTATGCTGCAGGTCTATGAAACCCTGCTTAGACCACACTTGGAATATTGTGTTCAGTTCTGCTCGCCTCATTATAGGAAGGATGTGGAACCTTTACACGGGGTGCAGAGGAGATTTACCAGGATGCTGCCTGGACTGCAGGGCAGGACTTATGAGGAAAGGTTGAAAGCTAAGGTTTTTCTCATTAGCGCAAAGAAGGATGAGAGGTGACTTGATAGAAGTGCACAAGATGGTGAGAGGCATAGATAGAGTGGATAGCCAGAGACTTTTTCCAGGGCAGAAATGACTATCGTGCGGGGGCATAATTTTAAGCTGATTGGAGGAAGGTACAGGGGAGATGTCAGAGTTAGGTTCTTTACACAGAGATTGGTGGGTGCTTGAAATGCATTGTCAGCGATGGTAGTGGAGTCACATACATTAGGGACATTTAAGCGACTCTTGGATAGGTGCATAGATGATAGTAAAATGTCGGGTGTGCAGGGTAGATTTAATCTTAGAGTAGGATAAAAAGTCGGCACAACATCGTGGGCTGAAGAACCTGTGCTATGCTGTGCTGTTCTATGTTCTATGTTCTATGTTCTGTTTATTTATTTTCACATGTACTGAAATAAAGTGAAAAGCTTTGTTTGTGAGCAGTACAGGCAGATTATAGGAAGCAAAGGGTGTACAGATCAAAAAGACATAAAGGCATACAGGTCTCATTGCACTAGGCGTGTGCAAGGTAAGATCAAGGTTAGCAAGATCAGCATTGTTTGAGGCTAGAGATTCCATTCATCAGTCTAATAATGGCCAGGAAGAAGCTGTTCCTGAACCTGCTGGTGCGTGTGTTCAGGCTTCTGTTATGTGCTGCCTGATGGAAAGGTTGTAGGAGTTTATTGTTTCCAAGGCAGTGAGCCATTTCATGGAATCCATGTATGGGAGGTTGGCTTCTGTGATGGTCTGGGCTGTGCACACCACCTTCTGTAATTTCTCACAGTTCTGGGCAGAGCAATTGCCATACCAGGCCGTTATGCACCCGGACAGAATGCTTTCAATGGTACATCTACAGAAGTTGGTGAGGGGCTTTATGGACATGCCAAATTTCCTGGGCCAACTGAAGAAGAAGAGGCATTGGAGTGCCTTCTTAGCTGTCACATCTACATGGAAATTCCAAACCCTATGACATTTCACTTAATTTTTACTTTGTGTTTGTTGTTTTTTGTTTAGCAATTTCTGTATTTGAGGACATTAAATTCTATTTTGGGTCCAGTGTCCATACTTCAGAACTCTCTGGACCCAAAATGTTAACTCTGTTTCTCAGTCCACAGATGTTGAGTTTCCTCAGCAATTTCTCTCCTCTTCTGAAAGATAGTATCTCTGACAGTACAGCACAACCACCTTTCCACACAGGAGTATCAATGTCAAATTTTGATGCTCAGGTGGAATGGGCCTTGAAGTTGGAGACTTGTTGAAATGACTCCACAGAGGCTGGTACCCCATCACTGAGTCACCCTTTATTTACGCGTGCATAGTACTTGACGCTGCTCTGGCTTCTTCAGAGTCAGCTCTCAGAGTGAACAGAACTTCTGACACTCCTGTTTATATCTGTCAGCCAGGGATCCCTGATTGGATCAGATTAACAGCCCCATTCAGAGAACTCATATTCTATGAGGTCCACCTGCTGACCTTGTTACAATCCCTACATTTGTGACCCAGAGGGGAGAACACTGTAAGCTCAAATATGGCTGCTATTGAGCTCGAAATGTTACCTCATTAATGACAATCATACAATAGGGAATTGTTGATTAAAATAAAAACCCATCTGCTTCACTAATGTCATTTCCATGGTATCTGATCTCTATGTGACTCCAGACTCACTGCAATGTTTTTCACTCTGAATCACCCTCTGAAATTTTACTATTGTAGCACAGGGAGTTAAAACTGACCATGTGACCAAGTACGCATCATCAAGCAATGTAACATGATCTTCCTCTCTCTTGTGGCAAGATGAATGCACAGTTCCTTAAAAAAAAGCTTTCCTCACACCAGGAGACTCTGTAGTATTCTTTTGTGGCAGTAATAAGACCAGAATTTTAGAGTAATAAGCCATTCAGTTATGTTAAACAGGCAAAGAAGTAAACCTAATGTGAGTAACTATGTCACATTGGCTGGTTGAAGAAAGCAATTAATTATTGCTTTCTAAGGGGTAGTTACAGAACAGCAATGAATTCTGATTATGCCTATGATGGTCACATTCTAGGAACAACAAAAATTGAATCACTTTTTTATTTTATTTATGCTTTTGCTCTTCTGTTAATTTGCATCCATTAACTCCACTCAGTCCATTGAAAATAAGTTAAAGAAACCTTAATGGTTTTGTATGAATCTTGCATTATTTATCGGAGGATTCAGTATAATCAATACCTCAATGCATTGGTGGGAGAGAATACTGCTGTATTGGAGGGTCTGATTTTTTGGATGTCATGTTAAATTCTGGGCTCCATCTGTTCTTTGAGATAGATTCATTTGGAACAGCAGTCAGCTCATCAAATATGTCTTGCTATTTAATATATTCATGGCTGATCATATGAACGTCAAGAATCAACACCATGCAGTTGTTCAGTCCAACATCTTTCTTCCAAAGGCACATCAAACAGGCTATCTGGTCACTTCATCATTTCTTGCAGCTTGTGCCACTTCACTATTCAGAAGTTGTCTGTCTGTAGCTGCCTCTAAACAAAAAGCAGCGATTGAATTACATCAGCACATTGTCACACTTCGAAGCATCTGGAAACTATGAGGAGGGGATAAATAACTTTCTTCAAAGGAGAAAGTCAGAAGTCACACGATAACAAGTCCAACAGTTTTATTTGAAATCACAAGCTTTCGGAGCACTACTCCTTCATCAGGCGAATGTCAGGCCATTGCTTCACCTGACGAAGGAGCAGCAGCGCTCTGAAAGCTTGTGAGTTCAAATAAACCTGTTGGGCTATTACCTGGTGTCGTGTGACTTCTGACTTTGTCCACCCCAGTCCAACACCAACATCTCCACATCATGGTTTCCAAGGAAAAGCATCAGAACAGAACAGACCATCTAAAACTTTCACAACATTCAATTAGATCACAACTGAACATAGTGACACAATCAATTTGATTCTCTCAGCCAAAATACCATAACTCAACCAAAAATTTATCTATTGAAAGCCTTCATATTCACAATTGACCTTTCAGCCTTAATAGTTTTCTGTGAGGGTAAGATTTCAGATTTCCACTCAAGCCTGTATGAAGGTAAATACGTTGATCCATGAATCCTGAAGCATTCAATTCCTTCATTTAATTTTAATCAATTTTGTCGTGAATTTGAATGCTGTGCCTCCATGTTCTGGGTTCCCTCATTGGAGCAAAGAGTCATTCTCTGACATGCCCTAACAAGCACTTCAATCACCTTTCCCATCACTACAGAGAACCACTGGCGTAATACTGATACAGCGGGGATGGTGGCATTGTGAGTAGTGCCACTGGACAAGTAATCATGGAATCACAGAATCGCTACAGTGCAGAAAGAGGCCATATAGCCCATCGAGCCTGCACCGACACTCCAAAAATCATCCCACCGAGAGCTAGCCCCCTATCCTATCCCCATAACCCTGTATTTAACATGGTCAATCCACCTAGCCTGTACGTCCCTGGATGTTCTGAGGATAGTTTTGAATCCCCACCTGGTAGATAGCGTAATTTGGTAAAGAAAAAGAAAATGCAGTTTAAAGAGCTGGTCTAAATATTGCCATTGTAGTAAAACCCACCTGGTTTACTAATGCCTTTCAGGGAAGGAAATTGGCTATTCGTACCTGTGACTTCATGTGACTCCAGACCCAGAGTGATGTGGTTGACTGCTAAGTTTCATCCAGGCAATTAGCGAAAGGCGATAAATAAACTTTCCAGTGATGTCCACGTTTGTTAAATAATGAAAAGCAACAGCGGGAGTTTGGAATGTCGGCTTGATGAGTAACAAAGTTCAAATACATGAAAACTTATCTGAATGATGCAAAGGTCAACCTGAATAGGAGGAAAAATGCAAAAGGGAAGTGATTTCAATTGATCAATTGTTGGAAAGGCTTGAAGAAAGGCTGGAATTGAGACAGATGAAGTTTAATTTAAAACCAATGGAGACTTGACATTATTTCACTTTTTGCAGTTACCATATTTTAATGTTTGCTCATATTGTAGAGTCAAATTTGAATCCTGTTGATTGGAGTCAACCCGTGTTAACAAACTCAAAATGGAGTCTGTCGCTTTTTTGACCCATACCACAGCTGGTATCACTGGCACCATTTTGAAAAGGGCCTATTTCAGATCGCCTAAGTCACTGCCCACTGCAGGCAATAGTGTAATTTTTAATTTCGAAATCAGAGACGTAAAGTTCAAATATTGCTCAAATTGCGATTGAGTTAAGGTTAGGGTTAGGTCAGAACGCGGAGGCTATCCCTTCTTCAGACTAAAAGCCAAAATGGACAATGCAAGGAGGTAAATGATCAGTTAAGGAGTTCTGGAACTGTGTGGCCAACTTAGTAAGATTCTAACTCTGCTGTGAAGAAACTTTGTCAGTTATCATCAACAATAATCTCTTGCTCTGGTGGCCAAAAGAGGTTGCCTCGTTTTATTGCTATCTGTCAGCACCTCCACTTATTGGAATGTTTGGTTTTTCAGTGTTTTAGCTTGCTTGCAAGGAATTGAAGGACCCTTTCTCCGTACAATAAATTTATGTAGTACCTTTATATTAGAAATAAATATTCCTAAGCACCTCATAGAGAAGTAATCAGGTGATAATCAGGAATTAGGAGTCTTAGCTCAATCATTTTTAATTTCAATCTAAAATCATAGCTTTGGAAAGCTAAGACTGTTCCTTTCAAACCTAGGGCTAGGACTCTGTAATAAGTTCAGCTCAAGATTCTGGTGATTGTCTGCCCATACCTAAGGAAGAATATCTTGGTTACATTAAGGATGATTTGAAGATGAGTTAGCTTTTTAAAGATATTTCTGTCACATTACTTCATTTTCTTTTTCAGGTCTGTAAAGTGGCCTGGCCTTTCAGAGGCTCTTACTCATTTAGATACGTGATTACCTTCCTAAAAGGTATATCAAATCAGGCCCAAGGCCTCAATGAATTGAGCAAACTTCATGTACAAAATGTAATGAGCATCCAGTGTACTCAGTGGGTACTGCTGTCAGCTTGGAATTAGGAGGGAGCAGAGTGAATTGTACCTTCGCTCTACTCTAAGTGTAGTGACTGAGCATGTCCTTAAGACTGTAGTGAAGTCAGGTCACAGAGCTGGAGTCTGTTGGTGTAGTGTTCCAAGTAAGAAGTCCTCTCTTACAATCCTCTTGCGTATTTAAGTTCAATGAAGCCTGTTGCTTTTCGGTCCGATGTAATGTGGACCTCATCTCACTGGAAGGGATGTAGCTTTTAAGTCACACTTCAGCAATACAGGCATAAAATATTACAAACACTCCTCATGCAGTACAACAGGAATACTGTAGAGATCATAGAATCATAAAGTACAAAAAAAGCCCTACAGGTCTGTATTGTCTACATTAGTCCTATTTTCCCACATTGGGAAGGCGATAGCCTAGTGATATTAACAACACGCTATTTATCCAAAAACTTAGTTAACATTCTAGAGACCAGGGTTTGAATATTGCAGTGGTAGATTTCAAGTTCAATTTTTAAAAGAAATATTTGGAATTAAGAATCTACTGGTGACCATTAAACCATTGTTGATTGTTGGAAAAATATATCTGGCTGTCCAATGTCCTTTAGGAAAGGAAATCTGCCATCCTTACCTTGTCTGATGTGCATGTGACCCAAACCCACAGCAATCTGGTTGACTTTCAACTGACCTCTGAAATGGCATTGCAAATCCAGTCAGTTGTGATGGAGACCTAGTATTGACCTGGGCACGAGAAAACACAAAGCCAGAACAGCCCTGTCAAGCTTGCCTTACTAATATCTGGGGGTTAGTGCCAAAATTGGGAGAGCTATCTCATAGACGAGCCAAGCAACAACCTGATATAGTCATACCCATGGAATCATACTTGACAGAAAATATCCCAGATACCACTATCACCATCCCTGGATTTGTCCTGGCCTACTGGCAGGACAGACCCAGCAGAGGTAGCTGAACAGTGGTATACCCTGGGAGTCTTCAACATTTACTCTGGACCCCAGTCCCCTCCAAGTCACTTACCATCCTGACTTGGAAATATATCACTGTTCCTCCAGTGTCAAAACCCTGAAGCTCCTTCCCTAAGAGCATCATGGGTCAACCTACATCACATGAACTACAGTGGTTCAAGAAGGCAGCTCATGGTCACCTCCTAAAGGGCAACTGTGGATGGGCAATAAATACTGGCCAGTCAGTGACACCCATGTCCCACAAGTGAATACAAAAAATGTTATGCCCAAAGACTTGATTATTATAATACTTCAAGTGCTTCTCCCAGTGCTTTTTAAAGTTTGTAAGGTTTCCAGCCTTAACTACCCTATCAGGCATGTGTTCCAGACCCTTACAAGCCTCTGGGTGAAGAATGTTATTCCTCAAGTCCCTTCTAAACCTTCTGCCTTTCACTTTAAAATAATACCCTCTTGTTATTGACACTATGACAAAGGGTGATTCTATCCACTGTGTGTGCCTCTCATAATCATTTACACCGCTATCAGATTTCTCCCTCAATCTTCTCTGCTCCAAAGAGAGCAACCCAAGCTTATGCAGCCTCTTTGCAGAGCTAAAATGCTCAATTCCAGGCAACAGCCTGGTGAATCTCCTCTGCACCCTCTCCAGAACAATTGCATGCCCATTGTTTATCGGTTCAGAGGTGAAACCAAGACCGCACCTGCCCACTTAGGTGAAGGCGACAGAATCGCCTGGTGGCATTTTGAGGAACAGCAGGGGAATTCATCTTAGTGCCATGGCCAACACCGATCCCCAAATCAACCTTATCAAGAGCCACTGATCATTGTCACATTGACGTTTGTGATCTTTACCTGTCCACAAATTGGTGGTCAAGGCTGAATAAACTGCAACGAGGTAAATAGCTAGTGTTTGCTTGTTTTTGTTTAAAGAATTACTTGAAGGACAAATATTGGTTAGGACACCTTTATTTGCAGTTAACATATCCAGCCGCTGGTTAAACACTCCGTTTCAGAAGCTGCCAGTTTCGATGTACGTCTCTGGTGCATTCTGTCTCTCTCTCTCATGCCTCTGTTCTCCAGGAACAAGGGAAAGGCGAGAGTCAGACATAAGAGAAAGTGAAAGAGGGTGAATATTTAATCTGCTGCAGGGGAGAAAGTGAAACTCAGCCGTCATTTGCCGTAGCTATTAACTGGACCACCTCAAAGCGAGATGCTGCAGTGGTTAGAAAAAAATGCACCTGTCATGCAGTCTACAAATTGTGTGGTCTGAGGACCTATTAAACCAGACAGAAAAGCAGCCCGCAAATCCAGTGATTACACCTCCATTGCTTATCACCTATTGACTGTTGTCACACTGTACCTTTCCATTTCCTCACGAAATAAATTAAAAGTCAGAATTAATTTGCTTGATGGAGGGTGCAGGTGGTTTTACATGTCACAGGCTAAATTTATGTGCTTTTCGGAAAAAAATAATTTAACCCTTCGATGGTGGAAAATTGCTTATTTTCCTTTTATTGATGGGTTCTCTGATGATGGGGCGAGGTGGGTTAGGTGCTGGGCAGAGATATGGGTTTGATTAAAATTTAGAGAGTGAGAAATTGAGGTCTTGTTGTTGCGCAGAGTGGATCAAGGCCTCTCACTTTTATCTCCGTGCCACACAAGGATGAACTGAGTGTGTCTGCCAGATGATAAACTTCAGAGGGCCGTTCTGAAGGAATATGCGACCGACGTGGTCACAATACAGCGCTGTTAGATCTGCAACTTCTCAGCGAAACAGGCTCGAGTGATTTTACAGACAAGCTTTAAAGACATAAGTGATTAAAAAAAATTGTTATGAATATACAGGCACATTAATCTGGAGGAGGCTATTCAGTCCCTTGAGCCTGTTCCCCATAAAATAAGATAATGGCTGATCTAATTGTAGTTAAAATCCATGTTCCCATTTACCTCTGATAACCCTCCAATACCTTGCTTCGCAAGAACTTTAGAAAGCACTGAAAATATCATAACATTCAAAGCTATGTGCCAAGTGCTGAAAAATGGGTTTAGTGTAAATAGGTTGGTGCACACTCATAGAACAGAGAACATAGAACAGTACTGCACAGTACAGGCCCTTCGGCTCACAATGTTGTGCCAATCTATTATCCTACTAAGATCAATCTACCCTGCATACCCTACATTTTACTATCCTCCATGTGCCTATCCAAGAGTCGCTTAGAAGTCTCCAAAGAACCTGACTCCACTACCACTGCCGGCAGAGCATTCCATACGCCCACCACTCTCTGTGTGAAGAACCTCCCTCTGACATCTCTCCTATACATTCTTCCAATCACCTTAAAATTATGACCCCCCCATAATAGTCATTTCCGCCCTGGGAAATAGTCTCTGACTATCCACTCTATCTATGCCTCTCATCATCTTGTACACGTCTATCAAGTCACCGCTCATCCTTCTTCGCTCCAATGAGAAAAGCCCGAGCTCCCTTACTGTTCTCATTAGAGAGAAGAAGGCTAAGAGGGGATTTAATAGAGACCTACAAAATGATCAGAGGTTTAGATAGGGTGGACAGTGAGAGTCTTTTTCCTAGGATGATGACGTTGGCTAGTACGAGGGGGCATGGCTGCAAATTGAGGGGTGATAGATTTAAGACAGATGTCAGAGGCAGGTTCTTTACTCAGAGAGTGGTATGGGCGTGGAATGCCCTGCCTGCCAATGTAGTTAACCCAGCCACATTAGGGGCATTTAAACAGTCCTTGGATAAGTATATGGATGATGATGGGATAATGTAGGGGGATGGGCTTAGATTAGTTCACAGGGCGGCGCAACATCGAGGGCCGAAGGGCCTGTTCTGCGCTGTATTGTTCTATGTTCTATGTTCTATGTTTATGTTCCCTCAACCTTTCCTCTAAGACCTGCCCTCTAGTCCAGGCAGCATCCTGGTAAATCTCCTCTGCACCCTCTATAAAGCTTCCACATCTTTCCTGTAATGAGGTGACCAGGCTCGATGGGCCAAAGGGCCTTTTCTGTACTCTACGACTCTGAGAATCTATCTACATCTGCCTCAAACATATTCAAGGACTCCTGTTCAATGACCTTTTCAGGGAAAGAGTTCCAAAGACTCAAGAGGGAAAATCAAACTGCCCTCTGGTGGTTGACTGTGGATGAGGCAGTACTATGCTCAAGGACTGTTCATGTGTAAGTAAGGGTGACGTGGTGATGGGATACCGGCCTCAGTCGAATTACTTCACAATCTATTAACCAATCTCGCTGCATTCACAGGAGTTGCTCCTGCTACAGCACTCTGGACCCCAGTCTGTTATTACACCAGAGCAAAGGACTGTGCCTCTGCCTAGCAAAGGGTATCAGACACACATCATGTTGGGACTCACTTGGGTGTAATGATGCTCATCACAACTGGAAGCCTCCATACAACAGTCCTCCCTAGGCTTCCTGTCCTCACAATCGTCATTCCCCCTTACTTGTACACTAGCTTACACATACCCACAAGCTGCACCCTACTTACCCATTGGTGACCTGCTTGTAACTCACTTGTTGTCCACCTTCCATCTCAGTGTCCTCATATGGAGCAACCCATCTTGAGTGAGGTTTACCAGAAATATTCTTTGGATCAAGGAATGCGAAACATTGGGAAATCATCAACACATTCCTTGTGATGAACCCCATCTGTCAAATGACAGGCTTTGAACTACCACAGCAAGAATGGTAAACAGGGTCAGAACAAGACCTGGGTCCAACTTCCACCACTGGGCCTCAGCACAAACTTTTTTATGTACTTGTGGATTCAAGAGAATGTTAGAATTTGGGAACTTCACAAAAATTAAGGGCAGTTGTGGTATGCAAACATCACCCACCATATGTGTGTTCTTCTTCAAGTCAAACTCCATTATGACTAGAAATTGCATTGTTTTCTGTTTAATCATCACTGGGTCAAAATCCTGGATCTCTCTTCTTAACAGCGCTATGCGTGTATCTACATTACACATACTAATGGTTTAATAAGATGACTCACAATCTCTTTCTCATTGAATCCTGGGGACAGGAAATAAAAATGGCTCTACTTGCAGCATTTGACTCCCATAAACATTTTAAAAATATAACCAGGATAAATGTATTGATGTAGAAAGTAAAATTGAAACCAGCCTAATTCCTAAATGTTAGTTCATCTGAAATTATAATCCTGGTTAATAGCAATACTGAATAAGTTAGGTCCCGGTCTGAGACCTAGCTTGATAAACCTTAAGCATATTTTTCTTTTTGTTGACCATGGGATCAGTCACTGAACACATTCACAACAGGCTGCCAATGTACTTACAATAAAAAAAGTTTATTACATGAAATAAAAATATGTACTATGTTATACCATACACGAAACAAGATAAAATAAATTCATTTGAAATGCCAGAAAGAAAGATTCAATTCTTTTGCCCCAACAATAACCTTAGAGGCAATAAGCTTACAGACGCTCAAATTTTAGTGAAGGATGTCCACTATCCACAGTCCAATGTTTCTCGTTCAGATGCAAAAGCAGAAATTGCTGGCAAAACTCAACAGGTCTGGCAGCATCTGTGGGCAGAAAGCAGAATTAACATTTTCAATCTAATGGATGTTCATCAGGTCCATCTTACGCAGACGATAGGGCTGTCATCAAATTACTTTTCAACAAATTTCTTTGCATTCGCTCAACGCTGTTTTCTTCAATTATTGTATCTATAATGTTACTTTCAACACACTGCTAACTCAGCTTGCTACTGTTACTGAAATGACGTCATCAACAGACTGGATGTTCTCCTCTCTGACACGAGCACAACACCTTCTGATTCTGAAGGTTTCTTGTAAGCAATTCAAGACTTCTCTCAAGCCCTGCTCTGACTGTCTCTGGCCTCTCTCTTTCTCTCCTTGGGTTGTAAAGCACAAGTCAGCAAACATATTCTTATTGGGGAAGTGATAGCCTAGCGGTATTATCATGAGACTGTTGATCCAGAGACCCAGATAATGTTCTGCAGACCCGGGTTCAAATCCTGCCATGGCAGATGGTGGAATTTGAATTCAATAAATTTCTGGAATTAAGAGTCTAATGATAATCATAAATCCATTGCCAATTGTTGGGAAAAACCCATCTGGTTCACTAATGCCCTTTAGGAAAGGAAACCACCATCCTTACCTGGTCTGGCCTACATGTGACTCCAGACCCAGAGCAATGTGGTTGACTCTTAACTGCTCTCTGAGCAATTAGGGATGGGCAACAAATGCTGCCTTGCCAGTGACGCCCTCATCCCAAAAACGAATAAAGGAATTATCTCTGCGGGGAGCTTGCTAGTCATTGAGCTAATATCACACGACCTCTTGGAAATGCTGTCATTAGTTCGCTGATCAAAATTATTTTCTGACCCTTGAAATAAAACAAGTCAGACCTTCACTAAACTGAAAATTAAAATATTTTCTTCCTTAACATTAGAACCTACATTATGATCACTCTTCGTACTGGGATTGACGTCCATTGCAACATCTTTGGAATAAATGGCATCAGGAGGACATTATTTGATCAAGAGAGATATTGAAATGCCCAATATGATCTGATTACCATTCTCAGTGCAACACCACACCAGACTTATTGAAATGCACTTGTTTTCAAGATAGCACTCTACTTTTTTTCAAATGAAAGAGACTGTCTCATTTTAACCATCCTGCATCCATACCTTTCCTCCCACAATATCACCTGCACAATTCCCAACCATCTCTCCCAGAAACTATTCTTGTTTTCATCCTGTGTCCCATCCTTTCTTTCTGCTTCTTGAGTTTTCCTTTTTTATCATGTTCTTTCTATATCTTGTGTTCCACCTATTTCTCACTCACTCTATCATCTTATGCTCCCCCTCACCTCTCTCTCACGTTCCTCTCTATCTTTGTTGCAAGTCAGCCTCTCTCCCTGTTTCACATTTCCTTTCTTGCTCTCTCTCTCTCTGTCTCACTCTCACTTTATTCCACCTCTCTCTCGCTCTCGCACTCATCTGTTCCCCTCTTTTCTTTCTTTCTCTCTCTCCTATGTTGTTAACTTATACTTCCTTTTGTACAGGTACCTGCTGCACCTGCTCTGCCCAATCCGTTTCATTCTTATTCTTATAAACCATCCTTCAAAGCCATTCCTTTGATCAGGCTTATAATATTTTTAATATCACCTTCTTTAGCTTTACATCCATTTTTGCCTGATTATACCACTGTCAAGTGCCTGCAGTCATTTTCCTGTTATACAGAAAAAAAAGCTTGCCATTGTGCCTGTTGAATAACTAAGTTGTGTTGTTTGTTTTTTTTGTTTGTGCTTTTACTGAGGAATTATATTTAGGCAGGGATCTGTCTTCTGAATCGGAGGAACACAGATATCTTGGAAGGCTGTGGGGCTGGAGGAGATATGAAGGCATGTGACCATGGAGGAATTTGAAAACCGAGATGAGATTTTTAGATTAGAAATATTGTTTGACTGGAAGCCAAAAGGTTGTAGCAGGACTTTTTGTGAGTTAAGACAGATTGGCTGAGGTTTGCATGACCTTAAATGCATGGAGTATAGAAAATGGGAGGCCAAGCAGGATTTCTTTGAAATAGTCAATTTTGGAGTCAGTAAAACATGGATTTCAAGGGTTTTGCCAACAGATGAATGAAGGCAAACTATGATGTTGTCACAAGGGGTAGAAACAGATGGATTTGGAGTCAGAAATATATTGCTGTTTTATATGATAACTGGATTGCATACAATCTGCTGTAGTCTCAGAGAATTGCCAGGAAGAGGGATGGAATGCTTAGGAATATGATCTGGAATAGTGACAAGCATAACGTGTCTTCCCAATACCTAATTGGATGAAATTTATGCTCCTTCAGTATCCAATGTCAGAAAAATATTCTTATTGTTTAACTGCAATAGTGGTCTGGTGATGTCAAGTTTGTGTTCCAAAATGCTATAGTCTGAGCATAGTTTTAGAATTAGGGTCAGACCATTCAGGAGAGATGCTTAGAAGCACTTGGACATACAAAGGGTGATAGATGTTTGGAACTCTCTTCCACAGTGGTAGTTGATGCTAGATCAATTGTTAACTTTAAATCTGGGAGAGATAAGTTTTTGTTAAGCAAAGATACTAAGTGATATGGGCCAAATGCAGCCATGTAGTCTTCTTGAATGGTGAAACAGGCTCAAGGGACTGAATGACCTGCTCCTGTTCCAATGTTCCAAGGTCTGAGTCCTGAATTTTGAAGCAATGCAATTTGATATGCACCTCCACCACCAACAACTCCAAATTGCCCAGGCTAACTTTGCAATGATAGAACACCCTTCCCTCATGATCTTTCACTGCTGCTGCAACAGACTAAAGATGAAAAGCTACCCCTAAAGGAGACAAATGACATTTTGACGAAGTCCAAGCCATGCTTGGATACCAACCTGCAAAGTCATCTTCATCCTTACTTTTTCCAAACTGACAATCAATTGGTTTCAACTTAGGGCTTTCTTCCATTCTTATCCTAACTGAATCTTATTGCAATAAAAATGTTCCCTATGAGTCTAATGCAACATTTTCAGTGTGAGGTATCTTTATATCTCTTCTTAGAATGAGATTGTCAAACTAAGGCCCACTGTAAAAATAACCAGTACTCCATCAATTTGGATTCCTTATCAGTCTTATAAATATTCTAAATGGTCCCCAACTCGCAAAGCCTTAAGCTGAGAAGGCATTTATACCCATTTTTGTCACTTTGATCTGTGTCAGAATCCAGAGGTGAACACTAGTTTTAATGGTTATGTCTTCAGACAGGGACACTGCACAATTATGGTAACAATATAAAATACATTAAACTAGTGCCGTGAAGACTCAAATGCTATTGAAGACTGTCACAGCTGTTCAAGTCTGCAGCAGCCTTTGCACTAAGAATGCTTTCAGAGCATTTAAAAATCTAATCTTCACATAATGACGGTGTGGGCCCACTGGTTTATTTTTCCATTTGTTTTATACAAGTGCAAATGCCCTGTGAGAACAATGGGACTTGTATCGATGCCAGGTGCTGGATTCTATTTATACAAGGATATTTTGGTGCTTAGGGTCGTTTCAAAACACCACATGCTGAATCTATTTCTAATGTGCTGCATATTGGATTTCTCTCATTATATAGCATTGTTAAACCGGGATGACAGCCCCAGGAGAGTCAAACACTCAAATGGATAAAACTCTGTCACAAAAGGAATGTTTTTCCATTGCTGCGCCAGAGTTTGAAGTTTCGAGTCAAACTCTTTTGTACATGGTTTTTGCTGCTCTTTGAAGCAGGCAAAACCCAACTGGCTAAATCTTGCAGAAAGTGAATTGCTCTCATTCAGCAACATTTCTTTCGGTGAGATTTCTTAAAGTTGCAGAGGCACCAGGTGTTGCAAAGTGAGTCTTTTATTGTTGCACATAACGAGTCCTTGGTAGCTATAGAAAGTGATTTATTGATGGTTTAACAAGTCAACAGCAAATCAGCAAATGGTGTGATGGCTTTCTGAGTAGGCATGAAATGTTTGACCTCCAGGGAATTGATTCTTCACAGAACAGAACATGTTGAAAACTGTAATTTCTCAAAAGCACATTGTAAGAAAGAAGAAACAAAAGAGAATGAAATTACAATAAAGGCACCTTCTCTGATCTCAGAACATCACAACGCACTTCACAGCCAAGTGAAGACACAGATGAAGTTAGATGTAAGTCAGAAGTCACATGGCAACAGGTGAGAGTCCAACAGGTTTATTTGAAATCACAAGCTTTCGGATAACTGTTGTTTTTGTCCACCCAATTCCAACACTGGCACTTCCACATCATTAACGTGAGTAATGCATACAACTTTGTATACTGGCAGGTCACTCAAACAATCATGTGAAAATTTTCACATGCAGTCAGTGTCAGTGTTAAATATTGGCCAGAACATCAGAAGAACACCCCTGCTTATTTTTTTCAAATGGTGCCATAGGTTCGTTCACATTTACCTGAGAGAGCAGAGGGGACCTGAGTTCAAATTCCCATCCAAAGGGCAAAACAGATTTGCACCACTTGATAGAACAGGTCAAACACATAACTCTCCATTGGATGCAGCCAAATGTCAGTCAATCCTAAATGAACTAAATTACGCTGTGGGCACTGTGAAAGTGGGATAAGTGCTGTAAAAGTGGGGTATGGGGTGCTGTGAGAGTGGAGTATGAAGCACTGTAAGTCTTAGGTAGGGGGTGCTGTGAGAGTGGGATGGGCGGTATTGAGAGTGGGATGGGGTGCTGTGAGATGGGGTAGGGCACACTGTGAGAGTGGCACTGGGGGAGCTGTGAGATAGGGTAGGGGGTGTTGTGAGAGTGGGGTGGGGGAGCTGTGAGAATGAGGTAGGGGTGATGTGAGAGTAAGATAGGAAACACTGTGAGGGTGAGATGGTGGTGCTGTGAGATGGGTAGGGGGTGCTGTAAGAGAGAGATGGGGGCGCTGTGAGAATGGGGTAGGCAGTGCTGTGAGAGTGGGATGGGGATGCTGTGAGAGTGAGGTAGGGGGCATTGTGAGAGTGGGATGGGGTGCTGTGAGATGGGTAGGGGGCACTGTGAGAATGGGATAGGGGCACTGACAATGAGAATAGTGTGCTGTGAGATGGGTGGGGGTGCTATGAGAACAGGGTAAGGAAGCTTTGAGAATGGGGCAGCAGGAGCAGTGAGACTGGGGTAGGGGGCGCTACAAGAGAGAACTAGGAGGCACTGTGAGAATGGGGTAGGCAGTGCTGTGAGGGTGGGATGGGAGCGCAGTGAGACAGAGAGATAGGGGGCCTGTCAGAGTGGGTTAGACTTTGCTCTAAGAGTGAGCTAAGGGTACTGTGACAGTGGGGTAGAGCATGCTATGTGACTGGGTTAGAAGGCGCTGTGAGAGTGGGATAAGAGATGCTGTGAAAGTGGGGTATGGGGCACTGTGAGAGTGAGGTAGGGGCACTATGAGAGTGGGATGGGGGCGCAGTGAGATGGAGTAGGGCACACTGTGAGAGTGAGATTGGAAGCACTGTGAGAATGAGGTAGGGGACGCAGTGAGAATGGGGTGGGGATGCTCTGAGATGGAGTGGAGTGCGCTGTGAGAATGGGGTAGGGGCCACTGTGAGCGTGGGACTAGGGTGTGCTGTAAGATGGTTTAGGGCTGCTGTGAGAGCTGGGTACGGGCCACTGTGAAAGTGAGTAGGGAGTGCTGTTACAGTGGGGTAGGGAGCGCTGTCAAAGTGGGATTGGGGCTGTTGAGAGAGTGAGACAGGGTGCACTGTAGCAGTGGGATCGGGGGCATTGTGAGAGGTGTAGGGTACACTGTGAGTGGGATAGGAAGTGCTGTGAGAGTGGGATGGGGGAGCTGTGACAGTGGGATTAGGGAGCTACGTAGTAATAGGGTAAGTGGCACTGTGAGAGTGGGATAGGGGATATTGTGAGAATAGTGCAAGGGTTACTGTGAGAGTTGGAGCCTGTTAGAGCAGGATAATAGTTATTCAGCTTTGTTGGAGTTCCATGGTGGTCGTTGCTGTCTGAGGGCTCAGGATGCCAACATTTCAGCTCCGGAGCCCACTTTGGGAAGACCTGACAAAGCGGGAAGAGGACCCAGATATAAAGTGAGTGAAGGAATGTTGTTTCTCACAATGAACCAGGCTGAGCTGCTGACAAATTGAAGCAGACTCTGAACAATTGCAAACCATTCTTGCCAACCTGCTGTGAATGAAAGTATACGATCAGGACATGAGCAAGCAAAAAAACTTCCATCATAAGTTTCTAGCACTGGGGAATGAATTTCACTCCGGGCCTTGCAGAGAAAGTAACTACTGAGAGCTTTAAAAGCAGGCCTATAATTTATTGTCAAACTCAAGCACCTTCTGGAGGTGACATTATACACTCTATATGAACCGAAGCCAATGAACAGGGAATGGTTATCTTTAATAAAGAATGACCTGTATGGATTGGTAATGTCGGACCTTAGGATTCATGCTGTTAATATTTGCAAAGCAGAAAGAAGTAATTGATGAATCAGTGGGTTTATTGATGTCTGCATCAGATGAGTTTCTTCCCATGGTTGTTAATGAAATCTTCAGTTTGAACTGATAAATGTGTATGATGTACAAGCAATGGCCAATGCAATCCTCAAAACACTTCAGGACAACACATTTGTCATCTTCTGATAGATCTTTATAGCGTACTGCTAGTTTGTTGCACTATGTAGGCATCATATAACCAGCAAAGGAGGACGATCTCATGGTGAGACAACCAGTATCACAATGCCAAACAATTATTCCACCTGCAGCCAGTGTGAAATTGCAACGACATCTTCCATCTATGCAATATCTGTACACTAAGGAAAATTTTATTGAACTTAACAGAGATGTAAAAAAGTAGAGACTGAACGGAAGAAGGGAAGATTAGACTAACGGAGACTGAAAGAGATAGCTTACGAAGAGGTATACGGAAAAAGCAGAGGGTTTATCAAGGTAAAAAAATGCCCTTTTGCCTCCTCCTTTCTCACCATCTAAGGCCACAAACTGTCCTTCAGGGTAAAGCAGTGATTAACTTGCTCTTACTTTGACTTAGAAGTCTGTGTCAGTTTATTTACTTTGTGGGACACAGAAGCCAGCATTGTGCCCACCTCTGATTGCCATTGACAAGGTGGTGGTGAGCTATCTTCTTCAGTGACTGCAGTCCACACCATGTGGAAACACCCATAGAACCATCAGGATGGGAGTTGAGCCCACGACTCTGAAGGAATAGTGACTGAGGTGTAAGTCAGAGCAGTGTGACTTGGAATTGAATTTCTAGGCAGTGTTGCTCCCATACACCTTGTTCCTCAAGCTGGTAGAGATCATTGTTTAGGATGGTGATGTCGAAGCAGATTTGGCAAGAAACTATAATGATTCTTGCATATGGAATGCACCATTGTCACTGCAGTGGCGGACATAAATGTTTAAGTTGGTGCCAGTCAAGTGGACAGGATTGTCCTTGTTGGTGTGGAATATCTTGAATGTTTTCAGTGTTTCAAGCAATTCTATCCCACTCCTGACTTCCGCTCTGTGTGATGACAAACAGGTTTTGGGGAGTCATGAGATGAGTTACTCTGACCTGCTCTTGCAGCCACAGTAATAATATGCCTCATCCTGGTAATGCTGGTCAACGGTATCCCCAGGATGTTCATGGTGAGGGATTCAGAGGTAATGCTATTGAATGCAAAGAGAAGTTTAGATTGTCTCTAGTTGGAGATGGTCATTGGCCCAGGTTTCTGAAATGCTGGTCTAGTGACAATATCACTGTGCCACCATCTCCCCCAAAGGACATTTGTTGTGCGTGATGTGAGCATAGTTTCAGCTGCAAGTTCACCCCAAGCCACCCACTATCCTGACTTGGAAATATTTCACCATTCATTTAGTGTCACGGGGTCAAAATCCCGGAATTATCTCTCTTAAGGCATTGTGGGTCAACCTGTAGCACATGGGCTGCAGCAGTTCAAGAAGGGAGCTCACCACTGCCTTCTCAAGAGCAACTATGGACATCAATAAACACTGGCCAGCTAGTGGATTCCACACCCCTGAGCGAGATTTAAAAAGATGTGGTCTCTTCTACTTTGGAAAAGCTATAGGAAGACTAATTGGCTGCTTTGTGAAAAATCTCCTTTCACTCTGAAAATGTGACCCTTGTTACTTCAATTCTTCTCCTTACTCCGACTCTGACCTTTACCTGGTGCAGTGTTCCAATGAATATTGAGAAACGTCACCCCATATTTCATTCGGCCACTTTATAGCCTTCTGGACTCCACACAGAAGAACAATTCTTTTTTTTTAAACAGTGTATTTCTGTTGTCTTTTCTCTCTTAACCGTATTTAATCTAACATCATTAAACTTCTTCGAGCATAAAATACCTGTTGAGGGTTGAGCCAGAGTGAATTGGATGAAATAGGCCTTGCTTATAAATGGGTCAAGAACCAGAGGGCACTCTCTTAAAGTGACTTGTGAAAAGGGAGAGGGAAGCAAAAACTTTTCCACAGTGAAAGGGAATACAATGGCTTGGTGATATTAATCCAGAGATCCAGGTGACCCAGGTTCAAATCCTGCCATGGCAGATGGTGGAATTTGAATTCAATTTTTTTAAAAATCTGGAATTAGGAATCTAATGATGACCATGAATCCATTGTCGATTTTCAGAAAAACCCATCTGGTTCACAAATGTCCTTCAGGGAAGGAAACTGCCATCCTTACCTGGTCTGGCCTACATGTGACTCCAGACCCACAGCAAATGGGTTGACTCTTAACTGTCCTCTGGGCAATAATGGATGGGCAATAAATACGAGTTTGGCCAGCAATGCCCAAACCCAATGAATAAAAAGAAAAAGATTGTGTACTGGAAGTATGGTGGAGGCATTTTCAAGTGGGACTTTTGGAAGGGCATTGGACAATTATTGATGCAATATGCAGGGCTATGAGGAAAAGACACAAAGTCAAAAGCCTAGAGAACCTGTGCAAATCTGATGGGCTGAATGACCTCCTTCTCCACTGCCACAATTCTGTTCTACTATAAGGACTCCCAAGGTCACTGCCTTCAGACACCAAGTTCTTTGTTGTTTCCTTCTTCATCCCTTTGCACTCAACCTGGACAATTGTAACCCTGCCATTCTCACCTTCTGTTTCTCTACTCATCTATAGCACTTGTATTTGTGCCATGAATTCAGGGCAATTCAGCAACTTTTGAACAAAAGGGGTTTGGAGCAGCAGTGCTATGTGCAGGCTCCTGAGCTCGGGACATATCTGCTTCCATCTGTTTTCTTTTCTTCCATTAACTTCTGCTCTTTTTCTTCCTTTCTTCCATTTCTTCCTTGCTTTTTGTTTCTTTAAAGCTCTTTCGCGGTGGGTTAATTGGCGGCACTAGCACGGCAGCGAGAGCCGGCAGTCTGAGGCAGCGGCAGTGGCAGACCGTGGCTCCTCCCAGCAACTGAAGGTGGCGACAAGGACGTCCTCCCGGTCTGCAGGGAAGGCGGTGCCAACAATGGTGGCAAAAGTCCTCCAGTGATTGGAGGCAGCGGTAGCAGCAAGAACATTGCCCCTCCCAACAATCGATGCGAGACTCACAGGCTAACCAAGACTTGAGATTGTGGCTAGGCCCAAGTGCCTACATCGTTGGTTCCAAACACCCTTATGGAGATAAGAATTAGACTTTGAGATCTGGACGGTTTCCTTATCTTTTGGTTTTCTGTTGTTACTGCTGGGTTTTTTTTCTGAAATTCTAGTTTTGTAACCAAGATAGTGCCAGACAAAAGTGGTTTTGTACGCATTTCACTGTACTCCTATATTCATAGACAATGAAGTCGAATTCTAATTCTAATGAAATTTGTCATTTATTCTGTCCTGCCCTGCACCCTGTTGCAGACCTTCTGTTTTGTTCCCCTTCCTGCCATGCCTCACCCTTTCCCTGGTTCAAACCGGTTACACTTCACAGTTCTGATGAAATATCATATGATCTGAAATGTTGATTCAGTTTCTCTCTCCAAAATACTCCCTGACCCTTTTATTCATGGGAAGAGGTGTCACTGGCCAGGCAGCATTTATTGTCCATCCCTAATTGCCCAGGGGGCAGTTATGAGTCAACCACATTGCAGTACGTCTGGAGTCACATGTCGGCCTGACCAGGTAAGGATGGCAGTTTCCTTCTCTAAAGAACATGAGTGAACTCGATGAGTTTTCCAACAATTAATTTGCAGTGATCTTTAGACATTTAATTCTGGATTTTTTTTTATTGAATCCAAATTCTATCATCTGTCATGGCAGGATTTGAACCCAGATCCCCAGAATATTGTCTGCATCTTTTGGTTAACAGTCCACTAGGTCATCACCTCTTAATATTTTCTGTTTTAGTTTCAGATTTGTAACATCTGAATTATTTTAACTTTGGAGATATAGAGTTGAAAACTATGGGTGGCTAAAGGCACAACTATGAGCTCAAGAAATTTACAATAGTTTGGACTGTGAGAAGAATGTAGAATTCAGAGTAGTTGTCATGAGGTCATAAGTGTGACAAACATTACAGAGATGGGATGAGGTGAGGTGATGCCAGTGCGGTACTTGAGCAGCCAGGTGGCTCAATGCTTAGCACTGCTGCATCACAGCACAACGGACCTGGGTTCAATTCCACCCTTGGTCGACTGTCTGTGTGGAGTTTGCACGTTCTCCCTGTGTCTGCTTGGGTTTCCTCCAGGTGCTCTGGTTTCCTCCCACAGTCCAAAGATGTGCAGATGGATTGGCCATGCTACATTGCCAGTAGTGTTCAGGGGTGGGTTATGGGGGATGGGTCTGGGTGGGATTCTCTGAGAGTCGGTGTGGACTTGTTGGGCCAAAGGGCCTGCTTCCACACTGTAAGGATTCTATGATGTTCTGTGAAAAAAGAGATCAGGACTTAATGTGGGATAGATTATAGCAGAAGAGGTATTGCAGGAACTGAAGATGACAAAATCTTTCCAAGAGAAGATTGGAGCAATGGAGGTCAGGATTAGCACAAATGAGGGTTTGGTGTCAGGGTGTATAGGTTGTAAATGGAGTTATTGAGAGATTTTTCTAACAGAGAAGAACAAAGGTATGACTTTGCCAAGCTTCTGATTTAGGAGAGGTCCTAAGATTGGTTCGCATCCATGATAGAAAATATTTACTCTGCGTGTGAATTCATATTTTTCAAAGTGTTTAGCAACAAACAAAGAACCACTGGAAATCCAGGTACAGACAAGGCCATGCTCCAATTGATAATCGACAAGGTTGTGTAATAAGGCTTGGAAATGCAGGGCTACAGTTTACCAGTTAGCTGGAAGGCCTGATGTTGGATAGAACTGAGTGTTGCCAAGTGCTAGGCCCATCTGCCTTCCCTCCAATTAAGTGGCTGCCCCAGGGACTGTCATTCAATTCACTATGGCAACCCACCTCTAAGACCTGACAAGCCAATCAGAAGACCAGGAGGTCAGCTGCCTCAACAGCTCCAACACAACTGGCGACCACTGCTGAAAAAGACAGGAGGTCTGAGACAGCTAATGAATACATCGACAAAAAAGAGAAACCAAGTGTTGCAGAATGAAAACCACATTATGAATAGTTGAGGCTATAGATGCTATTTGAGGGCCCTCCTTTGTTCACAAAATCTTTCTTGCTCGGGCTGGCCCTGAGAAGATGCCTCTGTATAGACGACAGTATCTCCGCAAAGTGGTGGGGAGATAATCCACCCTTGAAAAAACAACATCAATCCTGGTAAAGTTGCTGTCAACAGGACCTTTCAGTATTTTCTGCCTACTCAATTCTAGTCCTTCCATCAGTAAAATTACCCACCGGCATGGACATGGTCAGGGAGCAAAGCCAACACAGTTCCACATGATTTTATTGGCTGCACATATCTAATCCCACCTCTTAGGGACTAGTAAAATTCTGGCCAGTATCTAAATAACACCAATCAGGTCAAATAAATATTATAAGCACAACTCTATTATTATTCCTTCAAAAAACTCATCAAGTTAGTGAGACACAATTTGTTGGTGACTGTTTGAGACACTAAACAAAACTTTTCCTCACTTTCACATTGTTGCATTGTTTTTGACTAACTTCAGTCTCAGTATCGAAAACTTGCAACACATAATTCACGTTTGCATCACCATCTTAGCATCTACTTCCAGCACTCTTTCTGACACTTCTGAGTCGCATTATGTTCTCTCACATTGTTCATGGCAGTGGGTGTGTGTACATTGTGTTGTACAGTAAAGTACATATATAGAACATATTTTGGTTGGTAGATATGAAACACCACATTTTTCTCAGTTACAGCTGTATCTATTGTTTCTTATGGGAAATATGCCCTGATATGAGTTGCATAGGCAATGTTAGTGTTCTTATATTGCCAATCACCGTTGGTTTCTTTATTCCTATAGGGAAAAAGACTTCAATATAAGAGCACTCCTTAACATACTTTATAAGTTTGGAGTGGCACAATAGCTCAGTGGTTAGCATAGCTGCGTCACAGCACCAGGGATGTATGGGCGACTGTCTGTGTGGAGTTTGCACATCCTTCCCGTGTCTGTGTGGGCTTCCTCCGGATGCTCCAGTTACCTCACATTGTCCAAAGGTGTGCAGGCTAGGTGGATTGGCCGTGCTAAATTGCCCATTTTGTCCATGGATGCGCAGGTTAGGTGGGTTAGCTATGGGATATGCAAAGTTATGGGGACGGAACCAGGTGGGGTGCTCTTTGGAGGATCAGTGTGAACTCAATGGGGAAAATGGCCTGCTTCCATACTGTGGAGAATTGAAGTGATTCAATGATACTTTGCACTTTTCTTGTCCATAACCCCAAGCTATATCAAGGACACTCTGTATATAATTGCATTTTCTTGCCATAGCACTCCCAATTTTTTTTCATTTGTTGTACAGTCACAATACAAGGGCAACGGTTTCCTGTGTGGGAATTATTTATATTACACTTCTGCTTTTGGAGTAAGTACAAGGAAGGTCCATGAAGAATTAACACACAGTTTAGGCTGTTTGACAAATAGACTGTATCCACCTATCAATAGCCTCTAACCGGATGTATTAAGAGGGAGCATTCAGTCTCCGTTGGATTTGAATGGAGACATTTGGTCAGTACGCTACTTGACGACATACAACATCCTGCCTCATCAATGGAAGAACAATTTCATCGTTGATTAAAGTTGAGGACATTCCCACACTATTTAAATACATTGTATGTTGGCATCTATTAAACTTGCCAGAGAGTATTTGCTGTTCTCGGAATTCTTTCATAGAACAATCTTCACAAAGATTTTTTGTTGGATGTAAAAGTGTAAGATAACAGTACATAAAAAGTTCCAAGAAAATCTTTCAGGTTACAAATCTAGGAGAAGAGAGCATCCATTCATTTTAAGCAGAATGTTGAACAATTTGAATTGTATCAAGCAGGTACTGCTCATCAGATGTGATTCAATTTCTTATATCTAGGCTTTTGCAAATCGAACATGTTAAGGACCTCAATTCACAGTAAATTATTCTTCCAGGTGACTACGTTTATCCCTTAGTTGCAGGCTCTTGTTCTCAGAATGGAAAAGAGCAGAACCAATATCAGTGCCATCACTAGTGATTTGAAAGCTTCGTCTCAATCTGCATTCTAGGAGCAAATGGAACAGGTAAGAATATTGAGCAAAGTGCTGTTGTAAGAAAGAGATGTCATTGATTTGATGGGCCAAAGTGATAGTTTATTTTTCACCAATGCTTTGAGAAGCGGTGTTGAGGACTAATATGAAAGTGGCATTTTTACAGATTGACAGCCAAAGCCAATTTGCCTAGAATAAACCTGGCTACAGAGAAATGATGTTTGTAATAGCGGAGAAATTCCAATGTCGCACTGCACTTATAGAAGTGAATGGAGTAAAAAGCCTTCTGTAATGAATTTATTGCCCATTCAGCTTGAAAATTGGAATGGTATATTCCATTGTCTAGCTCACAGGATCTATGCAATGTGCCTCGCTGATCAATGAGCACAGTGCCTCCAGACATAAAGCATTAAATCTTTGAGTGTGTCTCTCTTCCCCTGTTAAAGGACTCAAACTTCTGAAAAGTCTATTTGTGTGTGTGTCTGTGCGTACATGCTTGTGTGTGCGCCCATCTCTATCGCATTATTTCCCCGGTCAGCTTCATAACTCTTCATCTTTTTTCTCCTGTTACCATTATTTCTTCCTGTGAATTTGTTTTTATTCTTTTGTCATCACTTTGAACAATTCAATCATTTTACATTCTGCAAGTCATCCAGCTTTCAGCAGCCTTCAGTTATGGATTACCTTTATTTTGTAGATGTTGTTGTGACTGTATTTTGTTCCCCTGTCAATTGAAAATTCAATGTCTTTCTTGTTCCCAATTTACAGCTTAATCAGCCTAATTCTTAATGCAACAAAGCTGGTGATTAAGTGATATCTGGTTGTGGCAAATTAAATTCTATTTTAAATAATAATAAAAATTAGTTTGGCACTGAACCACTATTTCAAGTTCCAGAGGCTAGAAAATCCAGAGATCCCAGAAGTGAAAGATCGCAGATGTGTTGTAGAACAAAGAAAGCAACCGTACTCAAACCTCATTCACACACAATGATTTACATTCCTGCTTTTTATTTATCTTGTCTTGAACCAATGGCAAGCTGCACAAGGACATGTTCTCAAGATCAGTGAAGTGATGGAAGGGTCATTGATAATGCAATTAACTCAACAAAAACCAACCTGAACTATTTGATTCCAGGCCTCATTGCAGCCTTGGCTCAAACATGGAATGACTGAATTCGAGAGGTGGGGTGAGAGGGACTGCCCTGAACACCACAGCAATATTTGATCAAATCTGGCATCAAGGAACACAAGCTAATTTCTAGTTATTGGGAAGTGTGCTTTCCAAAAAAGAGCCACACTGGACTCAAAAAGATTAATCCTTTTCTTTGTTTCCTCAGATACTGCCTGACCTGTTGAGTGCTTGCAGAGCTTTCTGAAAAGAAAAACAGGGGATTGCAAGATCACAAGAATTAGGAATAAGAGTAGGCCTTTTGGCCCCTCAAACCTGCTCTGCCATTCAGTAGGATTGTGGCTAATTCAACATTGTCCACGTAGACTTTTCAGTGTTTTTCCTGTAACCCTTGATTTCCCTGCTGATCATGAACCTCTCTGTCTCACACTTAAATATATACAAGGATCTGCTCCCAGAACTCCCTCTAACAAGGAGGTCCAAAGACTCACAACTTTCCAAGAGAAGAAATTCCTCCTCATCTCAGTCGTAAGTTGGCGTTCCTTTATTCTGAGAATATGCCCTCTGGTCCTCAACTCTCCCATGAGAAGAAACATCCTCTCAACATTTACCCTGGCAAGCTCCTTTAAGAATCCTGTTCTGAGGAAGTGTCACTCGACCCGAAACATTAACTCTGATTTCATTCCACAGATGCTGCCAGACCTGCTGAGCTTATCCAGCAACTTCTGATTTTGTTTTTGATTTATAGGATTTGCAGTTCTTTTAATTTTCCCTTAAGAATCCTATAAGTTTCGATGACATTACCACTCATTCTTTGAAACTGCAGTGAGTAGAGTCCTAACCTGAGATAAAAGGTACTGCAGATGCTGGAGAATCCGAGATAACAAGCATGGGGCTGGATGAACACAACAGGTCAAGCAGCATCATAGGAGCAGGAAAACTTGACGTTTCGGGCCTAAACCCTTCTTCAGAAATGGGGGAGGGGAAGAGGGTTCTGAAATAAATAGGGAGAGAGGGGGAGGCGGATAGAGGATAGATAGAGGAGAGGATAGGTGGAGAGGAGGATGATCTGGTTCCATAGGCAGGTACTAAGGAAGGTGATGTGGCTGTAGTACCTGGTTTGTTTCAGGACGTGGTCGAGCAGTTTCAAGGCCGAAGAGGTTATGAGAGAGTTGCAGTGGGAGAGAGATTCCCTGATGTTTGTCCGGAGGGAGGAGGGTAACTTCTTCAGGGTAGGTATCCTTAGAAGAGGCTTCGCAGTGGGGTTAAAATTGTATCAGAGATAAAAGGTACTGCAGATGCTGGAGAATCCGAGATAACAAGCAT